>CM026291.1:11350319-11950319 GCA_014851415.1 Cnaphalocrocis medinalis | reverse complement strand
AAGAATTACAAGTACTAAACTTAACTTCACACCTGAATACTGAACATACACAAGTGCGAACAACACGCATGTTTGTTCAAGGTAGAAATCGAATCCACGACCTTTGGCGTACGAAGCAAGGTCACAACCAAATGCGTCGTCAGGTTAATTATAGATGAAACAGACTTTGTGTTAATACTCAATACTCAACAATTTATTGCAAAACCATAAGTACAATAGATGTTGCATTAAATAACTATGATATTGTCAACACTCGTATAATATAGAACATGTTCTATAACCGGCCAGGAAATTGTACTGAATAACTCCCCATAAGAAATGACCAAGTCACATGACACACCGTTGCATTGTATGAGAAGTTGAAATTTTTGTATGCGAATTTCCAAAAGTCATAGGACAAATGTCTTTCAGAATGGTTGGTAGAACACTTGGTAGAAGGGATAATAATGTTCATAGTAGATACACCTTGACATACTAAATTCGGTACCTACATAATCTACTTTGACATTTTCCGCCAAAAAATACTATCTAATTTTCTTTAATGTTTTGTACAAAATATTGCCAGCGTAACTAAATTGGCCATAGAAGCCGAAACAAGGATCGGCGTTACCTAGAGATATTTCCAAGAATTTATTTGAAATCAAAAGAATTTTACTTTCATTACTGTTTACTAGGACTAAAACACAGAACACGGTATTGTATACAAACTTAGACTGGCAGAGGTCGTCAACTTTTCAACAAAGTTCTGGTTATTCATTATTTTCGAACTGTATTTTCCGTCATTATTCGTTTACTACTTCGCGAGTCCTCTGGGAATAATCGCAACGGAGTAGCTTTTGTAATAAATTTCCATGCAGAAAGTACTAGTTTAATGACAAAGGAAATTTTAAAATTTTATTGTTCAAGTTTAGAAAGCCTTTTAGGCGTGGATAGGCGTTTGAGTATGCAGTCGGCGTTTTTTTAACTTTAAAATTTTCTATTGCGTCTGCTGTTTGGGCCTTACGACATCAAAAAGTGCATCTCACTATCCACTTCGCCACTGAGGCAATCAATAACCGTAAACCTAAATCCAGTGCCATCCGATTCCACTGCTTATTAATCAGACATACAAACTCATTCGCATTGTTAGCCATCAATCAACGCACACATCTTGTGCTTATGTATGTAGGTCATACATTACGCGTGTTTCGATCCAACGTGAACGCTATCGCGTCATTGCCCGTCATTGTAGCTTAGCGCGGAATAACGCGCTACAGCGATGGCTGGCAGAATAACTAGAGGTGGACACTAAAGTAAGTAAATAACGTTGGGAAATATAGATCCATAGATAGATATTCTTTATTGCACAAAATATTACAGAACTTAATGCTTTTAAGGTAATTTCACCATCATCAGCAACCCACGCTCGTCCACTGCTGGACATAGGTCTCCCCCAATGCACGCCACCGCTCCCGATTTTCGGCCACTCTCATCCAGCTCACTCCAGCCAGCCTTCGAATGTCGTCATCCCATCTTGTAGCAGGGCGTCCAACACTACGTTTACCGAGTCGCGGTCTCCACTCAAGGACTTTATAGCTCCAACGGTAAGTTTAAGGTTATTTACATTTACAATATTGGCGGTCTTATAGCTAATGGCGATACTCTTCCAGACAACCTTGAATAGAGCAATAATACATCGAATTAACATAATTATTAAAATTTCTATTAAAAATGACGGTATCAGTTGTACACCAAGACTAACTTTAGACTACGTTTTTAAGGTGGTGCATGTTTCAATCCATCGCAAAAGCTTTGCGTCTTTACTCATCAGTCTAGTTATACTGCAGACCGTGGGAGCACCACGCTTTGGCATGAATGGGCCGGCTCAACCGGAGTGACTCCACAGCCCCATAGAAGACCGACGTGAAGCAGCGCCTGCGCTGTTTGAAGTGTGAGTGAGTGAGTGAAGGTACCGAAAGCCCGATCAGGGGTAAGGGAGTTAAAAGGTTGGCAGCGCACTTGTAACTAGAATGGTATTGCGAGTGTCTATGGGCGGTGGCAATCACTTACCATCAAGGTAATCCGTATAATCGTCTACCACCTTTTACATAAAAACACGCGTGATGGCATTTTCAAGCGTGTTTTTACAGTCATCGGTGTAAATCCCAAAGCTGGTCATTATTTTCTAGCAGGATTCAAAAGGCGTCGTTCCCGAACATCGCTTACAATTTTCGCTTTTTCGAGCTGTTAGCCCCATCTCTACTCGGCTAACAGCTGATGGATGCCACCGCAAACATGTGCCGCGTTATTTATGTACGCCCGTACATTACGCGCGTCGTGACGTCGTGACGCATGGATCATTCTGCGTCCCGATCCCAGCTTGTGCAGCAGAACGCAAAACGCCAAACAAGAAAATTAACGTATTTTCTATCTGGACTCTTGGAACTGACGAGCAAACGAAGCAAGTGAAGAGCTATTTTAAATCGACAGGCCCTTCTTTATCCGAGTCCTTTTCATGTTTGAGTTCCTTCTTTTGGATGCGACAGATATATTCTTCTCGGACTTTACGAGACGGTTCCGGTGTAAGCCTTCTTTCATAGTTGTGGGTAATAATTTATCATTACTTTCTCCGACTGCCTCGGTGGTGCAGTGTGTAGTGGGTGGCACTTCAAGGGGATGGCTGCGCTTGGGGTCCAGGGTGCGATTCCTAGGTCAGGCAAAAAATTGTACTTGAGTTTTTCTGTTCAGAAAATCTCAGTGTCAGCCCGAAGTTTAGAAATTAGTGGTCTTTTAACCCTGCCTTGGGAAGCACGTTAAGCCGTTGGTCCTGCGCCCTTCTCTCTTCGGTCGTGTCACAGTGGTGTCCCATCGAATTAAGAGGATAAGGTAATAGATGTTATGTTGGAGCCCCCCCCCCCCCGCATGATGGCGGGGGTCTACAAGAAAATATTCCGGGGTACTCCAGTCTACGCTAGAGTGGGGAGGTGATATGAGAATGGACCCTCCCCAAGCCTTGGTCCGCTCATAGCGTTGGCACCGATATCTAGGGCCTTACCTATTTAAATAAAATAAACATTTAAATAATTCACTTTCACTCCAGTTTGCTTTTTTCAAAAATTTTATCAACTTCCGAGGAAAGTGATTAACTTTATGTACCTACATATTATAGATGCAATGCTTACGATTAGTAGGAAATGCATAGTTGATAAAAGTATTTAATTAAACTTCACGGAAGAAGACACACACAGTGGCTAGTTATCAAACAATGTATGTGATAAACAATTAATGTTTACAGTACAAGGAAACTTGGTATTTCACGGAACAGACTGTCAATACAGGCACAATATAAATTCACAATCAATGCTATTTTATGCTGTATCATGGCCGATGCAAGTGGATCTTTGGCCTCAAATTTAAATAAATTATAAATAAATAAATTGGACAATCCACAGAATATATTTTTATAAATTGTAGCCTATGTGTTATTTTGATGTATAAGCTATATTGTGGTAAAGTTTCATTCAAATCCATTCAGTAGTTTTTACGTGAAAGAGTAACAAACATCCATACATCCATACAAACTTTCGCCTTTATAATAGTAGTAGGATAAGCAACTAATAATTAATTAAAGCTGCAAGAATACTCTTAGGAGTTTCAACAGGTTCAAAATACAGGTTGTATCTGTAAACATTTACATCTAGTTAACCATGTCTTTTACCAACCATTTTGAACAACATTTTGTTCCATGTTTAGTTGAATTATTTTTATGAGAATTCCCTATACCAATCAAGTCATAGAACAAATGTTGTTCAGAATGCTTGGTAGAACGGGTGGTCAAGAAATAGAATGTTCACAGATACACCCTGTACATCTAACCGTCCGAGTGAGTCAATGTAAGTATCGACACGTGACTTAAATCTTACTTTTAAAGGGAACGCCTATGAAAATCAAAAAGGGGTTAGGCTCTGTGTATGAAGAGTCTGCGCCATCATTTATCATAGTGAAATTTTGGGCATGCAATGATGAACGGTCAGTACGTAGCTACCCATCGGCTGTGTTTGCTAGAGAACGATAAAAACTGTGCCTTTGTGAAGAAGGAGCAACGAATCAGAGTTTTTGATTACTTTTGATAAAACTAGTTATGTAGAAATTTAAAAAAAAAACAAAGCATATTTCATCATTAGCCGTACCGTACAAACAGCACCTGTGCTAAAAGAGATCACTATTCCTCAACACACTTTTACATAATTTTTAGGTTAAAAACAAAAATAAACCATGAGTTAAAAATAAACCCGAAAAGGAAACCAGGTAAAGGGTGTGTGTTTGTGTGCTTGTGTTGTGTGTGTGCGTGAGTGCATGTGTTTTGTGTGTGTGTGTGTATGTGTTAAACATTTTCTTTGACCGTTTGTTTGCGCACTTGTAAAATAGAAGACTTTCTACTAACATTGTTTTCTGCGCACTCAAGGTCATCGTCAAATTCACTTGCCGCGAACTGTACGTAATCCTGGGTACATTAAAATGCATTATGATTACACCCCTACCCACAAACGTTTCGTCCTCCCAAGCTGTGCGTAATCTCATATTTACTTATGCAACGCTAAGAAATTTGAAATATACTCCGTGTTTTGCTGATAACCCATATTTATGTGTGTTGCGTGGGTGGGTGATATATTTGTCGTGTCACAGTGTGGTGATACGCCAGTGCAATAAAACACGACCGATCTCGGAGTGAGCGATGTGCATGTGTGAGCGATGGGACAAAACTATGATGCTTGACTAAACGCATACTCGTATAACCGTGGAGGGCCACGATTAGCCATGAATGGGCCGGATCTACCGGAGTGATACGGCTTCACAGAAGACCAGTGTGAAGCAGCGTCTACGCTGTGTTTTGTCGAGTGAGTGAGGGTAACCGGTGGCCCCTCCAATTAGGGGGTTAAAGTTGGCTGGTGCCTGTACTGGCTATTGCAGGTGTTTATAGGCGGCGGCAATTGCTTACTATCAGGTGATCCGTCTGCTCGTCTACCACCTACCAGATGAAACATTAAGAAGAACGTTGAAAGATAGGCTATGCCTAATTTTTATGCCCATATCTTTCAGGAAGTTCCCACTTAAAAGTCTCCCTAGAAAATGTCTTCATATCACTCTCGCAGATTCTAAGAAAAAAATGCTTCAAGTAAAGAAAACATAAAGATTTCATTAAAAATGTTGACTTAGGAGCTACAAATGGACGGGGGAGCTCGAGTATTTTTCATCGACTGAAATTAGGCCTTTTTCAGGAAGAGCTCTTCAATGTAATTACTCTATTGGGGCGAGTGAAAAGACGGACCTTTCAGGCCCTTAGGTTTCTTGTTGAATGAAGGGTATTTTGTCATACTGGCTTTTTGAGGGTCTGCCGTTATTTCAGGACGGGTTTGTGGTCGGAATTAAAATGTGAGGATAATGTATGGGAAGGGAATACGTGACTAATGTTTGGAAAGATACATGTTGGATTTGGATTTTTGGAGAGGTTTTCAGAGGGTTTTCAGAGGTTTCAATTGGGTATTGATTTGTTTTGAAATTGTGGGACTATGGGGCGTGGAATGTTCCCATGAAAAGGGGAGATCTTCCGTCGAGCCGGGTGGTATTGGCTTGGGAACCAAGGTGTCGTCTCTCAACGCATAACAATTTCGTTAAGATGTAATTTCCGCCTGCTCGTCTGCTGCTCATCACATAAAGAAAAAAAAAAAGATGATATCAATGGAAAAGAAAATAAATCAAGTCATCTCTACTATGTTGGGATTAATGTGGATAAGTAATCACCAACCCGAGCAATGTTCGAAAATTCGAAACATAATTTTTGTTCGAGCTGGGAATCGAACCAAGAACTCCAAGACCACGGCCCGGTACTTAAACCACTAGATTATAAAGGAGTTAAAAGTTTGTTAGCGCTTTTATGAATCCATAGTATTGCAAGTATCTATGGCCGTCGAAAATCGCTTACGCTTGCCTGGGGAGAAATTCTCCAATACTCGAAATTGTAGTCGAATTAGAGATTTGTATAGACGAATGTATGAAATCTCTGAATTCGTTTTTACTGTCGAGTGCACCAGAATTGCACCCCTGAGGTCTCGTGCACTCGAAGTTGTAGTCGAATTAGAGATTTGTATAGACGAATGTATGAAATCTCTGAATTCGACTTTATTGTCGAGTGCACCAGATTGCTCCCCTGAGGTCTCGTGCACTCGAAGTTGTAGTCGAATTAGAGATTTGTATAGACGAATGTATGAAATCTCTGAATTCGACTTTATTGTCGAGTGCACCAGATTGCTCCCCTGAGGTCTCGTGCACTCGAAGTTGTAGTCGAATTAGAGATTTGTATAGACGAATGTATGAAATCTCTTGTCAAGTACTTAAGAATTTCCTCCCTGGTGTTACCTATGACATTAAAAGAAGCCAGTTTCTAACTCACAACTTTTACTCCCGTAAATTCTTGTGTAAACAACAAGTTCAGTTGTTGAATCGACAATCAACCATGTTATGTTTTCTTAGCTAATTAATAATGCACAAGAGGATTGTGCGACTTAACCAGGATTACGTCGAAGTTAAACTTTCAGTTAGCCAACAAGTTTCTATTAAGCCGGAGTATAGAGGCTTAAGGAATTATCTGCAGTTTGAGCACTGTTCAAATTTAATATTCTGCTCTGCGATCGACGTCGAGACGGTGGGATTTTGATTGATTGGAGTTTGTGTTACGGACGAGAGATGCAGGGCGACCTGATGAATCATACTAGCTTGCCTGTTTACTGTAGGCGTCAGGTCAAGGTCTTTCATGGTTTAGACTTGACCGTCCTTGAATTTTAACCATGGAAAGGTCCAAAAAAGTAACTCATGTGATGTGCCACCTAATTATAGTCTCAAACACTTATTAGTATACAACCTCCCTCATAACTCCAAATTACCAGTCTATTCCTATCAGTGAATGGTTTTATCGATCCCAACTAATGTTGTAGGGCTATGAAACTCATTTCTCGCTCACACACACATACACACGAACACATACAAACTCACATACTCTCTCTTTCTCACACACACATACTCACACACTTAAACAAGCAATCTAATGTGCACTTAAAATTCTTTATTCATAAGGTAAGATTATGTTAATGAAAACGCTGATGCATCTAATTTCCCTTACCCTGATATTTCAATGGAACTCTAGTGTGATACGCTCGAAGAGAGATCAGGTGCAAGACTGACGGTTTAACGTGCTAAGCAGCACGATGGTACAGGACCTTGTCACAATACATATGTATAAGAACGACTTCGACTTTCTTATACATTATGTATTGTGACAAGGTTCTAAAGTCTATACATATTTTTGGAGTTGACTGTACAAAAGCGACAAATTTCCAGACTTCGGGCTGACACTGAGAATTACTTAAGAAGTACAAATGGCTCAACCTGGTGATCGAAATCCAGGACCCTAAGCACAGCCGTCAACTTTAAATTGCAACCCACTAGTCACTACGTCAACGAGGCATTTGTTTACTTTGTAAAAGTGTTATTGTAACACCAGTATTTATCGTACCTACGTAAAACAAACACATTTTACAGTATAAATAATCCTTTACCGTTAGTTTAAACTGGTTTTGAAAGTTCCGACCACCTGCACAATTTACGAAAATAACGCTTCAATTCATTTTAAAAGCACTGGTAACTGGCAAACATCATAAAGTACTAACTAACATCACATTTATAACATTCATAATGACCGAGTTCACTCCAAAATAAATGATAGACGCATGATGAAGTGAAACTCAGAACCTAACAAATAGTGATGTGACGTTTTTGTTAATAATGTCTGTTTTTTGGTGTTATTTAACGCGTCTAGTAAAAATATTATAAAGTAAAATAAAATATTATTTACTACAACATTTCCAGTATAAGGTAGTATCGTTTAGTAACTAGACAGACGTTATTGAGGTATTTTTTTTTAATTAGGTTAACAATAATAATGCAAGAAGAAATATCAGAGTTTGTTAGTTAAAATAAATCAACAACACGGACCAGTAGGAAACTAAATAACAATATAATAATATTCCAAATTTATCTGTTGGGTCGCTGTGTAATTTTTCGATGAGATTCGAAAAATCTTTAAATGATGTGTTGTCTCTGTTTCTATATTACTTTGCGTCTCTGTCCTTTTATCAGCTTATAAATCGTTCTCGTAGGAGAAAAAAAAACGGTCTTTTAGTTTTTGAGTTTATTCGTTACATAAATAAATACAAGCCCTTCTTTTTGTTAGGACAGACATGTTATCAATTCAAATATTATTGTAAAATGCAAAATGTATTATATCCAGGGTTCAAGGCCATTACGGTTTCTTTGTGAAACAACCCTTTATTCGAATTCCGGAAAACAATAGATTCAAACCCGCTTTGTCGCCAGGTTGGTAACCCTGTATGTAGGACGGGTAGCAGTAAATTATTTATTATGAATTTGTAATGGTGGTCGTTTTGGCAAATTATATCTATGAACACGTGAACTCCATCCAGGGAAGTCTAAAGGAAATGGGATTGGCATAATGTCATTCTGTTATGCCTCTTTTCTTTTTGTGCCGATTTTAAAATAAAAGCATTTTTCGTGTTTAACAGCTTTTAAACAATCCCACTAATATTATATACGTGAAAGTTTGTAAGTATGGATGGATGTATGTTTGCTGCTCATTTACAATAATATGTATAGCGACATCAAAATAAGACATAGGCTACAATTTATAAAAATAATATTGTGTGGATTGTCCAAAATATGACCACCCATAGACACCTTTGCAGGTGTTGCCACCAGTAGAGTCACAAGTGCGCTGCAAATCTTTAACCCCTTTCCCCCTAATTAGGGCTCCGGTACCGGTCACTTACTAGACGAAACACAGCGCAAGCGCTTCTTTACGCCACTTTTGAGGCCGTGGTATCACTCGGGTTGAGCCGGCCCAGTCACTAGCGAAGCGAGGCCTTCTCACGTTTACGTCTTTAGATTTTATTTATAATCGAGGCGTGGAATAAACATTTTGCATCGTCATTACCATGATGTCAACGGTTCAAATGAAGAAATTTCCGAAAGTGTCTACACGAGGAAAATCACATCAAGTACATAATGTCTCAAACGGCTATGCCAACCTCATCTAACTTTTGCGTTCATTTCTCCGCCTATCGAAAGTTATAGATGTGTTCGGCGCACTTCAATATATTTGCAAACATACGGGTATGTGATTTGAGCGGACGCTACGAGAAAAGTAAAATAAAATAAAGTTTAGGAAAGTTTTAAAATTGTTAAAATAATTCCATTGGTGATCCCTTCTAGTAATTGCAATGAAGCAACTGTAACACGCCACGCTTCCTTATCAAAAAATATATACAATTTTATTATATCTACTTCTATGAAAAGAAAAAAATTATAATTGAAATATTTAATAACAAAAGAAGACAATTTGTGTGCATCTGTGTGTGTACGAAAACTGACCTAAGTAGCTATAACGTGTTATAAAACTATTGATATAAAGTATCTAAAATCAATAATGTTACAAAATTATTTATAACTGGTAAGTAGGTAGGTACTCGGGCTTTTAATTTACAATTTCATCAAAGATCTACTAAGTATCTCGTAGGCATACAGGTTAGTGCTAAAGTTTGAAGCCCAAAAAATGTTTTATTATTTTTCCATTTCTGTGTAAAAATCCTATTGCACTTTACAAAATACATTTACTTATTAACAATATAGATTTTATTCATAGTTTCGGAATAAAATGGCTGTGACATATGGAGCGATAGACAGATGACGGATCTATAAGGGTTCCGTTTTTGCCATTTGACTACGGAACCCTAAAAAAGGGATAGCCCTGTTGCATTTTTCTCCCGTGTACGTCTGTGCCAACACCGTTATATTACATGTTTGTAACTCAACTTTCATATGAAGTACCTACACAGTTGCCACGAGGAAAATCGAGAGTATCTACTAGTGTAAGTATATAAGTATCTACGTCATCGGGAAACTGTTAAGTAGTTACATTACGTATTTTATAAATCTTATGTAACTTTCAGATATAGGAATGCTGCGAAAAATAATATAACAGAAGTTTCTATAGCGATTGAAAATTACGACCCATTATCAGAAGTCAGCAAACACTATGGCACTCATGAAAGAAGTGTTATCTATGTTGGAGAACCTATCTTTACCATTTATAAAGACTGGTTGGAGGGCGCATTTGATTTGTGCTGAAGCGTGGCTTTTCCACGGTTTGAAACGGTTGTTATAAATCTTCTTCTATACTATTTATAAAGAGATAACTTCTCTAGACAACGACAAGGGTTATAGGTAAACCGAAAACACGAAACGCTTGCGCGATGTAATTGGACACAGCGCCATCTATTAGTTCATTTCTGAATTAAGGCCCCGAAGCGAAGTGAGGTCGGGCCACTAGTTAATAAATAAACATAAGAAAGAATAATTAACTACTAAGTCGATGTTCAGTAAATTAAAATTTACTTCGATCTACGAGCATCTATCCAGTAGAAGTGTTTAATAGGTTGTGATGAGCGACTTTGCCAAAAGCGTAAAAAAGGCGAGAAAAAATATAAAGAGAAAATTCATTCATTTGGGACAGCGTTACCTCTATAATTCAGATTAACGTTGCGATTTTCCACCCCATTTCTTTCAGGAGACGTCTTCCATAAAAGTCGTCCCTTAAAGAAATTTTGATAAGATATGAAAATTACTGGTTTTGGACCAAATTAAGGATAGGATAATGTAATTATGCATCTCATTTTGGGTTATGAACGACCAATATTCTGAATCATTATAAATTAAAATTATAACAGTTTTTCGGTCGACCGCTCCAGATATCGGTGGGGCGATGTCGTGCAGGCAGTACGAACATTTCACAGAAATTCGTGAAGTAGGTATGCGTATCATAAAAAAATTATAAACACTTGGGTTTTGGGTTATGTCTGCGACCTTAGATCTCCTGCGGATCTCATTATTTCTGACACGATCACGCAAGGAAATTCCGAGCATAGTCGAGCATTGTCCTCTGAGTGACTTTGAGCCTGATCTTCGTGAACTGCAAATCAGCGACTGCGAAACCGTGAATTCTGGAGACCAGCGGAAGAGTTTTATATCAGAGAAACCAGGGACATTTTTGCATCGCTGAACCATCGTTTTTTTTTCAATATCCATTCCGTCTTTCATTCTTGTTTCAAAAACCAGATAACCGCAAGAATGTTTCTTCAATATTTCTCGAATCATTTCTACCACACTGCATTTCCTCCTGCTAAAGCGAACGAGAATAATACGTTTCCCGTCATTTGAATTCACTCGTTGCATTCAAATCTGCAGCAGAAATACACCTAATAATACTTACTTCAAAATAGAAATGCTTGAAATAAAATCCGCTCATTTTGCACTTGACAGTACTAAGTTGAAATATCCAAATCTGAATACGAATAAAAAATTACCTCATTTGTGTTTACTCAATAATGCTCTCGGTATTTCAGTATTATGCCAAGTGATACTTGACGTCGCGCAGAAATGAGGGTCAATACAATACACCAATTATGGACTATAGTTAGAAAATTCGTAAATATTCTTTTGAACAATTTTTATAAATGTGAACATAGAAATTTGTCGACTGGATGAGGCTTGACTCTAACTACCTAGATAGGTAAGATAGGAAGAAATATATCTATAGATAGGTATCTAATTCTCTAAACTATTTATAAAGAGATAACTTGTTTAAACAACCATAAGACTTATTTATTTATTTAAACTTTACTGCACAAAATTTGTTACAATAGGCGAACTTAATGCCCAGGGGCATTCTCTACCAGTTAACCTTTGGGTCATGCAGAAAAGACAGTGGTGCGGCGAAAAGAGTAATAGTGTAAAATAATAATATATTTAAGTATAATACTAGGTACATATATTATTTCAGGAGCCAATTTATCAAGAATGAAGTTTGTGTAGGTCTCAGATTTAGGCATATAAAAATCTCTGAATAGTGTTTCAGTCTTAGTCAGTTGGAGAGAAACGCTTCGGTATTAATGGGCAGGTAAAAGAGCACCTGCACTGAATTTTGCTGAGTGAGTAAGGGTTGGCTACGCGCTTGTGATTACATTGAAGTTGCGATTGTTTATCGCTTACCATCAAGTGATTCATTTCCTCTCCTGCCACATACCACATTAAATATATAGAAATATTAAACATGTTTGCATTTATCGGACAATCAGACAACTTTACTTCTCAGACGTCGAAGAACGCAAAGTTAATCCAACTACTTATATATTCGACTCGTACGTGCCTTTCAACGTTTGTTGCGATGCCGAACAAACGTTAAACAACCAGGTTAAACTTTCTTTGTTCGAGAATATTTTATTTGACAATACATATTCGATTTCTTGTTAGTAAATTAGTGTTGTTTGCTAAAACAAACTTTTGATGCAGAAAAAATAATACAAAGATTTAAATATGTGTACGAATAAACAAGAACAATTTTAAAATACTTACCTCAGAAATCCATACTAATATTATAAATGCGAAAGTAACTCTGTCTGTCTCGTCTGCTACTCTTTCACGCCAAAACTACTCAACGGATTTAAATGAAATTTGGTATACAGATAATCTAGACCCTGAGAAAGGACATAGGCTATTTTTTATTGCGAAAAGGGGGTTGTAAGGGGTTGAAAGGGGGTTAAAAAGTTACTTTTACACGCGGACGGAGTCGCGGGCGGCCGCTATTACCTAATAAAAATAATGTGATATTTAAAAACGGGAATAATCTCACTGATCTCTTAAATTTTCAGACACTGCGGAGAGAAATTGCATTTATGTTAGGGCATGGAATCTGAAAAACCAGGGTAATTTCATACTAAATAATCCGGGTTGAATGTCCTACTCTTTATGTGTCTTGCAACGCCTCTACAATGGTGAGTATTCCATGGTTTAAATTAATAACCTCTGCTGTGCAAATGGCTTTGTGGTTGCTCGTTTGCCTTTCTGTCTCATTAAAAATAAAAAAAAATATTCAAGATAATCTATGACCTAAGAAAATGATTTACCTAATGTAATTTAAAAATGTAAATCTTGTATTAAATATAACTCTTCAACTAAATAGCAGACAAACGGTCAGACGGACATAAGATAAGGTTTCCAGAGTCGCTTCCGAAAAAAACTAAATAATAGAAGAGGTAATTTTTTTAATTTCTAAAATAAATATGCTAACATTATTATGATATATAAAAATCTATTTCACAAAACAAAACTTTCGATTTGTTCCCAAATGTCTTTTTTACCTCGGTCCCAAGCATAATGTTAGCCCCATCTAGTACCAGTACTATCCCTGTAGCGTGGGACTAACGAGGCAAAATATATGCGCATACATTTTGTACACTCGCGCGATTGAATGGCAACGTCTCGGTAAGGATTTGTATTTTCTATGCATTTATTCGGATGCCGATTATGTGCGTACGTATTTTAAGAAGGGCGTATACCTCTTCAGATTTGAGTGAAATATAGATGTGGGGAGAATGTGTTTGTTGAGGTGGCAGGTACAGTTTTATTTCGCTTTCAATATATATTTTTTACTCTTTTTTAATTTAGAGGTAAGTTGCCTTTTCTTGCGATAGCATTACAAGTCCACGTATCGTTTAGAGTCCATTTCAGAAAGATACTTTCGTAACTCCTATTTCTGTCTTAAACATTTTTGAACCCGTTGTGTACTCATGTATCCTACCTACAATAGGTATGGAGTTCATCAAATGAAGCGTGGGGCCATGCAACCGTGGGAGAGCCACGCTTCAGTATGTGGGGAGAAGGGAGTGACAGGTTAACAGCGCACTTGTGACTCTACTAGTGTTGCAGGTGTCTATGGGCGGCGGTAATCGCTGACCATCATTAATCGGTGATCTGCTCTCTTTTTCGACATTACGGAACCTAAAAAAAATCAATCTATCGAATATCGATTACATTTTGAGTTTATATAGGTACCTATCTAGTCAAACAAGTCTCTTTAAAAGAAAGTTAACCTCCTTATCCGCCGTGTACCACAAATGAACTATCAAGAAAGCAAACAAATTTTGTATAAGGTCACCCAGGATGAGGCTTTTACGGCATGAATAAATAATGGGCCAACTTGCCGCGTCACTTAATAGAGGAACCTTCGAATATTCGAGTTACAAAATTTTGCTCATCCAAGATAGTGATGCTGGGGTGCCGATGATTCCGTGTCGATGATTTGGAAAATGTCGATAACATATAAGTATAAACAAAGATAAAGCATTTAAACACATTTAATACAAGGTACACCAGGTAGACCGACGATCTGGTGAAGGTCGCGGAAGTCCGTTGAATGCGGGTGGCACAAGGACCGATCTATGTGCAGAACTTTGGGGGAGGCCTATGTCCAGCAGTGGAAGTCTATTGACTGAAATGATGATGATGATGATGAATACAAAGTTTAAATTTATTATTAGATTAGGTTGGTACCTTTACTCAACAGTTGACTGGTCCGATGGCAAAGTTAATTCACGTTCGTAAGTGAAAATGAGAAATTTTAATTGTTCAATGTCGGTACACGCAGAACACTTATAAATGTTAAAAAGTTAAGACTGGTTTGGACTGGAACTGTCGAGAAAATACAGTGTACCAACTGGTATAAATAAATATATTTAATGAGCATTAGGAGTCTGATACCCACAATCCAAAGACTCGTAGCAGAGCCAAAAGACGTAAGTTATTGATTATTATGTGTGAAGAAGATCACACATTTTTGACATAGTCGTAATTCCCATTATGAATGATGAAATGTTTCATCGATATCGCGTGTAAAGTAACAACACTAACCCAAGTCTTGTTCAAAGAATTTTCATTAGACCAAAGTGGAATTCGTTCGGTTCGTTCTGATCGCGAACTTGGAGTTGAGTATTTCATGGCGTCCAAGAATATTAGGGGAATTTTCATAATCCATCACTGAATTATCCACTTTATCCACTTTTAGTTTGGGCCTCGACCGGATTGTTCCGGAAACTGCGAGGTTATTGTTCAAGCTCGGGAAATTGTTTTTAGTGGTGCTGAATTAGAAAATTCGAGAAGGGATTAAATGTAAATGTTTCATTATTGCTGGTGTTTTTATTAAACCTACTGACCAAAGCTGACTAAAGCGATTGTAGGCCATAGCTTGACCGTAATCCTTTACCCAAAGGGCTTCCTTTGGGTAAAGGAAGAGGTTGCTCATAGAGATAAGGCGGACATTACATTCACCATCATCATCATCATCAGCCCGGAAGTACCCCCTGCTGAGTATAGGCCTCCTTTCGTCCAGTCCAGTCGTCAGGAAAACAGACCACGGCAAGGAGTTCCATTCCTTCGCTGTCCGCATTATCGCGATGCAATCGACGTCTAGCGCCATCTGTTGGTACAGGCAGAAACTAATGTAACACAATATCTAAACTTGACCTTTCCCCTTAGTATCTATTTACGTAATACCGAATTACAATTGTAATATTGTCCTAGGAGATTAACACATTCAGCTTCTTAGGCCCCAATTGCGGGCGCTAATGGATGCGAGCAATAAACATTTTTACAGAGCTACGGAATAAAAGCTTTTAGGCTTTGCCTGGGATTTTGTGGAAATAAGTGTATTTGGTGCTTTGCTGTGTCGTCTAACGAATGCCACGGTACCGCAGGGGCCTAGGTACAGTGGCCTTACCATGAGTTTGAAATACTATCCTCGCTATCTAAAACTATCGCTTTGTCTCTTTCAATGAAATTGCGCCCTTAGTTTAAGTAGACTTTTTATTTTATTTGATTGTTCTGACGATTTTTCAATAAAGTTTATTTATTTATATATTGTGATGCATTTGAAAGAGACAAAGCAATAGTTTACGTTATGTTAGTTTTCGATGTCAACTCATAGTACCGCTGTTGAACATTAAAACCACACTGCGATTCGCGTCTCTGGTTTGATACCTGGGTCATCGTGTCAACCCACTGCTGAGTATAGCCTATTTATAGGCTTAGGTTCAAGCTTCAGTCTTCTGGTGGTTGTGTGCACAGTATCCTAATAAAATCTCTCTCTTTAATCCTATGTCCCCAAGCTGGGGCAGAGGGCGTCCACAGTAGTCCTCCATCGCATTCGGTCTTGAGCTTCGCGCTTGACTTCACTCCAAGTCTTGCCGATGTTCTACGCTTCGTCTGCGATAGTTCGTCGCCAGGTTTGTTTGAGACGGCCACGTTTGCGCTTCCCTTGGGGATTCCAATCCATATCCTAATAAAATACATATAATAAAATTGTAAAACACATACACTTGTTTCCTTCGTAGTAGGCAAACAGTTAAATAAGACCCATTCATAATTCCTATGTTCTATATTCGTAACACAAATGGTTAGGCTCAGATTTATGTATTAGATGTAAGACTTACAAAACACTTATGATACCTCTAATCTCTAATCAGATATCTAACTCGGGTAGGCGCGAGATTTCCGTAATCCTATTCACCTTCTCTCTCAGACGCACAGTATAAGATTGTGTGTGTGTGAGAGAGAAGAGTACCCATTGGGAAAGTGGATTCAAAATTACATTTAGGATACAACACATACCGAATAAGATAATTTTCCCAAGAATTAATTTGTTGTATGTAATTATACAGCTTATAAAATTAATATTGTAAGGGAGGGTGTGTTATGTTGAAACATATGACTACATACAGGGTGTATCTGTGAAAGGGTTGTCAATATTCAGAGATATTTACTATATACTTACACTTACTTAAAGCTCAGCGATCCGATATGGGTCTTGGCCTCCGACATCCAAGTTCACCGTTTTGTTCGACCCTGTACCAATTCCGCCCAATTAATTATACATATAATACCTATACCTATATTATGGTTCTGGCAAGGACTCTAAAAAAATTTAGAAACATCACATACATTGTCCCAGTCCCAAACTAATGTTACCCTTTTACTATGGAATCCAGCAAAAAGAACGAACATCCAGACCCAGCACAAATATCTGATTCATCAACCAAACATTTGTGTTAGTGCAGGATTCGAAATCGTGACCCTTGCGTCTCAACTGGCCCTCTAACGACTGCACTAAATAGGTTGTCTAAAACAAAAACAGAAACTATCGACATTATCATTTCAACTTGAACAATATTCTATCGACTTCTATTCAAAACTGTACCAATTATTCTTTACAGTTTCATCTCCTGCGTTCCTTTTAAAATAAAAACAGGTAACATTCGTTGTTACTCCTTGCTGTGGGTTCTGTACACTTTTAATCGAAACATTTTTTAAATTCTAGTTTTGCGTCTCACACCACAAGTGAAAAGATATCATCTAGGTATACGCATCACACGTCTTTACACCGCGTCGTCACTTATTTGATGGCAAAACGTGTCCTGGGTAAAGGATAAAATCGTGGTTGTGAAAGATACGAGAGCCCTATGTCCAGCCGTGTGGTGGGCATTTTTCGGCTGAAAAGATGATGACGTGAACTAAAACGCATTTTTTTTCCAAAAAATAATAGATAGGTAAAGGAATTTGTGATGTGAATGAAAGAAAATATTATGTTTATTATTGGCGGATATTTTGATAAGACCATAATCTTTTTTGAAACTTGTGGTCCACCCTCACTTCATTTCATGACTAAGTTTTGCTACAATATTTTCTAATAGATGGCGTTGAGTGTCGATTACATCACGCAAGTGTTTTATCTTTTCGGATTACGTATAAGCCTTGTGATTGTCAATACAATTTAGGAGATAGATGACAGTTTCCATTTTTTCGTAATTAAACAAGAGAACCCTAAAACTGGTATCAAGAGCAGATACGATCTCGATGCAGACTTAATAATTGGACTGTCAAGGCATTGGAAACATTGAATCAACCGCTCCCGAGAGGAAAAACCGTATCAGGATTGTTTGTTTTTGACGGACTGCTAATTCAGAATTGATGTGTATTGAATGTAAGTTTTTTTTATTGAGTTGGCAGACGAGCCAACGGACCACCGATTTTTTTATGTGATAGGTAGCAGGCGAGCAGGCGGATCACCTGATGGTAAGCAATTGCCGCCGCCCATGGACACTTGCAACACCAGTGGAGTTACAAGTGCGCTGCCAACCTTTTATCCCCTTCCCCCCCGAGTGGGCCACCGGTACCCTCACTTACTCGGTATCACTCCGGTCGAGCCGGCCCATTCATGCCGAAGCGTGGCTCTCCCACAGTTGCAGTTATTTGATGGAAAGCAATTGCATAAACACTTGAAATACCAGTAGAGTCACAAGTAGGTAAGTTATATTTGTTATGTTATAGGTGACAGATTTTATCAATGGTCCAAATATGCGTTTAACTGAATAGTAAAAATATATAGAGATAAAGTGTAACGGGGCTTTCTAGTTTTCAAATTCCACATACAAGACTTCCAAAAGAAAAAATTAGTCTGGAGCACAAATACCGAGAATTCACCTGAAGCTTATCTTTTAGTGAGTATAACATGTCTGTTTTATATCTAGTGATTGGTAAAACCGGTAGCTAGAAATCGGTAGAAATTAATTTTCAAGGTTTTCAATATTCATCATGGTTATAAAAATATTAAGTCACTAAGTATGTAAGAGATTGGTGAAATAACTATTTTTACTTGTAGTAAAAATCTTTGAGAGTGCCAGTCAAATGCGTTATAAGTAGTTGCCATACATAGTAATATTTTAAGCTGGTCCGCACTATTTCGATGAGAAAAGTTAGTTACTTGACTTAGTCGTTGTGTATAAATTCACACGACAAAGCTTTTTTTTGCTGCTTTGACCACGGCTACTGCAACGTAGCCGAAACATCAAGCAGTAAGTGCAATAAAATAAACGTCGCGTTCATTTCCGCTTCAATTTATTGTTCTCACAACATCTCACTAAGTAGCTTAACGACTTGTGTTACAGATAGATTACTTACTTATTATAGGTTGTGTTAGAAGACCGGCTGTGGGGTAACCGACCGCGATTGCGCTGAGATGGTTTTGGTTAGGGTTAGAGTCCCACACACCACCTTGTCCCCCAAATGTGGCAAGATGAAGTCCGTGATGGTTTCCTCTGGGAAAAAAAAACAAACTAGGGAAACCATCGGTACTTGTAGGTAGGTACTTGGGTTTAAAAATTCCGGTTAAAACCTAACTCCCGGTCCCCCAAATCAGGTTGTCCCAATCACTATCAGCGAGCGAACCTCTTGGGATATTCCCGTGGCATCCAGCAGTTACGTTGTTAAGGGACTCTCGCCGATGAATATTTTACAAAGTCTTTGTAAACGCTTACTGTTCGCTCCACTTAAGCTGGGACGCTGTCTCGGAATTTGCTTGGGGATATTTTCACTTGATACCGGGATGCGGAGAATCGACCGGCTGCAGGTGTGGACGCGAGCGAAATTTTGGAACGCCTTCAAAAATTTAGAGATAATACAGGTGTCGTAGGACTATTAACATCGGATCGGAAACTTAGCCGTTTTTGAAGCTGCAGACAGCGAAAGTAATGACCACTTCACTTATATATTACACTTCTTACATCAAAAAGAATCCCTTCAAAAAGTAACAGCTATTACAGTTATCATAGGATAACATCGAATGTAAGTAATTTAGCAGTTTTTGAAGCCAAAGACAGGAGATAACTGATCACACACCGTACACTAAAATTGCCAAATGCGGCAACTACCGTCGTAAGGCCCAGACAGCAGACGCAATGGAAAATCAATTGTTTTATGCCTTTTAAAAGGCTTTTGGGTCCCACGACTGTTAAGTCACTTTAAGCATTTATACTGAACGCAAAAACTCGTGGCAGACGGTATTACTATTTACGGTATTTTTCATTCACCAACTGTCATAATTCTTTGGTTTGAGTATAACAGTTGCATCAATTTACAAATACCGATCATTTTGAATCAATTTCACTGACATAATATATCATTCACTAATAATGAATGAAATACTCACGAGTCTTTGTGTTAAATAGGTACTTATAGCAAAATTAACAAATGCATTTCTATGGCCAATCAAATTCCTTTTGAACTACCTTAATAATCACAACTAGTCCCCTAAACAGCAAAACAGAAACTCCGCGATAAAAACCACATTTCCGTTTTTCCAGTTCACTAAAATATCATGCCGTTCGTAGAATAACTACCAAATTCAGTAGACTGGTGCTAGTGCATTTACGGTATCAGTACGTTTTCCTGAACCTTTTGCAGTCGCTAGTGACGCGCTACGATTGACTCAAGTGACTTTATAAACTTGGCATTTGTGTCAAATTTTATCTATCTATACATATAAAAAAGTAAAGTATCAGCCTATATACTGTCCCACTGCAGGGCAAAGGCCTCCATCATAGAAATCAAGTCATCGCTACTATCGCTACTATGATGGGATTAGGCCTGATCACCACGCTTGTTAAATGTGGACTGGTGATCACAAACCCTTCATATAATAAATATACATTATATAATAAAAATGTAAAAAAGATTCTTGTATTGAATACTACTTTTATATTTGTTAAGTTTATTTCTTTAATGCACTAAAATAATCATCGAAGGGTTCAAGTGGGACTCGAACCCATAACTTTCCACATAGAGAATTTCTACAGCAGAAATAATACTCGTATTATTCATTTAGCAGTTTCAGCGTAAGCCAATTTTAATTTCAATGAGTGAAGACGCGACTTGTTTGCCATCAAAAGTTTCTGAAATAGATAGGCAAGTCAGTGGCAGTTGTATATGCTATTAAGATTTCTTCAATGACTAAACATTTGAGTGAAATTGTAAAATGACTGTATTGAAAAAAAAATCCAATCACATCACTACTCTACACTGAAGCACCTATCCCAACATTTTCTGTGAGCCATTATATGGTTTGTGAACAAACTTGTACCTCCAACCTCTTACAGGAATTTAAGCCTTATTGCCTTGTAAATAGGATTAAATGATTTCACAAACTTCGTTGGTAAGTGTACCAATCTATTTCGCGACAGGACAGCCAATTTCGTCGTCGTAGCTGCCCGTTTGAGTGGTTTCAATAGCTGTGTCTGTATGGGAAGATAATAGAAAAATATTTGGAGGTCTCTCGGATCATTAAAATGAATATAAAGGAGTTTTCTATTGTGTACATTGCGGCTTAAAAGGTAGTGATTAAGGACCATGGATACAAAGGGAATCGATATTTGAAGTGGCACCAACTTTGACAAAGGTGCAAGTATTTTGGTTATTTATAATGCAGTTTTACTTACGCAACGTAAGTTAAGTAAAACACTGGTTTTACTAAGTAACCAGTTAGATAAAATATCGTGAAGAAACCTTTCCGATAGTTTCTGAAACGTGTAACCATGATTAAAAAAAATATTATGGTAAGAAACTATCGTAGGAGAGCCGCGCTTCGACATGAATGGGCCAGTTCGACCGGAGCGATATCACGGCCTCTCAGAAGACCGGCGTGAAGCACCGCCTGCGCTGTTTCGCTGAATGAGTGAGAGTACCAGAGTCCCATTGGGAGGAAAGGGGGTTAAAGGTTGGAAGCGCACTTGTGTTGGAAGTGTCTAAGGGCGGCAGCAAAGCTTACCATTAGGTGATCCGTCTGCTCGTCTGCCACCTATCACATAAAAAAATATTTAGTCTGTCTGGTTCCCTTCTTAAAGGGTTGTGAAGTTCAGACGGCAGTCGCTTTCATTGTGATTACTAGACTTTCCAAATCCTAATCGTGATCTTAGCATACCCGGGCTAAAAAGCAACTTTGAACACTACCGGGAGGTAATCGCCAATATGAAAGAGACCACTATGGGTGAGACGATCGGTCGCGTTTTATCGTTTTCTATTACGAGCATCTGCCGCAGATGGCTTTATCGATTTCATGTGATATCGATTTGGTTGTTATTACCTATGTGATTGCATGTTTAAGGAAATGAAAGGCTAGGTTTTTTTATGTTATAGGTAGCAGACGAGCAGGCGGATCACCTGATGGTAAGCAATTGCCGCCGCTCATGGACACTTGCAACACCAGTGGAGTTACAAGTGCGCTGCCAACCTTTTATCCCCTTCCCCCGGGTGGGCCTCCGGTACCCTCACTCACCTCAGCGCGAACACAGCACAGGGGCTGCTTCACGCCGGGTTTCTGTGAGGCAGTGATATCACTCCGGTCGAGCCGGCCCATTCATGCCGAAGCGTGGCTCTCCCACAGGTATTCATAAATAGTGAGCCATCTGCTCGTTTGTCCGCTAAATTGTAAAAAAATACTCGACACCTCGTTCGGCTCAGTTTGTTTCAAAAGAGGTGCGACTCGAACCAGAACCCCTTATAGAAATGAAGCGTATAGAAAGCGCGCTCTAAGCCAATAAGCTACAATCGCTCAGTTTATGATATTCATCAGAATTTCTACCCTATTTTCACCTAAAGCAAAAGTTTTCCTACTGCATACTACATCCAACGGAAAACATTCTCTACAGGTACCAATTTCCTGATGGCTCCCGATAGCAGCCAGCCCCTCGAGAGCAGTCAACACCTTGATTATGGGAAGCAAAAGTTTTATCGACGGTTTTCATCGCTACAAAACTTTGTACAGTCGGCAAAAACGATCGGTGAAATAAAAATTAACTCTAACTGGTGTTGCAGGTGTCCATGAGCGGCGGCATTGCTTACCATCAGGTGATCCGCCTGCTCGTCTGCTACCTATCACATAAAAAAAAAATTACATTAAAATTAGAAATCTAAACAATCCGAATTTTCCTATGATTTTTTGAATTTTGATACTATGGGTATTAATAAGTAATTTTTAAGTATTTGTGTTTCCTCTGTTGTATGATATCTGTAACACAAGTGCTTAAGCTACTTAGTACGGAGTCAGGTAAATGTATGAGATGTTTCGTGAATCTATTTATTTATTATTTCCAATTGCTAATTTGCTAATGACCACAGTAAATACCTAAATATTGAACTTAAAAAAAAAAATTACGCATGATTCGCATGGGACTCGATTCCACGATCTTTTTACTATCAGGAATAAGGCTTTCAACAAATTTGGCCAAGTGAGGTTTTGTGTTTTTTTTTACAATATAGCGGATAAACGAGCAAACGGCTTACCTGATGGTAAGTGATCACCGCCGTCCATGGACATCTGCAACACCTAAGGCACAACAAATGCGTTGCCGGCTCTTAGAGAAGGAATTAGCCTATTTCGTCGAGAGCTGGTTTGACTGTTTTTTTTACAAGTGCAATATTTAGGTACTCGAAAATGAAATTGCAACAGCAAAATTTAAAAAAAAAAAGAAAAAACTAACTTTAATATTTTCGCTTTAATAAATTGGAAAATTAATAAATTCCAATATCCACGGCTGACTCTACCTGTCTAGTTTATTGATATTTCCAGCCACTTGGAAAACTTTCCCATTGCGAAAGTAACTTATACTCTGTAATGCACTTGACGTCTCATAAGCCGCGTAAAAACTACGCAGCAACGGTTCCCGACTAATTAATAATAAGTTTTCTATCACCACAGTGTAATAATAACCAGCGGTCATAATAAGAGCAGTTATGTACGAACCCGAGGAAGTTCTCCAACCAGATGGACCGATCAAGTTTTTTTTTTATGTGATATAATCAAAATCCTGGGAAGAGTTTGGAACGAGTTGCGGGGGCAACCCGTCCACAGGGGCTCGGTTCCCCTGTTAAGGGGTTACGAAAGTCAGACAGCCATTATTTCATTATATTTTCCAGATCCACATCCTGTTATAATAATTTCCGGTACAATCAAGGAGATTCCGAGCATTGTCTGGTGACTGAGCATTTTTAAGCAGCCAATTGTAAGAGGCCACTATTGGGTTCCATATTACTGCAAATCTTTCATCAGACACTACGGTAGTATATCGCAAAATACTACTGCAAATATTTATACTGTTAACATAGGAACTTATGAAGTAGACGAGAATATTAAGAAGTTTCTATACTCCACACGTGCAAGGGAAATTTGCACTTATTGGCTTGATAATAGATGTTAGAACCGGTTGGTTGGGCGAGCACGTGTAAAGAAATTGAGGTAAATATTGAAATACAGCTGGTGGTGGCAGTTGCCTATTAATCTGTTTTTTTTAGATGAGCTGACACTTGAAGACATATACCATCAATCTAATAGTACTTCCACTTTCAGCGATTTATTGAAGATTGAACTTCAAACAGCGGTTTCTTCGAACCGGAATGCCATTGTAGTCATTAGGAAATGAGGTGACATCTACCTCTAATGTCAACATATCTGAAGATAAGTAATCGAAGACATTCATAGTCAACGTGAGCACCTACTTATCCACAGATTATACAATTACGATGATATGTCATCGAAGGTGCTTCGTACTGATCACGATACGATTTCTTGCAAAATTCGTGCTGCAAGGGGCTAACATAATTATACTATATATAGACTAGTGTCTATGTTAGCAGCTCCTGTTCGGTTTCTGTTTCCTGTGTAGTTTAGTTAGCTTCCTAAATAGTTCATTAAATGGTTCGCTTTGCATTGTAACTGCTATTATTTAGACGGAAATTAACACGTCAGTCCGCTTGTGACCACAGCTGCTGTAACGCATAACCGAAGCGTAACTAAGTGTTGAAAAATTGGCTTGGGGGCAATTCGTCCCAAAAACACTCGTCCATTCTAGGACGAGGTTTTTTGGGACGAATAGCACCCCTAAAAATTAACTTCTAATTCCCGTCTATAATAATCACATTTAAGTTCCTATCAGCTAAATTGCTTGCTTTGCTTGAGTGAAGACCGCGAGTCGGTAAGCGTAGTGTTGGACGCCCTGCGACAAGATGGGATGATGACATTCGAAGGCTGGCTGTTGTGAGCTGGATGACAGTGGCTAAAAATCGGGAGCGGTGGCGTGCATTAGAGGAGACCTATGTCCAGCAGTGGACGATTGTGGGTTGCTGATGATGATGATGAAATTGCTTGTTTGTCATTCTTCCATTAAAAAAAGAAAACTAAAATAGTATTTGGTTTTTGTGTAAAAAGTCCGATTTACACGAACAGCCTTATCTTTAAGCACGCCACCTGTCCGTACTTAACAAAAAGTGTAAACCCGGCGAGAGGTGAAATGTTTCGGAGCCCCGAAAAGAGCATCAATTAAATCGTAAGGCCCATTTAATTCCATATGACTGCGATGACATGACTAAATTTAGTAGTAATCTGTAGAGACGGGAGCTGTGTCACAGTGTAGGTATAAAACAGTCGTCATTAAATGACGATATTAAATTCCAGCATACAATATTTATGGATAGTGGAGTTTGGATGCACAGGACCGATCTGTGTGGAGAACTTTGGGGGAGGTCTATGTCCAGTAGTGGACGTGTATCGGCTGAAATGATAATGATGATGATACAAAATATATATGCTGTGCTCGAGTATTCTCTCTCTCACCTTAGGTCGGTTTTTTTATCCGTTAACATTTTAACATTTTGGTGAAATTGACGAGTTAAAGAGTAAGATAAGCAAGTATAATAAGAACAGCGTGACGATTTTTTAATTATGCTGGAAGTTTTAGCTTCGTCCAACCGTTCTAAGCGCCGTGCCTAAAAACCCACCGCAGCGGCGCTCGGTTCACCTGCTGCAATTGTGAACGAGATGGTTCACTCCCGCATGGGACTTCACAGCCACACTTCAAAGTCACACCGCGTGATGCTGCTTAAATTATCTGTTAAAGATGTGGAGGCCTATGATTATGATTCGCTATGTCAGTAGTCGTGGTCACTAGAAGACGGATGACGGTACGATAACGTCTACTGGGACGTGCATATAATAGCGTACCTTCGGATACATTCACAGTTTCTCTTTTTCAACTGGATCACGTAAAAATTTACATCCAAGAGACAGTATAAGGCACTAGACTAGACCGATGATGGACTGACCAAATCAAGTCTGCCATTGGGGACTCAGTCAACGAGTGCAGCAAGATGACGATGACGAGTGCTTCCAAAAAACTGCCCCACCAGACAGCCCCACGGCCGGCTACGCTGGATTGCGCAGTCGGTCGCTGGGCGGAGAGGTGGGGTTAGCCGGCCTTTGCCGCATCCCACTGGCTGTGGGACGCAGCGCAGACCAGCAACTAAAGACCCCACAAAGATGTGGGGGGTGGCGCCCGAAGGCGCCCCACTCGGTGGGGCCCACGTCAAGGTGCGCCCAAAGTGGAGGAGATCCTCACAGGGCGCTGGACAGGGCCCCGGCCCAGACAGAGCTGGGCCTCAAAGTGCAGCTGTCAGCCGTCGGGTAGCAATATGGCGATAAGCCAATTGCTACCCGTCGTTGCCTAGGGACACCAGGACCCCTCCGGTAGCAGTTCCAAGCAGAAAGAAAATACTACCGGGGAGGCCACACGAGGAGGTCGCCGCACCGTAGTCCCCTATGCGCATTACAACTGGCCCTACCCAGACTAACAAGTATTATGACGACGCTGTTCCAAGAGTGTAACGGAAAAGAAAAAGAAGAAATAAATATCCAATTTTTGTTATGTTTTAAAACTTTCGCGTTGCATTATACAAATACTTCATATAAACGGGACTAAACGCGACGAAATTTAATAAGTAGGTACATTCTAGCACTTACTGCTTGACGTTTCGACTGCGTTACTATACAGCCGTGGTTACAAGCGAACTCCTATAATGCACTTATTAAATTTTGTCGCGTTTAGTCCCGTTTATATGAAGTATTAATCCAATCTTTGTGTTTTTAAAAACGCCCAACCGTACTCCTTCCCTTTGCACTGTGCAGCGAGTCCTTCGAAAAGCCAATTACACTCACGCGACTCCCCATCAGCGCTAATCTGCGTGATTAACCTTTTTGCTGGCTAATGGCGATTTTTTGTGGACCCCGAGCAAACGCGAGAAATGATAATATGGAGCGGAGCTACTTTGCCTCTAACTCTTTGGGGAAGGATCGAAGCTAGGACTCACGTTTATGAGGATAGATAAGAGTTATTGGCCACAACATTCAAAACAACGACGACCTTAGCATTTGCTGCAGCAGCTGGAATGATAAATACTGAGAGTTGTAATACTAGGAGTATACCATTTAGTCAACGAGCAGATGACGTGCATATACTAGTTATGAATATGCTTCAAACGAGATTAGACCCTATTACAAAAAAAAAACTTTATTAGACAAAAAAACACGAATTCAAGGAAAACCATAACTGAAAACTAAAGCTAAAAAACTACCAAAAAGAATATTAAAACAGAATAGGTCCCTCCACCAGCCCATTGTCCTTCTTACCGTCTCGGCATACGGACCGAATCTTGGGAGACGCTCACCAGGTACTTGCTAAGGGCTCTTTCTCCGGTGCATTTCTTCACTCCCTACAAAGTCTGTGTCTTTAGCCCATCTTAATGTCACTTCTCTTCATGAAACACCACAGAACAAACGACTCGCGCTCGGGCAGTTCCACATCAATCGAACTCCTTTCTAATGTCAAGCCTTTTGTGTGCAATTACAACAGAATAGTCTCTGTGCCTGTTAGATTAGTCAAAGTCAAAGTCAAATATTCTTTATTTGCATAGGCTTGTACACAGCACTTACAAATCGTCATACATAAAGAAAATATTTAAAACTATTTAAAGATAATGTATATGATTTAAATGAAATTAAATATATATCTTGATACATAAGATATACTAAAAAATAAATAGACATAATGCGATTCTACCACCGGTATCGGAAAGTTGATTCTGACGAGAAGATCCGGCAAGAAACTCGCCAGTTACTCTTTTTAATCGCCAAATGTTTATTACAATGTTTCCTCATACCACCTCCTACAGTCCAATACTCAAGATGAAGAAAATGTTAAAGGCTAAGAATGAGGTAAACCAGAGCAGACCAGTCCCCAGAGGCGGCACCTGTACACAAGTATGACGTATGTGTCAGCCATCATTTCACTCAACCATATCAGAGGGAATGTAATGACCCGCCACATAGCGCCACCACCTCAGGAACGTTTGAGCGTGCATGACCATTCCAATTCTCCTCATAAGATACAAAGAATAGTATGCATAATTAAATACTAATAAACTGTAGGACGTGGTGTACAATAACAGGTTGATAGTATCTTGTCAATTATTATTAATCATTAATAGTAAATGTACTCAATTTGTATATAAAATTAAATTCAATGCTGCAATGCCTAATTGATTAAAATTTATATAATAATAATTTCAGTATTAAAATACTGCAAGAAAATACAAATGTACAGGCATGGGGATCATTATACCCATGAATCCTTATCGTTGAGATAATCTACAATTTTATAGTATCCTTTCTTTATTAAGCAGGCTTTTACATGTGTTTTAAATTTATGAATTGGCAAGTCAATAACATTTTGTGGCAACTGTTATACATTTTAATACTTAGTCCTACAAATGAACTACTAATCTTTTGGAGTTTTAGATTTGGAACCGCGAGTCTATGTTTATTTCTTGTATTAAAACCATGACATTCAGATTTTTTTCGAAAAAAGATGAATATTCTTTCGCACGTACAAAATGCAGTCTAAAATATATTGAGATGCAACGGTTAAAATGTCAATGTTCTTAAACATTTCTCTAAGTGAATCGCGAGGTCTAAGGTTGTATATAAAACGGATGGCCCTCTTCTGCAATACAAATATAGTCTGTATGTCTGCAGCAGACCCCCACAACAAGAGACCATATGACATTATACTATGAAAATAACTAAATAAACCAGTCTCGCGGTTTCAATATCAGTCAAATGTCTTATCTTCTTAACCGCATATGCGGCGGAGCTAAGTCTTCCCGCCAAGGCTGCTATGTGAGGACCCCATTGCAATTTGGCATCCATAGTGATGCCCAAAAATACAGTTGAATTAATGACCTCAATACGTTCATTATTCATGATGATGTTAGTGTTGACCTGCCTTACATTGGGCATAGTAAATTTTACACATTTGGTCTTTTTAGCATTGAGAAGCAAGTTGTTAGTAGTGAACCAATGGAGCACTTGTGAGAGGGAGTCATTTACGTCGTCGAACGTATCTTTTCGTCGATCAACATTAAAAATCAACGAAGTATCGTCAGCAAATAAAACTATCTCACAAAGATCTTGTGTAAAGTAAGGAAGGTCATTGATGTATATTAAAAGAGTAAAGGTCCCAAAATTGAACCCTGGGGGACTCCCATCAATAAAGCAGCGCCTGAAGAATCAGTCCCATTAACATTTACTTTCTGAACTCTGTCAGATAGGTAAGAATTTATCAAACTTAATGAATTCTTTGAAACACCATAATGAGATAGTTTCAACAACAATGTTTGGTGCTTAACGCAATCAAACGCTTTCGATAGGTCACAGAAAACACCTATAGCATCCTGTTGTTCTCCCATGCATCAAAAATGTGCTTGATAAGTGCAACTCCTGCGTCAGAGGTTGACTTACCTTTAGTGAACCCAAATTGCTTATTATGAAGCAAGTCGTTAACTTTAAAATGAGACAGCAACTGAACGAATATTACTTTTTCAAAAATTTTACTCAGTGCTGGTAATATAGAAACGGGCCTGAAGTTAGAAGGGTCACTTTTATCGCCTGATTTGTACAACGGTATGATTTTGCTGTACTTCATTAAGCTAGGAAATTGACCCTCATCAACACATTTGTTGAATATCATTGCCAAATGAGGTGCAATAAACAGTATTATGTTTCTTAAAATATCTACTGATAGTCCCCAAAGATCTTCAGTCTTTTTCATATTCAGCTCCTTGAAAGTTTTAACTATTATCTCCGGGGTTACATGTGTGAATTTGAAAGGTGTTTTACATTCGCCAACACTTGCTTTAAGCAACGATACAGCAATATCTGAACTCGAATCTAATTTACTTGTTGTTGACACTGGTATGTTGGTGAAGAAGGACTCAAATGCTTTTGCCACTTCAGCATCAGAGTCGAGACATTTGCCGTTGATTTTTAAAGAGAGCTTGTTTTGTTGTGTTTTATTTTTACAAGTCTCTTTGTTAATTACGTTCCATGTGATTTTAATTTTGTTAGTTGCGTTGCTTATTTTGTCTTTAATGTAGTTGGATTTCGCAACTGCACATACCTTCTTAAAGCACTTAGAATAATTCTTAACGTATTCAATAGTAGCGGGATCATTTGAACTAGCCTTAATATCATATAATTCAAACAATTTTCTCCTGCTTATATAAATCCCTGTAGTAGCCCAGTCACTAAATTTGTTTTTAGAATTATTTAATTTAATGGTCTTTTTTGTGAAGATGCCATTAAATTCCTTTTCAACAATTTCGAAAAGGTTGTCATATAACTGATCAACACTGTTTTCGTTACAGGGAATTGAGGATACTTTATTATAAATAGTATCTTTGAATTGTTGAACCCGTCTTTTAGTAATAGGCCTATACGTAAATATAGTAGGCGAATAATTTTGATGGCAGTCGATAACAGCCATCTGACCACTGTGATCAGAATTTATGAAATTTATTATAGCCTTACCCCCTACATTACAATCACAGAAAATGTTGTCTAAACAAGTAGCCGAAGTGGGGGTGACTCTTGTCGGTTCGTTGAAAAGGTGATGCAAATTAAAAGACTTAAAAAGATTCAGAAACCTAATGGTGCTCTGAGAATCCTCTAGGATATTAATATTAAAGTCACCCGCACACAATAACTCTTTTACTTGTTGCACAAACCTTTCTTAAGACTTCTTCCATGCTTGATTCGAATGAATCATAATTTGCAGAGGGGGGTCTATAAATGCAGACAATTATATGCTGATCCAGCTCTGCACAAGAAATTTCTATAGTTCGTTCTACAGATAGTGATTCTATGTCTTTACGTTGTTTACACTTGAGATAATTTTTTAACAAAATTAGTGACCCTCCTCTTATCGCAGAGTGTCTCGTGAACGAACTGATAAGTTTGTAATTATTAATACTAACAATTAGCTGTTGATGTTGATTTAACCAATGTTCTGTAATACATAGTATATCAACATTTGTTTCTTCTAAAAATAATTCTAACTCTAATTCTTTACCAGGAAGCCCCTGTATGTTCTGGTGAATAAGTTTTAAGTTATTAGGATCTTCCTTGGTCACTAAATTGCTAGAGACCTCCTCTATTGTCTTAGACTTAAATTTAAATGGCTTGGAATACTTTCCAAAGTCTGTTTAAATATTTGATTTATATTAAACGCTAACAACGTAGCTAGTTCTTTTTTCTCATTATAAGGCAAATAAAAAGTTTTGCCAGTCACTATTAAATTATATTTAATAAATTTATTTGTGTCAAAAAACACAAAGTTGTCGCTATGACTATTAACTAAGTTAAATAATGTGGTATTCAGTAAGTGAATACTATTATTTTGTTCTGTTACATATTGTTTGGACAAAGGGAAAGCACAAATAACAATTTTTTTTGACATTAATCCCTTTCAAAATTGAGAACCCTCTAATTATTTCTTTTTTACTTATATTGAGTCCGTTCCCCATCATCAATATAATAATTGTGTTTTTATTGTAATCACAATTTACCACACTGTCTATTATTTGGGTAAATGAAGCATTTGGCATGCAATAATTTGATACTCTTACAGTGAAGTATTTTGTGTAAAAGGGGACCATAGCCAACTCCTATGCAGTCTGAGAATACTAGCACTTTGTTGTTTGTATTAACAGTACCAGTATTAGGCATTGTTGATTTCGGTATGACGGTATCCGCTTCTAGCCGGATGTTTGAAACATCTATTACCTGGTTCTGGGCGGCAGAGCTGCCATCCTGGCTGCACTCACCTTGGTCTGTGCCGCTGTTTATAGTGGGAACCTGGGGCTCGTCCGCACCCAGACCGCAGCTGCATTGGTCCATGTATCTGCTAGCGGCGAGGATGTGCTCATTTATCTGCCGCTGGGCAGAGGTGTAGTTACCGGTCATACGTTCCAATGACCTTTCCAGACGCCTGAGCTGAGCCTGCAGTTCTTTAACATCAGACTCGTACCTTAGCCTACTTTCATTCAATTTTATACTATACAATTCTAAACTATCAATTAAATCTATCCGCTCCTTTCTTAAAAGTATGTTTTGGTGAAAACATTTTTTCCTTCTAATCAATTTATTGGTTTTCCTAATGTATTTATTTATTTTAATATATTTTTTAATTTTATTTCTACTACTTAACCTGGCATAATTATTATTTAAAGAATTATTATCAATATGGGAGATTTCGCATCCAGTAGGGGCAGCAGGTGACCCGATCAACTCCTCATAAAGGCTGTGAGTATGTAAAGCCTCTTGACATTGTTTGTCCTCTTCGTACGATTTGATGGTCCTATTGGCGTCACACAGCTCCACTTCGAGGTCATGAATCCGTGTGAGTGACTGCTCGTATGTGTTCCGGCATTCATCAAAACTGCTGACTATTGAGAGTAGGTGGTCACGTTGAACAGTGACATCCACAAGCTGGGTATGAATATCTGCCATTTCCGTTTTTAATTGGGTATTTAAGTTAATTATTTTCATAGACTCCTCCTCATTCTCCTCACGTTCCCTAAGTAGTTGATTATTGTCCTCCCTTTGTTCCTTTAGTTCCTCAAGGGCACGTCTTAATTTCAATTCCAATTGTTGAGTGGTGGCCTTGCGAGTCATCATTTTGGTAATGTGCACCAATACTCAATCCTGGAATTATTTATAAAGATAGGTGTATAGCAATTATTTAGCTAAGAGTAAATGGTAGTAGTAGTGGTTTAAGTACCGGGTTCGATTCGAGCAAAAGTATGTTTCGAATTTTTCGAACATAGACCGGTTTTGTGATCACCAATCCGCATTAGGCAAGCGTGGTGATTAAGCCTAATCCCATCATAGTAGCGATAACTTGATTTCTATGATGGAGGTCTTTGCCCTGCAGTGGGACAATATATAGGCTGATACTTAGTCTCTGTGGCAATGTCCCCAAAGTGCTGGCAGCATTACCTTTACCTCGTTGGATAGCGATGGAAAGTCGCGGGGCGAAGTAGCTGCCAGCCATTGGGTCTCCCGTGATTTTGAACTAAGTGCTTAGCTAAAAAAAATGTATTTAAGATTTTTTTTTGTCAAATGGATTTCGAACAAAAGTTACCTTCACCATTTGAAAAATTTACAACCAATAATTGTCACTTTGGCTATTGGATCTAACCAACTGTCAAAATTAACTTTAGTAAATTTAACCAAAAGGTGCGTTTAGCTGTTTCTTTAACAATTCTTAGACAGAAAGTTAACACAAAACGCACATTCAATTCGAGTAATTATAAAATTAGCCTTTTATACCTTCTTAATGATCGAACTTCTCTTGAAAATCGCAATCTTACCCTTCTGCAGCGGAGGCGTCATTAAACGGTGGTAATAATTGCCATGAAATTATTACATTTTACCCCTCGCTGCAAACCCTTAGGTTCTGTGTCAAGCGACAGTGAGAAAAAAAACTGTGTGAACTCAATTTTCTGTTTTTATCTCTATGCATGTTGTGGTTATCTGTTATTGTAGGGACTGTTAGCTTATATTTTTTGTATTTTGTTATTTTTCTGTATGTTGTTGCTGTTTCCTATGTTGGTAATCCTTTAAATAAGTAAATAAATACCTTAACAAGAAAATCTTCGTACCCGACATATTTAATTATGCAGTAATTCAAGGGACCCATTCTAGAGTCGTACATAACGTAGTAGTAATCTGTAGCGCTACCATGAGTTGACATCTAAAACTGACATAACGTAAACTATTGCTCTTTCTCTTTCAAATGCATCACAATGAAAGAGATAAAGCTATAGTTTTCGATAGCGAGGATAATATTTCAAACTTATGGTAAGGCTACTGCAATGTAATACAGAGTGTATCAGTAAATATTTACATCCCTTTAACCGCGTCTTCTAACAATTTTTTTAAAAATGTGTCTCTTTTGTTTTCTTTGGTATTTTCTTGTGTTTGGGTCATTTGTCTATATCATGATAATATTATTGTGTTGTAGTATCCAAAATAATAATGTATTTTTTTTTCTTTCAATTATTCTGAACAACGTTGTTCAATAACTTTTGAAAATTTGTATAAAAAGTCATTCAACTTGAGACTTCCTACACCATGTTGTGCTCACACTAACTGCCACACTCAGAGACGTAATTTAATCTTAATTAAATCTTAATGCATAGTCTTTATGACTACTAAATAAAGGTATTTTTTTTACTTACTGCCAATTAAGGTTTAATTAACATCTTGTGTGTACCAGGAACCTTCAGTAATGGGTCCAGCATATTTTTTAAGGGTTAACTCTAAACTAAACAAAACCTTGTTTAACGAGTGCGGTCGCACTTGACTGTTTCTTTCTTTCACGTTTCATGGCATCCAGTGTAATAAGACTTTAAAAAAAGACGTAATGAGCAAGAGGAGAATTATACATTTTGCCTCCCTCTTTAACCATTGTGCTAATAGAGGGGCCTTTTGCTAGTGCTTTTTAGGTTATCTTCTTAATAAACAAACCAAGGATTAATTTTTTCCTCCTTTTACTGAAGCGAAAGTTAAGTTGTTCTGGGAACAGATAATTAATGATTCTTTAAATATTTTGAACAAACAGTTGGTTGTAATTGGTATTGTCCATAATACAAGCCGCAGCCGCAGGTGAGATAGCGCCCAAATATCTGGCTATACTAAAATAATATCATGATATTATTTTTTAGTATAGCCAGATATTTTGGCGCAATCTCACCTGATGGTATGTGATGATGTGGCCGAGGGTGAAGCATGTCTGTTCTCTTGTTCTACCGATCTCCACGGTGGTGATTGCCTGCATTTTTTTATATATGAGGACAATCAAGAGCGGAGCGGAGTGGGGTCACCCACTCCGCCTGACTGTAAGCGGCCGTGAGATCCAAATATGAGATTGACAGGCACAAAAGAACAGACAAAGTGTCCATTGAGTCTGTCACTCTCACAATTTGCTCGTTTAGCTCAAAATTTATATTTCTGCACAACCATTGCAATTTTTCAAGTCCATAATGATCGTATAATTGCATCAAAACTCCTCGATGACAAAGCAAAAACGTGAACAATCTCCAAATTGCCGAGAATTTCTTGCCCCGTCTTGCCCCGTCTGTTCCATTAAAACGTTCACGAATTTCTTGTTTACCGGATTATCAGAGCCGGTTCATTCAGACACGCAAGCTCGCTATTTGTAAGACTAAGTGATTAATTTTACTATTGCGCTTACAATACGTATGAACATTCACTTCGTGAAATAAAGTTTTAATTTAGAGCGATGGAAGCTCAATATATAAGAAGACCAGTTTTATTACGATTTAATTATTATTGTTAATAGATAGATAGAGATTCGATAATATTTACATCAACACATAAACTGGTTTCCACTGGAAATCAGCGTTGGCAGCTCTACACGTCGTTAAACAATATGCTGAGTGGAAACCGTTGACACATGCTTCATTGACTTTTTATTGTACATTTTAGTTACTGTCATAGATTAACCCTTTGACCCCTTTTCTTCCTAATTATAAATTGAGACAACATCACATACATTGTCCTGGTCCCAACTAAGGTTTGTCCCTTGTACTATGGAAACCAGAAACAAGGAAACATTCAAACATTTGTGTTGGTGCGGATCAAACCTGCGTCTCAACCGGTGCTCAAACCATTGCGCTAAACGGGTCGTCTTGGTGGGGAATCGAACCCGAATTGGGCCAAATGGGCCTCACGTCACTCGACAAAAACAGCGCAGGCATTGTTCACGTTGGGTTCTTCTTTGCTTGGATTCGGGCCTATGACCTCCCCTTCCCGAGGGTCACGAATTTGTCTACTGAGCTTCGTCGTAGTCTCAGTGTTTGTTTTTTCGCAGCGTTACATTTAATTAAAACTTTCAGTTTGTTGTTTAAGAGAATAGAATCGAGGAAAACAACATGAAGACAAAGAAAGCCAAACATTAGGTAAGATCAGTAATGGATTCGCTTCTACATTTATAATACGGACAGCTAAATGAGGAAACCCTCGTGTTTTTTTTAAGTGATAGGTAGCAGACGAGCAGGCGGATCACCTGATGGTAAGCAATTGCCGCCACCCATGAACACATGCAACAAGTGCGCTGTTAACCTTTTATCCCCTTCCCCCGATGGGCCTCCGGTACCCTCACTCACTCGGCAAAACACAGCACAGGAGCTGCTTCACGCCGGTTTTCTGTGAGGCAGTGGTATCATATCTAATAGCGATTATTTGATTTCATTGATTAGTGGCGTAGTCCTCTGCAGGTTGCTTCGGAGCCTATGGTTCTGGATCCTCGAGGTGGTGAATAAATAAAAGTGGACTGTATCTATAGGGGGGCTTAATAAGACCGATAATAGTGAACTTACTTTACATTTCATAACTATAATTTTATAAGACTAACTACCAAATATTTTTAGAGCACCTAAATCTCAAGTGACTTGGCAAATTTTTACGGCAAAAGTCAGCCTACCTAGGAAAAAAGCCTTCTCGATATACTTTTTATTTTGCCGAATCATTTGTAAAATTGTTACGACCGCCATTATTCCCTTAATTTTCCAAGCAATATCATTAGTGCTGTCTTTAGCTTCTAAAAATACTATCGATATTTAAAATAAAAAAAAACATTTTTGATTCTACATGTCATTATTTTATATGACTAGATTGAGATGATGATATATCTGTCCGTTTTGTCCATGGCGACTGTTCCCGCAGATGTGTTTGAATTTGGCTTTCAGTTTCGTATTGTGACCCATAGGTCATAATTCTTGTTTCGAATTTGTTACGAATCCCATTTGGACGGATAGGGTCCATGGATACCTCAGTTTGGTTTCTAAAGTCAAGTAAAGGTACATTTTTAATCGACTTCAAGAATAGGAGAAGAATCGGCGATTCGTTAGGTTCTTTTTTTTATTTCTTCGAAAGGTAAGTAGTATAAACTGCTTCTTTAGTAGTACCGATAGTTGCACCTTACCGTGAGAATAGATAAATTAAAATGCAACGGGTTAAAAGTTAAGTAACCTTAAACAACAAAGATATTATTTAAGGTTACCATGAGGTAAAAGAGACAAATTCTAAGTGTGTTTCGGCCAACTTTTTATCGATATAAGTACAGACGGATCAAATAAGTTTATTCAAGATTACTAATCGATACTGAATCTCGATACTTTGGTCTCATTATAAAGCCGGACAATAAAATTCACCGTAACCTCGGTCACTTACAAACAAATGATCGGGAACGGATTATGACCCAAACGCGAGAAATGATAATATGGAGCGGAGCTACTTTGCCTCTAACTCTTTGGGAAGGATCGAAGCTAGGACTCGCGCTTATGACGATAGATAAGAGGTTATTGGCCACAACATATAAAAGAAAATTTAAAAAAATCAACGAGGGACGACCTTAGCATTTGTTGCAACAGCTAATGATAAATACTGAGAGTGTAATACTAGGAGTATACCATTTAGTCAACGAGCAGATGACGTGCATATTATAGTTATGAATATGCTTCAAACGAATTTACACCATGTTACAAAAAAAAAACTTTATTAGACAAAAAAACACGAATTCAAGGAAAACAATAACTGAAAACTAAAGGTAAAAACTACCAAAAGAATATTAAAACAGAATAGGTCCCTCCACCAGCCCATTGTCCTTCTTACCGTCTCGGCATACGGACCGAATCTTGGGAGACGCTCACCAGGTACTTGCTATGGGCTTTTTCCCCGGTGCGTTTCTTCACTCCCTACAAAGTCTGTGTCTAAAGACACAGCCCATCTCAATGTCACTTCTCCCCAAATGGGGCATGAAATACCACAGCACAAGCAACTCGCGCTCGGGCACTTCCACATCAATCGAACTCCTTCCTAATGTCAAGCCTTTTGTGTGCAATTAAAACAGAATTGTCTCTGTGGCAATGTCCCCAAAGTGCTGGCAGCATTACCTTTACCTCGTTGGATAGCCATGGAAATTCGCGGGCGAAGTAGCTGCCAGCCATTTGGTTCCCGTGACTGAAAGTGCTTGGCCAAAAAAAAATGTATTTAAGATTTTTTTTTGTCAAATGGCTAAAAAGGAAAAAATGGATTTTGAACAAAAGTAACATTAAGTTTGAAAAATTTACAACCAATAATTATCACTTTGGCTATTGGACAGTTGGTTAGAACTGTCAAAGTTACTTAACTTTAGCCAATTTAACCAAAAGGTGCGTTTAGCTGTTTCCTTCAACAATTCTTAGACAGAAAGTTAACACAAAACGCACATTCAAATCCCGAGTAATTATAAATTAGCCTTTTATTACCTTCCTTAATGATTGAACATTCTCTTGACAAATCGCATCTTACCCTTTCTGCAGCGGAGGCCGTCATTAAACGGTGTAATAAATTGCCATGAAATTATTACATTTTTACCCCTCGCTGCAAACCCTTAGGGTTCTGTGTCAAAGAGACAGTGAGAAAAAAACTGTGTGAACTGCGAGTATGTTCTGTTTTTATTTTTATTTCTATGCATGTTGTGGTTACCTGTTATTGTAGGGACTGTAAGCTTATATTTTTTGTATTTTGTTATTTTTCTGTATGTTATTGCTGTTTCCTATGTTGGTAATCCTTTAAATAAATAAATAAAAAACCTTATCAAGAAAATTTTCGTACCCGACATATTTAATAATGCAGTAATTCAAGGGACCCATTCTAGAGTCTTACATAACGTAGTAGTAGTATTAGTAGTAGTATTCTGTAACGCTACCATGAGTTGACATCTAAAACTGACATAACGTAACTCGTCTTTCAAATGCATCACAATGAAAGAGACAAAGCTATAGTTTTCGATAGCGAGGATAGTATTTCAAACTCATGGTAAGGCTACTGCAATGTAATACAGAGTTTATCAGTAAATATTTACATCCCTTTAACCGCGTATTCTACCAATTTTTAGGGTTCCGTAGCCAAAATGGCAAAAACGGAACCCTTATAGTTTCGTCATGTCCGTCTGTCCGTCTGTCCGTCTGTCCGTCTGTCACAGCCGATTTACTCGGAAACTATAAGTACTACAGTGATGAAATTTGATGGGAATATGTGTTGTATGAACCGCTACAAAAATATGACACTAAATAGTAAAAAAAAGAATTGGGGGTGGGGCCCCCCATACATGTAACTGAGGGATGAAATTTTTTTTTTTCGATGTACATACCCGTGTGGGGTATCAATGGAAAGGTCTTTTAAAATGATATAAAGTTTTCTAAAAAACATTTTTCTTAAAGTGAACGGTTTTTGAGATATCAGCTCTCAAAGTCGTAAAAAGTATGTCCCCCCCCCTCTATTTTTATAACTACGGGGTATAAAATTCTAAAAAAAATAGAGGGTGATGCATGCTAATTAACTCTTTCAACGATTTTTGGTTTGATCAAAGTATCTCTTATAGTTTTTGAGATAGGTTGATTTAACTGTAATTTTGGTTAAGTTTATTATATTTGCTGCTACGGAACCCTTTGTGCGCGAGCCCGACTCGCACTTGGCCGGTTTTTTAAAAATGTGTCTCTTTTGTTTTCTTTGGTATTTTCTTGTGTTTGGGTCATTTGTCTATATCATGATAATATTATTGTGTTGTAGTATCCAAATTAATAATGTATTTTTTTTCTTTCAATTATTCTGAACAACATTGTTCAATAACTTTTGAAAATTTGTATAAAAAGTTTCAACTTGAGACTTCCTACACCATATTGTGCTCACACTAACTGCCACACTCAGAGACGTAATTTTATCTTAATTAAATCTTAAAGCATAGTCTTTATGACTAATAAAATAAAGGTATTTTTTTTTTACTTAACTGACAATTAAGGTTTAATTAACATCTGTGTGTGTAGCTGTAACCCTCCAGGTATAATGGGTCCAGCAATATTTTTTAAGGGTTAACTTCTAAACTAAACAAAACCCTTGCTTAACGAGTGCGGCTCGCACTTGACTGTTTCTTTCTTTCACGTTTCATGGCATCCCAGTGTAATAAGACTTTAAACAAAGACGTAATGAGCGAGAGGAGAATTATAACATTTTGCCTCCCTCTTTAACCATTGTGCTAATAGAGGGCGCCTTTTGCTAGTGCTTTTTAAGGTTATTCTTAATAATAACAAACCAAGGATTAATTATTTTCCTCCTTTTGCTGAAGCTGAAAGTTAAGTTGTTCTGGGAACAGCATAATGAATGATTCTTTAAATATTTTGGACAATACCAGTTGGTATTGTCCATAATACAAGCCGCAGCCGCAGGTGAGATTGCGCCCAAATATCTGGCTATACTAAAATAATATCATGATATTATTTTTTAGTACAGCCAGATATTTGGGCGCAATCTCACCTTATGATAAGTGATGATGTGAGGCCGAGGGTGGAGCATGTCTGTCTAGTAACAGTTATCTTGTTCTACGGATCTCCACGGTGGTGATTGCTTGCATTTTTTTATATTGAGGACAATCAAGAGCGGAGCGGAGTGGGGTCACCCACTCCGCCTGACGGTAAGCGGCCGTGAGATCTAAATATGAGATTGGCAGGCACAAAAGAACAGACAAAGTGTCCATTGACTCTTACAATTTGCTCGTTTAGCTCAAAATGTATATTTCTGCATAGCCATTTCAATTTTTCAAGTCCATAATGATCATATAATTGCATCAAAACTCCTCGATGACAAAGCAAAAACGTGAACAATCTCCAAATTGCCGAGAATTTCTTGCCCCGTCTTGCCCCGTCTGTTCCATTAAAACGTTCACGAATTTCTTGTTTACCGGATTATCAGAGCCGGTTCATTCAGACACGCAAGCTCGCTATTTGTAAGACTAAGTGATTAATTTTACTATTACTGCGCTTACAATACGTATGAACATTCACTTCGTGAAATAAAGTTTAAATTTAGAGCGATGGAAGGTCAATTATATAAGAAGACCACTTTTATTACGATTTTATTTATTATTGTAATAGATAGATAGACTCGATAATTATCATACATCAACACATAAACTGGTTCCACTGGAAATCAGCGTTGGCAGCTCTACACGTCGTTAACACAATATGCTGAGTGGAAACCATTTTGACCACATGCTTTCATTGACTTTTACTAGTTACTGTCATATATTACCCTTTGACCCCTTTTCTTTCTAATTATAAATTGAGACAACATCACATACATTGTCCAGGTCCCAAACTAAGGTTTGTCCCTTGTACTATGGAAACCAGAAACAAGGAAACATTCAAACATTTGGTGCGGGATTCAAACCTGCGTCTCAACCGGTGCTCAAACCATTGCGCTAAACGGGTCGTCTTGGTGCGGGAATCGAACCCGAATTGGGCCAAATTGGGCCTTACTCACTCGACAAAAACACAGCGCAGGCATTGTTTCACGTGGGTCTTCTTTGCTTGGATTCGGGCCTATGACCTTCCCTTCCCGAGGGTCATGAATTTGTCTACTGAGCTTCGTCGTAATCTCGGTGTTTGTTTTTTCGCAGCGTTACATTTAATTAAAACTTTCAGTTTGTTGTTTAAGAGAATAGAATCGAGGAAAACAACATGAAGACAAAGAAAGCCAAACATTAGGTAAGATCACTAATGGATTCGCTTCTACATTTATAATACGGACAGCTAAATGAGGAATATATTCTTCTATAATGCTTCGAATATATTCTTGAAACGTGTAAGTCCATGGACGTCCAGGGGGTCCGGACCTTCTAGACCCCCCCATTGAGGCCTGGTTTGACACATAAGGTTGAATCGGCTATAGCCAAGGGCGACTTAATTAAGGGGTCGGCAAGGTTGGTGGGGTAGCAAATTGTAGATAGCCCTGGGACGGCAAATCAACAAATCAACCTCACGTTCTTCAAAAATGCGTACTGGACGCTGGGTCCAGCCGATCCTGGAATTGTTTTGCAATGTGGGACACCCCCCTTGTCAAAGCTATAAATACGTCCGTGCGTGGGTGTCATAAGTTGCTTCATTGTACTCGTAATAACCAGACTCATCAATTCCTGGATTATGGTACAAGCGCCACCGTCCTAGGTTCCAAAGCGATGACTTTGTGAGCCTTTAAGAATAACACGTTGAAATAAATATTCAGCAAAAAAAAAATGATTTAAAACTTCTTTTTTCTTAAAAGTGGAGCCATATCAGTTTTTTTCAAGATAAGAAACTACAATCGTGGATATAGAATTTTTATATTTTCTCTCCTAAGACTACGTTGTTGACTCGGTAAACGGAGTGTTGGACGCCCTGCTACAAGATGGGATGACGACATTCGAAGGCTGGCTGGAGTGAGCTGGATGAGAGTGGCCGAAAATCGGGAGCGGTGGCGTGCATTGGGGGAGACCTATGTCCAGCAGTGGACGAGCGTGGGTTGCTGATGATGATATAGGCTGACTTTTTACTTTACTTTTCATAACTATAATTTTATAAGACTAACTACCAAAATTATTTTTAGAGCACCTAAATCTCAAAGTGACTTGGCAAATTTTTACGGCAAAAGTCAGCCTACCTAGGAAAAAAGCCTTCTCGATATTACCTTTTTATTTTGCCGACATCATTTGTAAAAATTGTTACGACCGCCATTATTCCCCTTAATTTTCCAAGCAATATCATTAGTGCTGTCTTTAGCTTCTAAAAATACTATCGATACTTTAAAAATAAGGAACATTTTTGTATTCTTACATTTCATTCATAATTATATTGACTAGATTGAGATGATGATGATAATGTCTGGCCGTTTTTGTCCATGGCGACTGTTCCCGCGGATATGTTTGACTTTGGCTTTCGGTTTCCGTTATTTGTGACCCTTATGTCATAAATCTTGTTTCAATATTTGTTACGAATCCCATGGGGTGACGGATAGGGTCCAGTTTGGTTTCTAAAGTCAAGTAAAGGTACATTTTTAATCGACTTCAAGAAAAGGAGAAGAATCGTCGATTCGTTAGGTTCTTTTTTTTTCTTCGAAAGGTAGTATAAACTGCTTCTTTAGTAGTACCGATAGTAGCACCTTACACGATGAGAATAGATAATTAAAATGCACGGCTAAAAAGTTAAGTAACCTTAAACAACAATGATATTGTTTATGGTTACCATGAGGTAAAAGAGACAAATTCTTAGTCTTATTCCGGCCAACTTCTTATCGATATCAGACAGATCAATAAGTTTATCTTCAAGGTTAATAATCGATACTGAATCTCGATACTTTTGGTATCATTATAAAGCCGGACAATAAAGTTCACCGTAAACCTGCGGTCACTTACAAACAAATTGATCGGGAGCGGAATGACCCCAAACGCGACATATGACTAATCTGGCCAATTCTTGTTGAAGCTAAAATAGGACACATGCATTGCAGACCCTATGCACATATTGATATAGTGTGACCTGGATGTGATATTAGTTCCAACCTTTGTCAATAGGTGGCGTTGGGTGCTGATGACGACTTTTTGGGTTATATATAAGTCTTGTGATTGTTTAAAGAAGTTATTTCTTTACAAATAGAATATTATATGTGTCAGACGGGCAAACGGACAGATGAAGCACCTGATCGTAAGCGATTGCCGTTACTCAAAGATACGTAACACAAGTAGGGTCGAAAGTGCGATGCAAACCTTTTTCCCTTGTCCCAAATGAAGCCACTGGTATTCACTTAGCAAACCACAGTGCAGGCATAGCTTCGCTCGGTTTTTCTGTTAGGTAGGTTTTTTTTTCTTTTTATCGTGGGCCAACAAAAATCACGTCTCTACACTATTTACAAGTATATCAGTTTTAGACGAAAGGCTTACATGTTGTAATAACTACTTAATCGTGAGATGAGACGCCATTTTTGGCGTAATTAACTTTTTCGCTTGAATTTTTAGCAGTGGTTGTCTCTAGGCTGAAATTACGGTGATGGTGAAGGGTTTCAGACATAGAAGTAAAACTGCCTACCAAAGCTTTAGACTGGACGGCTTATAATACAATAATTCTAAGTATATATAACTTTGACTTAATTCATGATCATTGATGGTATGCGATTGCCGCTACTCATAGATACTTGGACTTGTGTCGTGCGCTGCCAAACTTTAACTCCCTTTCCCCCAAACTAGGCCTCCGGTATCCTCACTCACTCGAAACACAGCGCAGGCGCTGCTTCACGCCAGTCTTTTCATGAGGCCGCTGTATCATTCCGGTCGAGCAAACCTATTCATACCGAAGCGTGGCTCTCCCACGGTTAAAAGAATGTCCTGTTCGAAATTAGAAGCCTCGTCATACTAAGTATTCCGGAACTTAACGACCGATCACGCGAAACCCTAAACCAGCTTTTTACGTATGTCAATTTGGCCGGCGGAACTGTTGCAGTCCACAGAACTTTTGGCCAGATTGCGGCCAGTTGGACAGAAGTCATGAATTACATTTTCATGTTGAGTGGACTTTGTTTGATAGTTGCGCAAAATGTGAAACTGTTTGATAATGTGCTTATCTTTTTGGGCTGCTTGTTCAGTGTCGCTATTAAGGGGCTATACGAATGAAACTAGCGCCGCCAACCTATTTACACTGAGTGTTCAAAAATATCTTATTTTCGCCACAATCAGTGTAAATAGGTTGGCGGCGCTAGTTTCATTCGTGTAGCCCCTTAAGTTAAGTTTTAGTAATTTTGATTGGGGCGACAAGAAATTATATACAAGCTGTATCTGTGAACATTTTCATCCCTTCAACTACGTGTTCTACCAACCATTTCTGAACAACATTTGTTCAACAACTTTTCGAAATTCATCGATTTTTTCGGGTGTTGGGTGTCCATAGGCAGCGGCAATTGCTTACCATCAGGTGATCCGTCTGTTCATCTGCCACCTATCACATAAAAAAACTCCTTTTTTGTTTTGTATAAGTAATGCGTCAAAAAAGTCTTGAAAATTGATTGTCATGGAGGTGATCCGTATGCTATGCTTGTCTACCTATCCCATAAAAATTGCCAAAAAAAATTCCCACAATATTTTTCCACCGATATCAAGCAAAGGCATTCGGCTGAAAAGCCAAGCTATCTATTTCTAAATACCAAGTCTATCTTGGCTCGATTACGTTCTAATTTATAAGGTTTTCTTTAGCAAATTCGTTCGCCGACACAAATCACGCCCCGGAAGACGGTTGCGTGAGGTTAGTCAAGGCGCTATCTTGTCACGGTTAATTTTAGACTGTATTCCGGTGTAGCAAGGCGTGAACTCGGTTGACACGATCCGTATTTACCGCTAGTAAGGTTAAACTGAATTTGATTAGAAATCAAGCTACGGGTTATTACATGGTGTTTGCTGGGAGATTAGTGTAAAGTTTGTTTATCTGTTGCCATTGGATTTTTGTTAATGACGGTTTTTGCAAATACAAAATCCGATAGATGGCGCTATTTTGACGTCAGGTCCCACTTTGACGACATTGATGTTTCATAACGTAAGTTCATAATTTTGACATGAACGTCAAAGTGTAACATCATTCGTTGTCATATCCACTCGTTGTTGGACCTGACGTCAACGTAACGCCATCTATCGGATTTTGCATTTTCGAAAACCCTCATATTGCGATGAATTTGACATTACATCTGGGATATCCCGTTATTTTACACATCTTAGACCTTATAGTCATTATTTCATTCATTCAGAGAGATGAGGTCAAGTGCAAACCCATTTGATATAAAATAACATTATATCAAACTTGGGAGAGTCACGGCATGAATGGGCCGGCTCGATCGGAGTGATACCACGGCCTCACAGAAGACCGGCGTAAAAGCAGCGCCGAGTTTTGTCGAGTAAGTAAGGGTACCAGTGTCCCAATTGGGGGAAAGGGGGTAACAGATTGGCGGCGGACTTGTGACTGTACTGGTGTTGTGGTGTCTATGGGCGGAGGTAATCGCTTACCATCTGGTGATCCATCTGTTCGTCTGCCACCTACCTATTACAAAAAAAGCCATGATTTTTAGTGAAACCAGCTATACCTTGGCTATACCTAGCTAAATAGTTATACCTAACCGAATATAACTTTCAGGTCTGAAGGGATCGTAGAGACGGGGTTAAAATGTAATTTTCAAATAGTCAAACTTTACAACATTAATTGGATCGGGCCTAAATCATTATCGAAGTTGCCATCTTGAGTTCTTTAAAATGAGAAAGCTAATGGAAAATCTGGGCACACCAAATTTTAATATAATCAAATTATTAACTTAAACTTTTCATTTGCAGAATGGCAGTCACCCTGACTTGAAACGGTTTACCACGGTAATAATATTTCTATGAGAATGACCCATTCTCCGGGGCTTAAAATCTTAGTCATAAACCCCTGAAATAGAAAAATGTATATTGATAAAGGGGTCTATAATAAAAATCCAGTCACTACTAGGATGGGATTAGAATAAGATGGGCTAGAAAATAGAAGCTTATCACCACGCTTGCTTTAAGCGGATTGGTGATCACAAACCCGAGCTACGTTCGAAAAATTCGAAACATGCTTTTTTCTCGGCCCGGGAAAGAGTCCGAGATCACAGCCCGGTCCAACGGGGCATTCATATATAAGTTATCTATACCTACATATAATAAAAATGTAAAAAAGCTGTGTCTGTACATTGAAGATATTTATCTCAAAATAACTTAGGAAGACTAAAAAACAGTAACAGAACATGAATCAATGATTTTTAAAATTTTTGTCTGTCTGTTTGTCTGTTTATCTGTTTGCCTGTTTGTCTGTTTGTTCGCGCTAATCTCGGAAACTACTGAACCAATTCGAATGAAACTTTTTTTATTGTATAGCTGTAATATCAGGGCAACTAATAGGATATATTACATTTTGAAGATCAGGCTCCTTGATGTAGAACCACAACAGCCCAGCTAAACTATATGAGGTAGGTCAATGGCACCTTAACAAAAGTTGTTCAGATTGATGAGCAGTTTATGATGTCATGAAAAAAAATCAAAGATCATGGAACATCTGGTTTGGACCTCTAAGAGCCCAGCTCCACTATAACAAATATGGAATGAAATGGAATGGAAAATTGTCAAATGTGATGAGCATTTTTGGATGAGACCTTATAAGGAAGGATATTCCGAACTCAAACCCCTAATGGAGCGAAAAGGGGGTTCCAAGTTTGTTCATGGGACTACGTGATTCCTTGGCCCAATTTACTCCAACCTTTGCATACACATTCTTTGACAGAATTAATGGATAAAATATAAGATTCAAACTTTAATAGAATACTTACATCTCCTAATGGAATAAAAAATAATTTGGGGGTTACTTTCATTAGAAGTTGATATTTTAAATATTAAATGGGTTTGCACTTGACCTCATCTCACCTGATGGAGAGTGACAATAAGGTCTGAGATGTAGCGTGCTTTTCCAGAAGAAGCCTATTCACTCTCGACTTAAGACACCCAAATTGAAAGCCGGCAAGTTATTCCATTCCTTAGCATTTCGTATAAAATATTAATGAGCCGCCTTAAAAATCTATTAACCTATAAACGAACATTTATAATAAGTAATATTTTTGTTAAATTCTATTTAAATAATCATCTTTAAGTCAAGAGTCATAAAGTTCACGCAACGAAGTTGCGGGCGGCCACTAGTATTAAATAATTTACATCAAAAAATATAAATAATACTTCCTCATAATTAAATATGAACCAAAAATTCATTGATGGGAATTTTGGGTGAATTTTGAAGTGATATATTTACTTAAGGATAAATTACAAAGAATTGCTAAATTTCACCCACATATTTTAACCATATTTTTGGTTATAATTTACTACCAATAAGCCAACTTATTTATTTTCATCTATAAACCGGTTAAAACCGTGATAAAACGGATATTTCTCCAACAGAGTCCGATTAACGCATTGTACCAAAACAATATTTCAACACAGCTTACAGTTTTCCTAACTGATAGGATTAATCCCTTACAAAGGAACCAACCCGAGGGATAAAAAATATACAGTTTTTGGAGTTCCGTACAATTAACTTTACAATCTTAATTTTTTTTATGATAAAAGGTTGTCAGCGCACTTGTGACTCCACTGGTGTTGCAGGTGTCCATGACCGGCGGCAATTGCTTGCCATCAGGTGATCCACCTGCTTGTCTGCTACCTATCACATAAAAAAGTACTTACTTACTTCATTTGTCACGGTCTTGTGCAGCTTTTCGCCAATCTCCTGCTTCCAATTCTTGCAGGTCCGCGTTTACTACATACCGCCAGGGATAGCGTGGGCGTTCCACTGGCCGACGACCAGTAGGTTTCCTAAGATACGCCCTCTCAGTGCCACGACCTGATACCATTTTTTGAACGTGGCCGAGCTATCAGAGTCTATATAGCGTCGTCTCTTCCTTTATGGGTCCGCCATTTTTTTTCATGGCGTTTAGCTTCTACAAGTAGATAGTCCAAAATAGTCCGAATACAAAGCAATCAACCACCCGGAACCCTCGCTGCGTAACCCTAGCTTGAACTTGACCATTTTTTATGGAACCCGTAAATATTATGATTTGCTACAAAGGCTCTTTGAAATATCACCCTACAGAGAGGGGTTAACTCAAATAATTTCTATGACAATACGAACATAACGCGCTTGAAAGAGGTTGCGGTGAGGCTTTGGGGATAAAGAGATTAATCGCTTTGGTGTCCTTTACACAGAACGAGTGAAAAATTGCTTTTGTTTTTGTTGGAATTGAAACTAACAACAAGAAATAATGATGGCTGAGGGAAAACATCGTGAGGTAATATAGTTTAAACAGTTTCTGAAACATGTAACCATGGTTCAGTTTGTGTGGGTCCTCTGTTAAAGAAAGAAAGAAATACATTTATTAATTTGGACATGAAAACACATATTATTATAATACGGACAAATGACACAAACACAATAAAATACGAAAGACAACAAAAAACACAAAAATGTACATTAGATTAAATAAGGAATACAAAGGGTTGTGAAGGTCAGCGGCAGTGGTCTACCATGATTCAGGATTTGGGGAGTCTGGTAATAACAACAAAGCCTAGAGGCGTACTCTGTGCTTCTCGCGACAGCTTTGAAAGGAGCTTTACGCCGATTTTAGTAAAAGAAATTGAAAACATTATTACTCCATGTTTTCCATAGAAAAAATCACAAGGGTTCTAGCTTGACTAGCAAGCCGACCCATTAAATCCGACGCGTGGATCACAGACGGTCTACACAAAGGCTCACTAATATACTTGAATAAAATTCAAATCTACATTGCCTACTTGCATATACCGCGCGTTCGAGGCCTAGTTTGATAATTAAACAAAAATTAGCAACGATTGTTGCCAAAAGCAACCGACCGGTTATTATGTCTGTCACACTGTCTAGTGATATTTTTACACTACGGGGTGTAACTCAACTTGACGCCATCTGATCGTACCGTGTAAATGCTGTTTGGAAGCCCACGTGGTTAACCAAGGCTTGCTCGCGCCTCGGGGCTCAGCTTTATGATGCGCAAATTGTGCGAAAAATGTAAAACAATTAATACGAACACAGCGTTGATATAAACAGAGACGTTTATTTATGTTACGACCATAGTTGGCTGAGCGGGTGGCGCATTTGGTAGTGGTCCTGCCTCATACGCCAAAGGTCAATCGAACCCAGGACGGGTTCGATCGACCCTGAACAAACATTCCTGGGATGAACACTTGTGTCTGTTCAGTGTGTGGGTGTAATATATGTATTAAGTATTATATTATTTGTGTGTTTCCTCTGTTGTCTGATATCTGCAATACAAGTGCTTATCTAAGCTAGTTTTGAACGGAGTCACGTCAACGTAAAGCGTGGGAAAAGAAGACAGTGATAATGATAATGATAAGTACACCAATAATGATAATGATGACAAGGACGCCAGCTTATGGACACTGCTTATGTCAAAAAGAGACAGATGATAATGTATCGGCGTGTCAACAATTTATATCAGCCTATACAGTCCCACTCCAGGGCAAAGGCCTCTATCATAGAAATCAAGTTATCGCTACTATGATGGGATTAGGCTTAATCACCACGCTTGCCTAATGCGGATTGGTGATCACAATACCGTTTATTGCTACTGACAAGTCTTATACTATGAAACAAGCGAATAGCTAAATGTTTTCGTTTGACATTTGGAACGTTATTCACGATTAATAAATAAAGTTATTAACGGCATTTCGCTGTACATATTTTTAGCGATTTGCTTTGTTTTAGAAAACAAAGCATTAAAGCCGGTTTGTTTATATCAACTTTTTTGTTTTGATATTATAAAATAACGTGTTAAAAGCTATACCTACAATGTTTCTTTGGCTTGATAAATACTGAAAGTATATACTTAAGACAATATTCAAATTATTTAATAGACTATAGATAGATAGTTACTCTTTATTGCACAACATATAACAGAACTTAATGCTAATATGGTAATTTACAAATACAATATCGGCGGTCTTATCGCTAATAGCGATCTCTTCCAGAAAACCTTGGGGTAGAGGAATACAGTGAATTAAAAAGGGATAAGGTAATAGAGATCTATATTTAGGGGAAAGGGAGATTTTTAGTTATATTTAGATATTCAAAACAAGAAAATCAAAAAACATGAACAAAACCCATATTCTTAAATCCTGTTAGATTTTCTATCTCCATACAGTTTTATTTATATCAATTTCCTTTTCCTATTTTAGCATATTCTGTTTCAACCACTGCAGTTTAAACGGGCTCTGGGCTCCGAATCTTACCGCAAAACCACAATAAAATGTATTACAGTGAGCAACATTTCCATTATTCAGGCATTTATAAAATGAAAAGCAGCTATAGGTATATATATAAGATACAGAACATTTTTGGTTGGTGCTTAGGTGCTTTTGATTTTAGAGGCATCAGTAGTGCTGCACTCAGAGACGTCAGTTAACCTTAATCCTCATTAACTTAATTATGATTAATCTATTTGTCTATTAAAATAAGGATCAATATCTTTACTTAAGTGAAAATTGAGGTTTGATTAATGTATCTGAGTGCGGCAGACAGTCATACACTCATTACTTGGCAACTTGACATTTGTCTACTTTACTAGTCTACGGATAATGTGAAATGTGAGGGTGACTGAAGATTCATAGCTGTCACCTAGCATACGTCACCGAGCAGCGTCAGTGCCCAGTTCAAAATAGGTAGAGTCGAGATTCTGTGGGTTAGGGGAAAACTCGCCGAATGATGAAAAAAAAATCTTGAATTTGTCGGGCGAGTTTTTCCCTTAGGTGATTCTGTGTGGTGGGTAGCGGAACAAATCGTGGCGATTGATGCAATTTAAGGATTTTTTATGTGATTGGTGGCAGACGGGATCACCTTATGGTAAAACAATTGCCTCCGCTTATACCTATCTATAATAAAATAATAAAAAAATCTTTATTACATTACTCCGCAAACCACCGCTACAAACAGAGTGCAATGGCGGCATTTGGGGGAGGCCTTTGCCCAGCAGTGGGACAACGTAGGCAAAAAACAAACTCTTCACAAAAGACAGTACAACTGAGAGATTGCTATATCACAATTATACAACTAATAACCTATAATATGGGAGTCTGACGCCTGAGATAGGTATGGTTTACGTTTGGGCCCAAGTCATACAGTATGTTACTTTACTGCCAACATCCCTAACTATAGAATACCTCTCGCCCTCTTTAAATTCTAAACCAGGGTCGTAAACAAATAGAACTTATTGCGGCCACATGTTCAGCAGTTTAAAATCCGAGGAAAATACTCCAAGAACGAAGAACTTGATTTTGCAACGATATGAACTGGATTTTTAAAGTATTTACGAGTTTGTGTATTATAGGATATTTATTTTGTGTATTATAGGATTTATTTCGTTCGTGGGACGAACACTTGTGTTTGTTTAGTGTCTGGGTTTAATATGTATTTAAGTATTATATTTTGTGTTTCTTCTGTTGTCTGATATCTGCAATACAAGTGCTTATCTAAGCTTAGTTATGAACGGAGTCACGTCAACGTTAAAGCGTGGTAAAAGCAGACCATGTATTATGATATTAACAAATACCGCCAATAATAATAATGATGATAAGGACGCCAGCTTATGGACACTGTTATGCTCAAAAAGAGACAGATGATAATGTATCGGCGTGTCAACAATTTATACTCAGCCTATCAGTCCCACACCAGGGCAAAGGCCTCTATCATTAGAAATCAAGTTACTCGCTACTATGATGGGATTAGGCTTAATCACCACGCTGCCTAATGCGGATTGGTGATCACAATACGTTTATTGCTACTGACACGTCTTTATACTATGAACAAGCGAATTGCTAAATGTTTTCGTTTGACATTTAGAACGTTATTCACGATTAATAAATAAAGTATTAACGGCATTTCGCTGTACATATTTTTTTAGCGATTTGCTTTGTTTTAGAAAACAAAGCATTAAGCCGTTTTGTTTATATCAACTTTTTTTGTTTTGGATATATAAAATAACGTGTTAAAAGCTATACTAAATGTTTCTTTGGCTTGATAAATACTGAAAGTATATACTTAAGACAATATTCAAATTATTTACTAGTACTATAGATAGATAGTTACTCTTTATTGCAACAACATACTATACAGAACTAATGCTTAATATGGTAATTTACAAATACAATATCGGCGGTCTTATCGCTAATAGCGATCTCTCCAGAAACCTTTGGGGTAGAGGAATACAGTGAATTAAAAGGGGATAAGGTAATAGAGTATATATTTAGGGGAAAGGGAGATTTTTAGTTTATATTAGATATTCAAACAAGAAAATCAAAAACATGAACAAAACCCATATTCCTTAAATCCCTGTTAGATTTTCTATCTCCACTACAGTTTTATTTTATATCAATTTCCTTTTTCCTATTTTAGCATATTCTGTTTCAACCACTGCAGTTTAAACGGGCTCTGGGCTCCGAATCTTACCGCAAAACCACAATAAAATGTATTACAGTGAGCAACATTTCCATTATTCAGGCATATAATTATAAAATCAAAAGCAGCTATGTAGGTACATAAAATTTGTTTGACGCTTAGCTGCTTTAGATTTAAGAGGCATCAAATAGTGCCGCACTCAGAGACGTCAGTCAGTTAACCTTAATCCTCATTAACTTAATTATGAGTAATCTATTTGTCTATTAAAATAAGGATCAATATCTTTACTTAAGTGAAAATTGAGGTTTGATTAATGTATCTGAGTGCGGCAGACAGTCATACACTCATTACTTGCAACTTGACATTTGTCTACTTGTGAAATGTGAGGGTGACTGAAGATTCATAGCTGTCACCTAGCATACGTCACCGAGCAGCGTCAGTGCCCAGTTCACTTGAAAGACAAAATAGGTAGAGTCGAGATTCTGTGGGTTAGGGGAAAACTCGCCGAAATAATGAAAAAAAAATCTTGAACTCTCGGGCGATGTTTTTCCCTCTAGGTGATTCTGTGTGGTGGGTTAGCGGAACAAATCGTGGCGATTGATGCAATTTAAGGATTTTTTATGTGATTTGGTGGAGACGGGATCACCTTATGGTAACCAATTGCCTCGCTTCTCCTATCTATAATAAAATAATAAAAAATCTTATTACATCTATCCGCCAAACCACGCTACTAACAGAGTGCAATGGCGGCATTTGGGGGAGGGCCTTTGCCCAGCAGGTGGACAACGTAGGCAAAAAAAACATAATCTTCACAAAAGACAGTACATCTAAGAGATTGCTATATTACAATTATACAAACTAATTAACCTATAATATGGGAGTCTGACGCCTGAGATAGGTATGTGTTTTACGTTTGGGCCCAAGTCATACAGTATGTTACTTTACTGCCAACATCCCTAACTATAGAATACTCTCGCCCTCTTTAAATTCTAAACCAGGGTCGTAAACAAATAGACTTATTGCGGCCACATGTTCAGCAGTTTAAAATCCGAGGAAAATACTCCAAGAACGAAGAACTTGATTTTGCAACGATATGAACTGGATTTTTAAAGTATTTACGAGTTTGTGTATTATAGGATATTTATTTTGTGTATTATCAGGATTTATTTCGTTCGTGGGACGAACACTTGTGTTTGTTTAGTGTCTGGGTTTAATATGTATTTAAGTATTATATTTTGTGTTTCTTCTGTTGTCTGGTATCTGACACATAGGAGCTTATGCTACTTAGTACAGAGTTAGGCCAATGTATGAGATGTTATGTGATTTTTTTAATAATATAATACATAAAGGCAAACCAGCAAGCGGATCACCTGACTCTAAGTGACCACCGCCGCCAACAGACATCAGCTTTTAGCAATAATTGTAAATACATTTCACAATTCTGAAATAAAAGTACCAGGGTGCCAAAAATGAATAATAACTACTGTGTAAATATTCCCGCTGTAAATTTAACAAAGAATGTTTCTTTTTAAATATTTGCTCTTTTTGTTTCAGATGTATTGTGAAAAACGGAACGGTGTCCCAATAAGAAGTGTTAAACATAAGTGAAAATGATGTTATTGTGATAAAAGTATGAAAATGCTCAGAAAGTGGTTTTGGACTGTGCTTCACGGGTTCATCTTAATGCCCTCCATCGCTATGAAAGGTAAGTTACCTATCGTATTAAGAATAGAATATAAATTATTTATTTAATTACCAAAATAAAATTATATATCAACATAATATTTCTCAATGTGGCATCCCGTACTAGCACTTTTGCTCGACCCGGTAATCGAATCCAGGACCCCGAGATCACGGCCCGGTGCTTAAATCACCAGCCCAACGGGGCGCTAATGTATCTAATGTCTAATGGGGTCTAATATTTTACCCCAGCATAAAATATTTTACAAAAAAAAAATTTAAAAAGTAAAAAATAATTCAACTAGATTTTTTTTCAAAAAGCCATCGTAACTGCAATGTAGGACAGTGCTAAAAGCTCTCGGAACCGTGCCCAAGCCGCCCATACACGAACGAAGATTAATGAACTTAGGGTGAACTCGTCCACAGTGCACACGACAACAGTAAACGAAAGAGTGTATAATTGAATAATATGTTTTTTTTTATGTTATTTTTTTATGCTACCCATAGCTGCGCAGGCGAGCAGATGGATCACCTGTAATGTATTGTAAAGTGGACTCCTGTTTCCGCACTTGGACTCTTATTTGGTCCAGTGTGCGTGGGTGGATCACCTGATGGTAAGCAATTGCCGCCGCCCATGTACACATGCACCACCCCTACTACCAGTGCCATTTAACACAGTTAATCTATTGAAACTGTAATGGCATGCACACAACATAATATCTGCGGTATCTTTCCTGACAGAAAGGTCGTGGTCAAAATATTTTGTCGTCGGAAGTAGTTTGCGCGTATATCTTCAGCTATTATTGATTCACTTTTGGATATAGCCTTTTCTCATGTTATTCCATGTGACGCGGTTAAACGTATAACCAATCCATTTAACTTAGGCGTGTTTCTTGATGTCAGTCCATTGCTTGAGTGGGCGGCCTCACGGTCTGGTCACGGACTCAGTAAGCGTAGCAATGACCGCTGTTTGTCCTCAAAATACACAGAATCTCAATCTCATTATTCGAGATCTTATTTTCATGGCAGTCCTTAAATCCAATATTCCTCCGAAATTAGAATTTCTATTAATTAAATAGAATCTAAGAATATACTTACTGATTATAATAATTGGTTGTTTCAATAAATTACAGAACTAATATCTGTAACACAAGTGCTTAAGCTAATTAGTACGGAGTCAAGTGAGTGAGATGTTGTGTGAATTTAAAAACTTATACCTACCTATATTTTAAGATTCTGACGTCTTTTTCAGAGAAATACTGAATTTGAAAAGATTTGCAGAGGAACCGATATTATTCGAATATTTCGAAGAATAACCAAGTTAGTTTACGGCTTTTCATTTTATTGGAACTAAGCAAATGCCGACATGCATTAATGTTTGGTTCCGTAGTTTTAAAACTTGATACGATTTCAAAAACTTTTTGCAGCGCTTTGAAAGTAAAGTGATTTTTGGCAAACGAGTGATTAATGGAACAAACCTTTTTTTTATGAAACAGGACGACAAACGAGCAAGCGGGTCACCTGATGGTAAGTGATCACTCCGCCCATAGACAAAAGCTAGAAGGACATAAGCTACACTATCTTTTAGGAAGGTATACGCTGTTCAAGATTTGAATGTCGCACTGGTACCGTATCTTAAAAGTTTTTAAGGTATGATGACGCTCATTAGGGGGGTAATACCAGCTTGTTTGAGTCCATCATTGGATAGAGGAGCTGGTGGGGAGTGACGCCTGTGTTCAGTTCAGAGTTATGGGTTCGATTCCCGGATCGAGCCCAAATTCATATCTAAGTTCTTCCGTATGGAAAGAAAAGGAAATGGATCATTTATTATTATTTATTTATTTATGAATCAAATATGTTTACATAAAAAGTGCATTAGTAGAAGATTTATTATAACTCTACTGCCCTTTTCTATGAACATAACTTAGCCAATCTCTTCCTTTCATCTGGTTTTATGGTTTTTGATGTATTTAAATCATGTATGTAAGTAGAAGTTAATACATTTTGTAATGAACCTACGAATTGACAAAAATTATAGTCTTCCTCCACCACAAAGTGTATAATATGTTTGGGAAGCGATGAAAAACACGTCTTATGTAGTGCGGTCTGGGAAAACGTTCCGGAAGGGCGGCTTACTAAAATATATTATATTATGGTATCGCAAATATATTTTTACAAGAGATACACAATCTTCCCTCCCTATGCTACGAGGAAATCCTTTTGGGAAATTCTAAATGTGGCTGCTTTATTTTATATCGATTCATATTTTTATATAATATGAAATTCGGAGCGATGATGGTAGCTGTATCCGGGGGTCATGGTTCGAATCCGAGAGATTGATAGGTGGCAGGCGGATCACCTGATGGTAAGCGATTGCCGCTGCCCATAGACACCTGCAACACTAGTAGAGTTACAAGTGCACTACCCCTTTCAGCCAATTTTGCCTCTGGTACCCACATTTAATCGACGAAACACAGTGCAGGCGCTGCTTCACGCCAGTTTTCTGTGAGGCTTTGGTATCACGCTGGTCGAGCTGGTCCATTCATACCGGAGCGTAGCTCTCTCACGTAACGATTTTGGAACATAGTTTTGCTACTTTTCGTAGTAGTTTGAGTCTTAATCATGGGTGGCGCTGGGTGTATATTACATCGCGCCTGTGTTTTGTCTTTTCTGGTGACAATATTAGCTTTGAAAATAGTTTAAATATTTGTTAAATGTTCAAATTCAAGACATAACGTGACTCGGAACAACTTTGTCACATTGTAAACCTAATGTGACTTAGAGCAACTTCGTGGGATAGCTAAACTGCCGTGTTACTAAAAGGGCGTTAACTACAGTTGGTTAGATTTTGAAAATCAAAATGAATTAAACGCACTTATGGACTTTTGCCGACATAAGTAATACTTTTAAAAGTAGGCCGCATTTTCGCGCTCACCCGCACTCCTGGCGGGCCACCAACCAGGTGTCCGTTTGATTTTGTGTCGGCACGACTTAGTGTCACTCACCGTCATCCGTCATCCGTCATCCCGCGGTCGGCCGTTTATCCTGGGTGAAGGTTTGAAGAATGTCACGTATGGATTTTCAAGATTTACTATGTCATTTTTTAGGGCACAATAGATAGAACAGTGGAGCTCGGCCCGGACGGATTTTTTTACAACATCTCATACATTGATCTGACTTCGTATTAAATAGCTTATAAGCAGTTGTGTTACAGATATCAGACAACAGAGGATCATAAATATAATACATAAGTACGTATAATTACACTCATACATCAATTATAAACAGAGTCATCACACGAATGTTTATCCACGGTAGGGAACCCATGACCATTGGCTCTGTCTAATCTCAGGAGGTAACAAAAATAAACTCAATCAAACAAGGAGATAGGTACATAATACTCAATCCATCGATCAATTTCACTATCAGTTCGTGTCGTTGACATTGACAGAATTAAGAATGCGTTACAATCCAAAACATAAAAAAACTGTACTTATACTCCGGGTTCGAGCAAAAAGTATGTTTAAAATTTTTCAAACATAGCTTGGGGTTTGTAATCACCAATCCGCATTAGGCAGGCGTGGTTATTAATCCTATTCCTATCATTGTAGCTTTAACTTTTACGGTAGAGGCCTTTGCCCTGCAGTGGGTCAGTATATAGCTTGATACTTCACTTAACTTCACTACTGTATCCTAATCCTAACATCATAGTAAGAAGCTTATCGGAAAAGTAATCTTTGTATACTCTGTTGTACTGTAACTCCGGTAAAAACTCGCATCAGCGCTGCAAGCCGGTGCAGAAACTGCAGTGGACATTATTACAAGATACTTAACTACTGTTGCTAGTTTATTACTAGCCAGGGCGAGTGATAGAACGGGTTTAAACAAGCTAAGCTTGTACTAACTTTATGTAAATCGAGGCTCGGATTTAAGTGCACAGTTACACAATTTAGTCTTGTCTAATAGGGTAGCAGAAATAGCGTTGAGAATTTCTAACTTCACTGTTTTTTGTGTACGAACTGGTCTAACCGTGGGAGAGCCAAGCTTCGGCATGAAAGGCTCGCTTGACCAGTGATACCACAGGCTCGCAGAAGACTGGCGTGAAGCAGCGCCTGTCCTGTGTTTCGCCGAGTGAGTGAGGGTAAAGGCCCAATTGGGGGAATGGGGTTAAAGTTTGGCAGTACAGTTGTGACTCTACCGTCGTTGGTGGTCCATCTGTTCTTCTGCCACCTATCATGTAAAAAAAAACTAATACTTAAGTATTTTTTTCTCATTTAACTAAGCTTTGGTAACGATGGTAGATGAGTGGATGATAAAAACGCGCCTTTCATATAGACATCGTGGTTCAAATCCGCTGTGTTTCGCCTAGTAAATAAGTCATTAGGCAAAACAAAGAATATCTACACATTTTATGAAAACATAAAGTTGAAATTCCGACCACCCAGCGTTCAACACCTACAATTATTCATACCTAGAAGTGCGTTCTCTTTCTATCGCAAGCAACTGTCGCGCATACGTCGCCGCTCGCTCGGGATTTTCTACTAATTGGCCCCTCCGGAGGGGCCGCCGCATGTACGTGCAAGTTCGATACCTACACGCGGAGTGGGACAGGCCTGCCACTACTAATGTAATAAACTTCACTGGACCTGCATATAAACACTCCTGTCCAAACTTGACTATACCATAATTGAATAAGCAATATCGCACTAGCTTAACGCCAATCACCCGGCTTTTGCATTAACGTAAGCTCCACGACTGAATTGTTACTGACACTTTGTAAAATTATAGTGCATGTATACCTTCACATGCAGGGTATTATACACCCTACCATGTTTTACTAAGGGCCTGTTTCACAATGTACGGATAAGTTCTACCCAAGCTATATGCTACTTATTGTTACTTCGTTTCACGGCTGTCAAATACCGTTATATGTCACTTTACGTCTATGCGTTTGACAAATAGACATTGCAACTTTTATCTTTAAATCTAGTGGCCCGCCCTCACTTCGCTACGGGTACGTAATTCAGAAATAAACCAATAGATGGCGCTGTGCTCAATTACATCGCGCAAGCATTTCGTGTTTTCGGTTTACCTATAAGCCTTGTCGTTGTCTATTGAAGTTATCTCTTTATAAATAGTATAGAAGATAGAGCTTCTGTGGGGTGGTGGAACAAATTGAATCTGTTCTGAAATCTGTCTATATTGCCCATAAAAAAAAACAACAACAACAAACTGTTTTTATAAAAAACAATCATTCATTCACGTTAGGCGCCCCAAATCATTTTGAAATAAATATGGCTATTTAACGGTCTGTCTTTACACTGTATTATTACGTATTTATCTCAAAATAATTTATAATAAAGTACTGTACACCGCCCTTTTACAGTTTTTTACATAATTAAATGTTATAACATATGTAATGGATTTGGTATAGTCAGACGGCAGTCGCTACATTGTAATTACCAGGCTCCTTAAAATCCCGAATCATGGTATAAGCGTACCCTAGGCTCTAAAGTAACAGCTTTGGACACAACCGAGGATCACATACTAAGATGAGACAGAACCTCTTCTAACATTTTATGAGAAGATTGAGAACCCCACGCATCATAATGAAATAAATAAACAGAGAGATGTCACACTATGTGTACCAGAATTCGAGACTAAGGTTAATGGAATTAATTAGCAATGGAGGAGGGCCCTTAAATATAAATTACACAAGTCTTGTTGGAGCGTCTTATTTTCTCCGTCACCTTGGCGATGAAAAAATAAATAGGTACTGTATTATTATTCTTTATTTAAGAAGTGGAGTTATAAAACTTAATCGAGGCCAGTTCAAAACTTTTGCCTTCGTTTTTAAACGAATATAGCAATATATGGAATGAGGTTTGATGATGATGGAGTCCAGTTGATTTCAATTTCGGCCATGGCCACATAATACCTAATAGTACAAATACAGAAAGCCCACTCCTAAAAACCGTTTATAGAAAATAAAGACTCAGGCTACCATAGCATAAAGTTGAAATTCCGACCGCCCAGCGTTCAACACCTACAATTATTCATACCTAGAAGTGCGTTCTCTTTCTATCGCAAGCAACTGTCGCGCATGCGTCGCCGCTCGCTCGAGATTTTCTACTAATTGGCCCCTCCGGAGCGGCCGCCGCATGTACTTGCAAGTTCGATACCTACACGCGGAGTGGGACAGGCCTGCCATGGCGACCACTGTTAGGATTACATGGAATTGTGACTTTTTCACCATCACTTGTTGTCTTATTCCCTTGACATTGGCAGAATTATCAGTGCGTGTCAAATCTAACTTAAAAAAAATCAGTACGATCTGAAAATCATTCTAGAGTACAATTCCGCATTCGCAAATCAATTTAAGCGTTCCGAAGTTCCGTGATCACTTACCAACAGTTGACCTGGTTGTTCTTTTGCCCTCATTTTCCATAAAGGACATAATTTCCCTACTAAGTAAACTGTACCAGAAAATCCCCGTAATGAATTAGACGTCTTTCGCTTTTATATTTTTTCGTGCAGGAAATTAAAACAAAGTTTCCACCGACCGTGTTCGTATCTAATTTATTTTAAGCAGATTTCTCGAGATTAGAAAAGAAACTGCGACTTTTTCATTTCACAAATTAAGTCGGTGGGCGACGTTGATGTCTGCAGTAAACCATGATTTTTGTTAGAAAATGCCGCGAATTTCATAGAAGATTATCTGGTTTTGTAAAAGCGTTTTTGTCTTAGCAAAAGTTATTATTGTACTGATATAAGCGGATTGAGAAGATAAAGCTGGATAAGCAAATTGATTGTTTTAGTAAATGTCGATAAAAGCCTAAAGATAAAATCGTAACTTGGAATACGATTGAACCACCAATGGAAAGAACGGATTTTTTTATCAGCCTGTATCTCTAGCTAAGCTTTTTTAGCTAGTATGCATTTTTAGCTTTAAAGAAGGTTTTTAATTATGAAATCGAAAACATAAAAATCGACGTCCTTTACGCGTCACAAGACTGATCTGTGTGGAGAACATTGGGGAGGCCTGTGGGTGGACATGTATTCGCTGAAACGACGATGATGATGAAACCTCCAAAAATGTACACCATAATGCACAAAATATAGACTGACACAGAAAGTAGACTGCCCACTAAGAGCTAAAAACGTGTCATGTGCTCACGCATGCGCACTAACGGGGAAATACAACTTTTCGACCATATTACATAAGATTGTCGAACTGTCTCATGCCGGGCAACAACCCTAGCATAAGTCAACAAACTCTTCTAAATTCAAAATCTGGCTGAGTCTACCTTCTGTGTGTAATTATTTTGTGCATAATGTCTGGAGTTCTTAAGACCCGAAGACGTAATTTAATGCTGACGTTACGACCGAATTGGAGTCCTTTCACGCGCGTTGTGCGCGCTTTTGTTTGAATGTGATAGGTATATCATCATTCGTTACGGAACGGGTATACTATTAGCGTGCTATTTTTATACAATACCTACAGTGTATTTATCTAAAGAAATATCCCTCATTAAGACAGCAACGATTATAAGCACAAATACGCCAAACGGGTGCATGCGGGGAGGTAGTGATTCAGTAAATATTAGGTGCAGCGCATACCAGCTGAGACAACTTTGGCCAGCTGCCACTGACTTGTAACAGGCTCCTAGAGCGACGGAGTTGTAACCCTAATACTTGTAATAGACACGTAAAGGTCGTATGTTACGTATTTTAATTACGACGGGTGTGTTGGTTAAGTGAACATACTTTTAAGTGAGCACAAAATATGTAAGGCAACTTTAGTTTGACGTAATAGGAAATACTCGTATGTATACATAAGAAGGCCTAATTAGGTCGAAAGATTTAATAAAAAAAAACAACAAAATGAAAATAGAGTCGTAACCACCACCACGGTATTGTCTTGGTCGGTACGGCAAGCACTTAAATTCTTGATTTGTTTTAAGTATTGTCGAGTATACTATTTATAAAAAAAGTAAATCGAAAAGGCGGGTCACACGCGCGATGTAACCGACATCTAACGACATCTATTGACTCAATTTGGAACTATCAAAGGTACTAAATGAACAGACAGCTTATGCTGGCGGGATTCGGTAGACGTGGGGTGGTATTAGTTAAATGATGGACAATGTAAAAATTGCATAAAAAGTTATTTTAATGCGAAAAAATTACACGCTCGCTCAATGTCCTTAGGTGTGGAAAATTATATTATTGACGTTTTAATAATAATATTGACGTTTATAAACAGAAGAGCAGCGAGATTATTAATTAAGGTCCGCGAACAGCACTTCAAAAAAACATAGATAAGAGATTTGAAAAAAAGAACAAAATATTCTTCGCGCCATAAAACTAAACAAATGTGGTTTTATACATCGAGGTTCAGTCCTCGACAATAAGTCTAAGGTGGCAGCAATATTCAAACAGACTGCAAATTGGTCTGTAAACTTAGTAAATTGTATTTAATATACCATCTTATTGATGAGTTTTAAGTAAATTATTGACTTACTGATAAATTATAGTTGGGGCATTTAGAGAATATTCGCTGAACTTATGACACAATAAATATAAAAGCAGTGTGACCTTTGGCATGCTGCCATTGACTTGTAAAGTACAGGGAGCACTTGTTAATATGTTTTGATATAGTTATCACATGTCGTTTAGTAGATCACGAGCTAATTCCATATTTTAGGGTTGCTAGATGCCTAATATTTGGTATGAAGACCATATTATAAAAAAAAATTGCCCAGCCTACCTACTAAATCTGTGGTGGGCACTTACCAAAATTTTCCAAAATACCTATATTTTTCATAAACCTAAATTATATATGTCGGACAAAAGTGCGAAATATATCATTTTGGTTTTACCCTACGAATTTATTGAAGTGTGAGAGAGTAAGAAAAAAATTTGCTGTAATTATTTAGAAGCAAAATTCTTCATTATTTAGTAGCCTTAAAAATATATTCGTAAGAAGATAACACTGTAACAGTTCATAATAAATGAGAGTAAGTACCTAATTATAAACTAGTCTTTAAGTCGTTGAAGAAAGGTTCAAAGGATACGTGTCACCCACACGTCTTGAAATCACGTCGCCGCGGTAAGCCTCTAGCGTATCTAGAAAGGAAAGCAATAGAATAGAATGTTCGTCCTATAAATACAAAAAAAACATCTCTTTAATGAGCAACCGTCAATAATAAGCCCTTCAAAGTGAAAAGAGCTATAATAACTGAAATTCGTTAATTGACACGAGTCGCTTTGACTATCGCATTAACTGGCTTCAGGCATAAATGCGCTAAATGGACTGCAATTAAATCAATTAGGGCCATATTAACGTAATTGTTCATAAAATAAAGACATATGATGAATTATTATGTCTTTTGTTTGGTGTATTTTGGGATGCAATACTGTGATTGTACAGAGCAATGGAAGCCCAGTGATGCTTTCTATGCTAAAGGTCGTGATACCGGAATCGGAAAGATGATTCAGATGATGATTAATCGCCAAAATTGTTATTACAAAGTTTTCCTCATACCTACAGTCCAATATAAAAATGAAGAAAAGTGTTAGAAAGGTAAGAATGAGGTAAACCGGAGCGCCCAGCCACAAAATAATTACACACAGAAAGTAGGCTGCCCACTAAGAGCTAAAACGTGTCATGTACTCACGCATGCGCACTAACGGGGAAATACGCCTTTTCGACCACATTAATCCTAGCCTATGATATAAGATTGTCAAACTGTCGAGGTCTGTGGTAGAGGCCGCGCGCTTATGTACTCATGCCGGGCAACAACCCTAGCATATGCTTGACATATTATGTCAACAAACTCTTCTAAATTCAAAATCAGGCTGAGTCTACCTTCTGTGTATATTTTGGGATGCAATACTGTGATTGTACAGAGCAATGGAAGCCCAGTGATGCTTTCTATGCTAAAGGTCGTGATACCGGAATAGGAAAGATGATTCAGATCATGATTAATCGCCAAAATTGTTATTACAAAGTTTTCCTCATACCTACAGTCCAATATAAAAATGAAGAAAAGTGTTAGAAAGCTAAGAATGAGCACAAAATAATTACACACAGAAAGTAGGCTGCCCACTAAGAGCTAAAACGTGTCATGTACTCACGCATGCGCACTAACGGGGAAATACGCCTTTTCGACCACATTAATCCTAGCCTATGGCATAAGATTGTCAAACTGTCGAGGTCTGTGGTAGAGGCCGCGCGCTTATGTACTCATGCCGGGCAACAACCCTAGCATAATGTCAACGAACTCTTCTAAATTCAAAATCAGGCTGAGTCTACCTTCTGTGTGTAATTATTTTGTGCCCATAGGCGGTACCTGTACACATGTATGACGTATGTGTCAGTCATCATTTCATTCAACCATATCAGAGAAAATGCAATGAGTATAAACATAATCTTACCGTTGGCGCCCAATACGATTTCTTGAGAAGTTTTGGGCCTTTCGACGGTATAGCAACATACATAGCATAGTTTATTTTAATAGTGAGTGATACTCCATCAGGGAGATCAAGTGAGGATTGAAACAGTAACATCCCTCGAAGGGATACCGTTAATTTAAAATCGTAACTTTTATTTTCGAGTTCGATTTGTGACAGAAAGGCTTTATTTCATTGTCTGTCGCTTGGGAATATCGAATGGATATTTTTATAGGAATTTTAAAGGTTGGTGGCAGAGAATAATTGTGATACTGTTTTATAAGCATTGGCTCTCATATTAATATTCTTTACTGTGTTCAAATAAATCAAACCATTAAAAAGTGTATGTATAGTTATATATAAAAAGTTTGAGAAAACGAAAACTTTAACGGAAACGGAAATAGGTACAAAGAAATGTCTTAATCCCATAATATTTATAAAATACCTATGTCACGATACCCAAGGGTACGCGAGAAATAAATTACAACTCTATAATTAGGTTCGTGAATTAAAGATAACATATTTTCTCTTTTTTAATTTTTATCATGAACTTTTTCTGGCATGACATTTATTATATTAAACTGTTATTTCTATATTCAGCAAAGAACAACTGTACTAAACTCTGATTCATAATCATGTAAAGTAAACTGACAGATGTCAATGTGTCATCCCCATACATTATCACTCAATTTGACACATGCAAAATGTCAAAATGCATAGAAAACTGTCATTTCACAGACGGATGGAAGAACGGACATGGTGAAACTACAAACGAATTCTGTGGGTAACTGTGAAACAAGCCGCATCGGCTGATGCAATCCAAAGATTTTAATTAGTATCTAGTGGTTTGACGTGTACAAATTTGGTGTTACTTTGTGCAGTGAAGTGCCGCAGGGTGATATTAATATAAGAAATCATTGAATTGTGTCGTTTTTACCACTGCTATTGTGTGTCGAGTGAGTTGTCACGTGAACATTTGCTTTGGACCTAATAGAGTCTTAAAACCTACGGCTTTGTTAAAAATAGTCTCCACAGGACTAGGACGTCTTAGGACAATTAAAACGCTAAACACCGGCGTTGTTTATTGAGTGACTGTGACTTCGACTGACTCGACTGTTGACTACACTTTATCAAACTACACTTGCCATTGGCAAAATTAAATGTGTCATGAACACAATACAGCCATATAAAAAAAAGAAACTACAAACGTTCTGTAAGACTTCGGAACACTAAAATAAGTATTTTGCGTGTCTGTTGGTGTTGCTTGGTTGTATTTACGTAAGTGTATTACAGGGAGTTGGCTGTATGTAGGAAGTAAAATAAACAGAAACGTTTCCGAGTAAAATAAATAGATAAGATAAGGTAATTGCATTTTTGGGTCGATAACAAAATGTTCATTACACCACCGTCTTTTAGGTACAAGGCAAGATCCTGGAATACCGGAATACCCGAATTAAATTGGTTAGCAAGGCGGGGGAAGTTTTTGAATTGTTTCCGAAGTAGGGGGAACTCGCGAACTGAGCCACGGTTCATTTGGCTAAATGAGCTCCACCTTCAGACCTTTGTAGAGGAACTTGGACTCTATTGAAAGGTGTTAAGGTGTTGGAAGTGCGGAGAGGTTCGTCTAATTATGTTTGGACCTGATGCGTGTCGTTGAGTGGTGACGTGTGTCGTTGGAGACAGTGTTTGGTGAAGGTGTCAATAAGTTTGTTCAGTGATTTTGTGGCGTCGATATCATGTCTTGACTGTCTTTTGGGGTCTTGGGTTGGGCCAACATTTGTACCTGAGATTTCTGCTCAGATATTTTCAATTTCAACCCGAAGTCTGGAAGCCATCTTCCAGACTTCGGGCGGTGTTGTATCCCCGTGCTTCAGAAAGTTGTTGCCCCTGATGCTTTTTCGGTCGTTTTATTATATAATAGCGGCCGCCCGCGACTTCGTACGCGTGGAATTAATTATTGACACTTACCGTCATATTTTGGACAATCCACACAATATATTTTTATAAATTGTAGCCTATGTGTTATTCTGATGTATAAGCTATATTGTGGTAAAGTTTCATTCAAATCCATTCAGTAATTTTTACGTGAAAGAGTAACAAACATCCATACATCCATACATCCTTACAAACTTTCGCCTTTATAATAGTAGTAGGATGTTTATGTCCTGTGTATCGCTGTGTGTGTCTGTGTATATGGCTGATCGTTGAGATTGACCGCCATTGCCGTATTATCGAACAGGAGGACATTTATTGGACGACCCGTTTAGCGCAATAGTTTGAGCGCCGGTTGAGACGTTAGTGTCGCGGGTTCGATTCCCGCATCAACACAAATGTTTGTTGATGAAACAGATATTTGTGTTGGTTCTGGGTGTTTGTGGGTTCTTCGTTGTTTCTGGTTTCCATAGGACAAGGGAAAACCTTAGTTTGGGACCAGGACAATGTATGTGATGTTGTCTCAATTTATTTATTTATTGTTATTCATGAGCAATGGCAGCTCAGTGGATAGGAACGTGCCTTCTAGGTATAGAAGGGTCGTGGTTTGATATCTAGCAACTATTGTAATCGTATGGAGAGATGGTTGTCCAGTCCCAAGCCTTCCATCATGAGAATATCTGTTCGTTGCGTATAGTATCTGTAACATTTAACCATGATTCAGTTGATCTGGTTCCTTCGTAAAAGGGTTGCGAGATCGGCAGTCGCTTCATTGTTATCACAAGACTGGTCTGGTCCTTACGACGTTAGTCATAAAGGTTATTAACAAGAAAATAACCGCGACCAAAAACTGCCACCAAGTATTTCAACCCCTATAATACAGCCAAAAGAGATAATAAAGCTACATAGCGGCGATGAACTTAATTACAGCTCATGAATACGCATGGACGTAAAGTTAACTGCGGAAGTTTTTTGAGGCGCACAGCCTGAAACCGAATTATGCTTTATTATGGAGAAATTCGCTTCAATAACTATGAACCAAGTTCGTGTATTGCAATTTTAGCAGAAGGGTGCGTTTATGATTGCAATTTGAATGTTGAAAACTTTTAAAACTAGTGCAATCGGATGGATCGATGGCAGTCGAGTGAAATCACACAATCAAATGTTTTTCAGGATTGTTGGTAGGAGACGTATGTAGTTAAAGAGATGTAAATGTTTACAAATGCATCCTGTATAGGCTTCATTTAATTGCGGTTAAATATCTTATTTCCACGGGTAAAACTAATTTAAAAAATTGGAAACGGAGTTACCTGACACTCTAGATTAACATTAGGTTAATTTCAACGTGGGAAAAATATCTTCTTCCCATGGGAAAATCGATGAAAATAAATTATTTTGCTCTGAAAATGTATTAAAAAACTCTTATGTTATTTTTTTTATTTCTCGATTTTATTAAAAAAAATACCTCTTGGTTGTCAACATCCCTATTGTCATAGCATATTTGCTATCAAGCCAATTAACTCCTTCAACCAAACACATGATTACATACTTGGCATTGTAATTAATTACACGTGTATTGTTAAGGGCGCCATCTATTGAGCTTAACTCAAATGACCGACTTAACATACCTAATCCTATTAGAGAAATTCAATAATGATAGATATACCTAATGCGTCAATAAAGTCATGAAATTAATTGATGGCGCCACTGCCGCTTATATCATAAGGTATGGTAATCCCATCGGTTATAATATAAAACATGGGAAATTTGCTAGTTCCCTAAAAACCTATTATTATAGTTGTCCGTGGGAGAGCTATGGAAAATCACTAGATAAGAAAGTGCGATTTATACGATGGGTCATGGTTTGTACTTAAAATCTATGTGCTCGGCTACCATTAGCTCGGCACGGTAACCTGCATGTTTCAGATAATTTCTGAAACGTGTGAGAGTCTGTCTGTGAAAGGTTTGCGAAGGTCAGACGGCAGTAGGCTCATTGTAATTACTAGACACTTAGCGTACCCTGAGTACTTTACTCTAGATTGATGGTATAGACTACATTTTACTACGAGGAAATGCGTAAATCCCATGGGAAAATCCATGAAATTTTGCTTCTAAAAATCCTAATAAACCGCAGGGCACACCCAGTAAATAAATAAATTATGTTCTTTGTATGTTTCAATATATTCAACTACGTTACCACCCCAATGAATACCTGATTATAACCACAGTCAGCACACCAGTAGCATGGTATGTATGAAGTGTTAATGGGTTTATGTTTTTGGCAACATTCGTACACAGCTGGAAAATATCCGATTCATTTGGTCCGTTATCCTCAACAATGAAATGTTTTCGAGATCGCGCGACAAAACAGGCCATTTTGTATTTATTGTTTTATCGGTAGAACATTGTTGGCTTTTTGTTCATTATCTCTTATGTCGTTTAATTCGTGGAAAGTGCTACTTTTCAATACCGATTTCGTTAGTTGTTATGAAATCTATTATGTAGGTAAGCATAATACCAAATAATAATGATTATTATTATTGTTTCTTAGCACAGAAGCTAAAAAGACCAACCAGGTATGGGGAAGAGAAGGGGCCATCTTATGAACACTGCTTATTTCTAAATAAGAATAATGTCAATTTGATAATTTATCACCACTGCTTGAAATTTGTGAAGGCTTAATTTGGACAACAATTTAAATTCCTTATATGACATTAATTAAGAATGCGGTGGAGGGATTTGGGAAAGGCTTTTGCCCAGCAGTGGGACAGTATAGGCAAAATAAAAATAAAAAACACTACCGAAAGTATATTTAAGATACAAATAAAATTCAGAAGACTTGTTTTGTGATTTGACGATGCGAAAATCAAACATCTCACATCCCGCAGATAAAACCGGCCGTGCGAGCGGAAACATCACGCAGCTTATCAGTTCGGTTCGGTTGCTTAGGTTAGTGTTGTCTTGTTGTTGAGAATGTCGATACTTCGACACGAAAACATCATTTATTCTATTCTAATGTGAAGAATATGAAGTAGAATTCACCCAAGATAACTTTGCCCATCTGTTGTGTTGTATTGTGTGACAATTTACACGTCACACAGATACCTAGTTATTTTGGCAAAAACTGCGTCAGATTACGGCCATTGCGCTGCAGCGTTGGCTGGTATGTATAAGGACGTTGAGAAAATATCCAAAGAAATATAAACACAACTTACCAGATAAAACCGACATGCGAAGCGAAAAATCACGCGCCGATTCCGACCGTTTAGTTTCACGGAAATATTCCATTTTATCCCTTAAAGGCGCGTTGTTATGAAAACAGGAGTTCACAGAGTTTCCGGATCGCAGTGGGAGGAAACATCGGAAAGATTTATTAAATTCGCCCTAAACCCTCGTGTTGTCGCGAATATTATAAAAGGTGCGAGGATCATACAAGATTTTGGTACGTAATTAGCACTTTTGTTGGGTCGTTTTGTTTGTTTCTCAAACCCACGTCATGTAGCGGTAGGGGTTTCCGTTTTGAAGCAATCACATAATCCAATGAAATTAACACCACCGTGTATACTCGTATGAGTAAGTTTTGATGACCTGTTTTGCGTAGTTGTGTGAGCGCCGGTTGAGACATAAGGGTCGCGGGTTCGATACTGCACCAACACAAATTGATAATGAAACAGGAATTTGTGTTGGGTTTGGGTATGTGTGGTTTCTTCGTTGTTGATGGTTTCCATAGCACAAAGGAAAACCTAAGTTTGGGACCAGGACAATGTATGTGACGTTGTCGCAATTTAGTAGTATTTTTACTGTCTATCTATTGGGCACGGGCCTCCTTATGAAGTATTCAAGTCATTGCTACTATGATGGATTGCCTAATGCGCTGCGGGTTGTTGGTCACAAATCTGAGTGAGAAAACATACAATTTGCTCACCCTGAAATCACAACCTCGCAACGTGAGGCACGTTGCGAGGCCCATTCCCACTTTAGCCACGCAATCCTAAATAGGTTTTATATCTGCTTCTTAAACAACCCGCTTATAATTATATTCTTTATATTTGTTTCGATAAATGTCAAATTGTAGGATTGGCAAATTTTGTTCGTTATTATAACACATTTGCACATCGTTACATCGATAGAATATGTTGGCTTTGTGAATTACTCAACAACGTGACATTAACATATTCTTGCAAATAAATTATTTCTGATTCTGATTCTTCTGATTCTCTTAGAAATACGTGTTTCTAAGGAAGCAGATATTTTAAATCTATGATAGACTAAAAAAAACTTAGGCACGTGCTCGGATTTGAACCAATGACTGAACTGTCATATGGGCACGTTCTTATCCACTGAGCTAAAGTCATCATTGGACTCATACTCTTTACTATCTTCTATACTATTTATAAAGAGATAACTTCTGTAGACAACGACAAGGCTTATAGGTAAACCGAAAACACGAAACGCTTGCGCGATGTAATTGGACACAGCGCCATCTATTCGCTCATTTCTGAATTACGGTCCCGAAGCGAAGTGAGGGCGGGCCACTAGTCATAACATAAAATGATTCTCGTCACTTTTAAAATAGTCGCTATGCTACTTCATAGACCCATTTGCGAGTCTAAAATTCTGACACCAGGTCGGAATGGGTTTAATTAACAGCTCACACGATAAGAAGGTGATTTAAGCCTGTAACGCTTCCACCAAAACTTACCTACACAAATTAATTTAATTAACGAGTACCTTCCAAAATAATACCTACAGCCTTAGAGCAGAGAAGATGCTTTCGGACTGGGGGATTTAATAATAACAGCTCTCGTAGCTACTCAATTTGTTGTATTTCCAATAAAATTATTTTATACAATGTCTTTTGATTCTTGATAATACTTCATTAAATCTATTTTGAGTTCGCTCGTTTACAAAACAAATTAAACTTGTACTTATTTATATTTACTTTATTTCCGTTCCAAAATTTAATAGGATAATTAAAGGTATAACCTATAATTTACTTGTGAAGCAAGTGTTTAAGCCGAATAATGATTTAATTTATTTAAACGATAATTAACGCGTCGTTTATTGTTAAGTACATTGTATTGTATTTACTGCTTGAAGTCAATTAACGTCACATTAATTCCCGTTTTAATATAATTTAGTTTTAAGGGGCTATACGAATGAAACTAGCGCCGCCTACCTTTTTGCAATGATTGTGGCGAAAATATGATATTTTTGAAGAAAATTAAACATTACAGACTTAGATCCAAGTAAATTGGATTTTTCAAGATGCAATACAATATTTCTAACACGCGACAAGTAACAATAATGTTAATTATTGCTAAAAACGGACTAACGGATTAAACAAACTGGATATTTCATCCGCAGTCCTTTTAAATTTGGTGTAGCTGATGTCCATGGGCGACGGTGTTCACTTACCATCAGGTGACCCGTTTGCTCGTTTACATTCCTATAATATAAAAAAAAAACTTGGCCATAAGTGGTCTACTGCCTATGAACATCTGTAACATTAGATACAAAAGTAGCTCTCCATATGACTGAAGTTAATTTGAAAATATCAAAGGGAATGGAAAATTAAAACATCTTACGTATTCTAGGGATTCAGCTTTGGACTTTGGGTGCATGGAAACTGATAACCAAATTCTGTTTCACTTTGTATCTTTGTGCGTAAATCATTTATCGCAGTGAATTAAATGTCAGTGAACGATATCAACAACATTACACTTTTTACTTTGTAAAAGTGTAATGTTGTTGATACTAGAAGTCATTTATTTCAACTCGTGCAAAGTATTTCTTTTCATTTTTACCGCCGCGCCGCGATATAGGTATTTTAAATTATTACTTAATTTATAATTTATCATATATTTTTTTATACAAATGCATTAAATAATTCAAATTGTATGATTACGAGTATATTTATATTTATAAGAGTTATAATAACGTTAATTTCGTTTCATATTATGTGTATACCGTAATAATGACTACACTCGCTTAATTTATTTTTGATATTATAATTATTTATACAAGCTGAATATGCTCGAAGACCTATTAATTTAATAAGAAATTTTAATAAGCAAATTATTATTTTTTGCCAGCAGGTGGTTTCATTGAATTTACTCAGCATGTTAAATTTCATAAAATAATTGCTAAAATTCGAAATAAGAAGCCATATACAGCGACGTTTGCTGGGCTTCTGTAAAAAATGCATAGTTAATATGTATTTTGTATCAAACACGTATTATATTTTTATGTCTATTTACCGCACGTTCAACGTAAATATCGTAGTAAAGCATAATTTTGGCAAACTTTAGTTTTAAATAAAAACGTTCTCCTTCTTTTTTTAAGAGCATACCTAATTTAAAAAGTTATTCTGTCATCTTTATAAAAGTGGCAGCATCGGTTTTAAATCAAAGCTAGCTTCAGACCATATTTTGTAAAAAGGGGGTGTATGTTTAGGGTAGATGTGTTTAGGATTAGGGTATGGATGTATGTTTTTAGGGGTGTTTTTTGAAATGTAGGGGTGTATATTTTGCAACTGAGGTCAGTACACCATGAAGTGAGTTAAGGATTAACTCTTTAGGAAACGAAATTAAATTTTCTTGTAAAAACCGGCTCACTGCTGCCCTCTATACTGCAGATGAGTCAAACCAAACTAAATACGGGCATGTAACTGGCAACTGTATAATTTACGGCTCCCGTACAACACATAATGGGGAAGGTTTTGTCCATTAATGCGTCATTAACGAATATTTAATAGGGACTGAGTGGCTGAAAGTTGAACACTGTTTTACGGGTAATCAAAATTCAACTATGCTAATTTGGGAACTGGAGCACTATTAAGCTCACTCTGTTCTGCGCTTTTCGGCGCTTTCGGGACACATCGGGGTATTTAATTATGCGTCCCAACTATTATACGTTTTGTGGGTGAACTCACGGGTGGAAAGAATAGGGAATCCAATTGGCTGGTGTTCGAGAAGGTCAAACATAATTTGGGATATGACTTCCTCATCTCTGTGTGATTGACGCGACTGCCTCTAAAGTTGTCTCTTTGGAGTTCTGGATAAATAGTTACACTCTATTGCACAAAAATCGGTTTAAATCCAATTAGCTGGAATTCAAGATGGTAAAACATAAATTGGCTTAGTCATTTCTGCGTGTGATTGACGCCACTGCCTCTAAAATTGCCCTTCGGATTCCCTAGGCAGATAGTACACTTTGCTGCACAAAAACAGGTCTTATGGATTTGGAATTACAGACACTATGGTTTATAATTTTAACATTCTCTGGTTATGGTATGTTTACAATTTTAATTTCTCGATGTATTTATCTTATTACCTACATAACAGATCTGCATTGCCTTACCCCTTGTTAATTCGCTGTATTATTCCTATACCCAAAGGTTGTCTGGAAGAGATCGCCGATATTGTATTTGTAAATTACTATTAGCATTAAGTTCTGTAATGTGTTGTGCAATAAAGAGTACCTATCTATCTATCATTCTCGCTTAAACTTATTGCATGATATTATTAGTAATTCATTATTATTATTTATTTATTTATGACTGGCGTCTATCAGCGTTTTTATGCGCAATTGATTCCAAAATATAGCGTGTTTAAAGAAGTATTGGAGTAGTGTCTATGAGCCTTGTTACGTACCTATCACGGATTAGTTCTGTGAACGCCCAATCTGTGTGTCAAACATGACTATGACCTGACTAGTTAGCATAAAAGTAATTCAATCATGTTATGACCACTGAAATGACAAAATGGCGAATAATCAAACCTGTGCGGAATCATTATTTTGGCCAATCCCACAATAGCACTATTTGCGTTTATTATGTTTGAAATTTATCTTTCCTGTGGCGAGTGAATAATTTTGTATAATGTAATTAGTACGGGGTGAGCAGTAAATTAAACAATACTTTATGGTTTTCAAATTAGCACAATTTAAGCTAGTATTTTTTAATTTAGACTAATTTAACGATAAGGCAGTTTGAATGCTGCAAACGATACATTATCGTGCCAAAATAAAATGTAGGTAAAGTAAATTGCACTATAATTTTAATGACAAAAACTTGTTTTAGTTTTTCATTACTGATTTGAATTACAAATTTGGTATTGGTAGAACAGTGTTCAGAGTAGCCACCCGGTTAGGGAATAGTTAAGGAAGTATGTTAAAAAGCCTAATTTCAGGCTATTGAAAAGTAAAAGCGAAAAAAAAAACCTATAGTTTCTATTTGAAGTGAAATGGAAAAAATGCTTGCATTTTTATTTTTTCTCTAGTTTTGATGTTCATTTTGTTTTCAAGACGTTTACTACTCTTTACTTATTCTATTTTTCTTTTTTAAAAACATAGATTTGTAAATATTTCTCACCTATGTTAGTATGTAGACGTTTAAACATGACAACTACTAGATGGAAACTTAACGCTTGTGCGTGAAATAAAGCAATTGATCAAAACTTGTTACGTACAAGTACAATAAAATTCGACCGAAACCAGTTTCGAAACCGTAGTTTCCTGGGTGACCAAAGGGATATGGAAACCAGTAAAGCGTCACACCGTGATTGCCTCCAACCCCGATACCTCCCGACCCTCGGGCCAAACTCTTTGACTCTTCACCTTTAAAACGACTAAAAACGCGAACTCATTTCAAAAACGGAGCGCTCCAAATTTAGAAAAAGCCTCGTAATTCCCGGTTGAAAACAAAAAAGCGAAAAAAGAAACTACCCTTCTACAGTTTCCAGCGTCATTATCTCAAATAGGTGTAATTAATTTGACGTGCCGGGGTCGAGGCTTAATTACGGCTAGCCAAATTAAGACGCCGGAGTTATCTAAGACATTCTCACTGTCTGATGTGCTGGGACCAAAGGTCTCAAAGCGCTTTTAAAATAAAAGTTGAAATTAAATAAAAAGAGGTGTCTCGAGTTCGAAGATGGTAACGCATATATTTTGATTTATCTGTAGCGCTACCATGAGTTGACATCTAAAACTGACATTACGTAAACTATTGCTCTGTCTCTTTCAAATGCATCACAATGAAAGAGACAAAGCGAGGATAGTATTTCAAACTCATGGTAAGGCTACAGGTTAAAAAATAAATTCACAACATTGAACTGACTCCGTACTAAGAAGCTTAAGCACTTGTGTTACGGGATGTTATAAAGAGAGAATTGGAAGCAGGAGAATGGCGACCAGCTGCACAAGACCGAGACAAATTGGGACTCGTATCAGAGGTCAAGACTCATTTTGGGTCGTTGAGCAATCGGAGTAAGTGAATTAAAAAAAGACGATACTGTTATTTAATTTGGTGACCCAGCATCAGAAATGATGTTATCCGACAGAGAACCAGAGTCACCGACATAGCCCACCGAATTAGCAAACTGAAGTGGCAGTGGGCTGGTCACATTAGCCGCAGAACTGACAATCAGTTGGAGCCATAAAGTCCTTGAGTGGAGACCGCGACTCGGTAAACGTAGTGTTGGACGCCCTGCTACAAGATGGGATGACGACATTCGAAGGCTGGCTGGAGTGAGCTGGATGAGAGTGGCCGAAAATCGGGAGCGGTGGCGTGCATTGGGGGAGACCTATGTCCAGCAGTGGACGAGCGTGGATTGCTGCTGATGCTGATGCAGCCTCATACGATAAAGATCGTGGTTTCCATGCCACCCTGGATAAACATTCGTCGGATAAATACTAATGTTCTATTTCTTAATCCTCTGTCAGCTGATATCTGTACCTAAAACAAGTGCTTAAGCTAAATTACGGAATCAGGTCAATGAATATTAATTGTGGGAGAGCCACGCTTCGGCATGAATGGGCCGGCTTGACCGGAGTGATACCACTGCCTCACAGAAAACCAGCGTGAAGCAGCTCCTGTGCTGTGTTTTGCCGAGTGAGTGGGGGTACCGGAGGCCCATCGGGGGGAAGGGGATAAAAGGTTGGCAGCGCACTTCTGACCCCACTGGTGTTGCCGGTATCTATGGGCGGCGGCGATTGCTTACCATCAGGTGATCCGCCTGCTCGTCTGCTACCTATGATAAAAAAAAAATGAGATGTTGTGTGAAAATGACTTCTAATTCTTAACATCAGCTGGACACGGTTTCATGTACTACCACAAAAAAGGCAAACAAGGGTGAGAAACGTGTACAAATCCAGCTTACACCTGGGCAGAGAGGCGCGCGTCCGGCCCGGAACCCATGTGATCGCTTGCACGGAAATGGAATTTTAAAGCTGCATTGTACTTAACGCGGGTTTACTGGCGAACTCCATTCCGCTTAATTACTATTGTTATTATTTTTATGTTATATACTTTTATGCTTGACCCGGGCATCGAACCTAGGAATCGAAAAACAAATCGAAAACAGTTACGAATTAAAATCTATTTTTGTATCTCAAAAAAAATTTAATGAATATGCGGTCTAGGCAGCTGCTACACGTTAATTTATTTTGACAATTTTTACTTCGATCATTCGATCGACGGTGAGGAAAAACAATGTGAGGAAACCTTGGAGGGCAATTCTCGTGCATTGACATTGGAGTCGAATTAAATGTTTGTATGGAATAAATACTTTTATGTTTGTTAGTGTTTCTTAAGAATGCACCTATTGTACACTTTAACACACCTTTAACCAAAAGTTACTTGGAACCAAATCGCAATACATTAGAGATTGGGCCAAATCTAATGTACCTATATTATAAAAAATTATACCGTTATTTATGTTCTGTGCAATAAAAGTTTACTCATTCCCCATTAATACATACATAGGGCGGACCACAAAGTCAAATGCAGGAAGTAAACTGAACTACTGGTTCCCTCCCCTCCCCGTCCCCACTTTACAAGACAAAACGAACCACTTCCACAGGACACGCTCCCACCACAAAGACTGTGCATCATTAATTTGAGAGGTCCTAAGACTCTGACCCAACGTCCCTCAGATATTCCTAGTTCAATGTTGCTAATTCACTGAACTAAAAAATAACGCATAGATAAATATAGATAGATAGATACTCTTTATTGCACAACACATTACAGAAACTTAAATTGCTAATCATCAATTTACAAATACAATATCCGGCCCGGCCTTATCGCTAATAGCGAATTCTCTTCCAGACAACCTTGGGTAGAGGAATAATGGCAGCCAATTAATCACGGGGTAGCTAGTGCATATCGTTTATTGTAGGTAATAAAGATAAATACATCCTAATAAATACATAAAATGGCATACTAGTAATGCATACTTTATTGCACATCAAAACAACTTAGAGATAGACCTTACCAGAAAGTTGGTGTAAAACTGTCGTGCGGGTCTTATCGACTAAAGCAATTTCTACCAGACAACCTGTGAGCAAAGTATATTTGATGAATAGAAGAGGGGTAGGTGGTGCAATATTGAAAATCGTTATGCGAAAAAGTACAAATAATTGCATTTCCGGTAACATGAATAAATCTATTTGCAAAATATTAAAATGTCACATTGTGGCAACATTTCCGTAAGCTATTTATCACTGGGAATTATCTGGAAAGCTGGGCGCACGCACTAGTTTCGTTCGGTTTATGAATTATTTGACATATTGTCAAAATATTACAAAAGTTACATCCTGGCAACATTTCTGCCAGACTATTTGTCACTTGGCATTATCTGGCACGTTTGGCGCACGCACTGGCTTTGCTTGGTTTATGAATTAATTGCGTAAGATCAAGAGATTTGTTACTGTCGTATTGAACATGTAGGTGGCCTCTCTTGATGCTAACCAATAGCCGAGCCCCTTAGGTTTTTTTACCTTTTTTTTCTTATAATATTAGTTCCACGCCCTCACTTGTTTGGGAATAGATTGGTTAAAAGTTATACCAATAGATGGCGCTGAGTTGAATTACATCACACAAATGTTTGGTCTCTTCAGTTTACTTCTTAGCCTTAACGTAACCCGGAAAAACAAAACACTCGCGCAAGGTAATCCACACCCAGCGCCATCTATTGGCAATGATTGGAAGGTTGGCAGCACACTTGTGACTCTACTGGTGCTGCAGGTGTCTATGGGCGGCGGTAATCGCTTACCATCCGGTGATCCGTCTACTCGTCTGCCACCTATAACATTAAAAAGAAACTCATTGCAAGGTTATGTTCCGAAAAGAACTAAGGGTGGGCCACTAGACTATACTAATATTTTAAATGGAAAAGTGTGTCTGTCGGTCTGTCTGTCTGTATGTTTGTCTTCCTTTCACGGCAAAATAGAGCGACGAATCGACGTGTTTTTTTAAGTGGAGATAGTTGTAGGGTTGGAGAGTAACATAGCCTACTTTTTGTCCCTTTCTAACCCCCATTTTAGGGAAGTGGAGGGCGCGAGCAAAGCCGCGGGCAAAAGCTAGTAAATAATAAAGATATAAGGTAACGTACCTAGCCTTATATATTTTTGAAATTTTCGATTTACAACTCGACAGTTCAGTTGAACTTTAGTAAATTGATATATCATCAAAATTAGATAGTTAACCATCGTAAGCAAGAAGAAGGTCCTACCCTTCTGGCGGCAAATGATGCGTTAGGCGAAAGGATCCAACAGCAAGATGTTGTGTCTAACTTTGTGCAAATCAGACGAAGTTGTCCGAACTATTTGGGTCCTTCGAGACGGATACGATAATTGTACGGAAATAGCCACTGACCGATATAGTTGGCGGTAGTTCAAAGGTTGTTTGAAAATGTTACACACGGTTTCATGTTACCAATACTTTAATAAGTGGTACTCAAATTATTTGAATGCTATATTAATGCCCATAATGTAACACAAGTAAAAAAGTCAACTTTATATTGTTTATGTTGTATAATATGTTTCTACTGTTTTTGTATATCACTTGATGGTCAGCAGAGTGCTTCCAGGCAAGGGGGTACCAAAACCACACACTAATACCATGGGAATAGAGAGAACCCTGTGTTTACGGACATACTTGAGCTTTATAATAAATCCTGCTTGCGCTGTGTTTCGCTGAGTGAGGGAGGGTACCGGAGGCCCAAGGAGGGAAAAGGGGGTAAAGGGTTGGCAGCGTACTTGTGACTCCATTTGTTTTGTAGATGTCTATGGGCGACGGCAACATCTACCATCAGGTGATCCGTTACTCGTCTGCCACCTATTACATTAAAAAAAAAGACAAACTCATTGCAAAGTTATGTTCCGAAACGAACTAAGGGTGGGCCACTAGACTATACTAATATCTTAAATGGGAAAGTGTGTCTGTCGGTCTGTCTGTCTGTATGTTTGTCTTTCTTTCACGGCAAAATAGAGCGACGAATCGACGTGTTTTTTTAAGTGGAGATAGTTGTAGGGTTGGAGAGTAACATAGCCTACTTTTTGTCCCTTTCTAACCCCCATTTTAGGGAAGTGGAGGGCGCGAGCAAAGCCGCGGGCAAAAGCTAGTAAATAATAAAGATATAAGGTAACGTACCTAGCCTTATATATTTTTTTTGAAATTTTCGATTTACAACATCGACAGTTCAGTTGAAACTTAGTAAATTGATATATCATCAAAATTAGATAAGTTAACCATGTTAAGCAAGAAGAAGGTCCTACCCTTCTGGCGGCAAATGATGCGTAGGCGAAAGGATCAAACGCAAGAATGTTGTGTCTAACTTTGTGCAAATCAAGACGAAGTTGTCCGAACTATTTGGTCCTTCGAGACGGATACGATAATTGTACGGAAATAGCCACTGACCGATATAGTTGGCGGTAGTTTCAAAGGTTGTTTGAAAATGTTACACACGGTTATGTTACCAATACTTAATAAGTACTCAATATTTTTATTGCTATATTATGCCATAATGTACAAAAGTTAAAAAAAGTCCCCTTTTATATTGTTTATGTTTTATATGTTTCTACTGTTTTTTTATATCACTTGATGGTAAGCGATTGCCTTCCCAGGCAAGGGGGTACAAAACCACACACTAACCATGGGAATAGAGAGCACCCTGTGCTTACGGACATACTTGAGCTTTATAATAAATCCTGCTTGCGCTGTGTTTCGCTGAGTGAGGGAGGGTACCTGAGGCCCAAGGAGGGAAAAGGGGGTAAAGGGTTGGCAGCGTACTTGTGATTCCATTTGTGTTGTGGGTATCGGCGTCGGCAATCACTTACCATCAGGTGATCCATCTGCTCGTTTGCCACCTACCACATAGAACTTACAACTTTTACAAAATCTTCCGAAAATGATGGGAACTAAAAGTAGATTCTAAAATGGATGGCTTCCGAATGACAAAAGATTAAGTTAACCGCTATAGACAAATCGCTGGAATTCCATTAAGGAGATTGAAACAGAATGGGCAAATGGTCTGAGCATGTGAAAAGATAGTCAAAGATTAGGTAAATGGCAAAGTTTACCAACTAAAATAGAATAAGGTATTTGCACGCTGAACAATCAGCAGCTTAGGTAGACCAGGTGAATCAGCTCAGCTCACATAATGTGTCAGTTAAACAAATGTTTTTTTTTTAACATATAATTAGGTAGGGGGCATAACCCACCACCTTGCCATTTCTGACCTAACAGTAACCGTGGGAGAGCCACGCTTCGGCATGAATGGACTGGAGTGATACCATGACCTTACAGAAGACCGGTGTGAAGCAGCGCCTGCGCTGTCTTGCGCGAGTGAGTGAGGGTACCAGAGTCCCAATTGGGGGGCAAAGGGGGTTGATGAGCCGACAGTTCACCCGATGGTAAGCCATTACCGTCGCCCATGGACACCTGCAACACCAGTGGTGTCACAAGTGTGCTGCTTACCTCTTAACCCCCTTGCCCTGGATTGGGCCTTCGGTACCTTCACTCACGCAGCGAAACACAGCGCATGCACTGGTTCACGCCGGTTTTCTGTCAGGACGTGGTATTACTCCGGTCGAGCCGGCCCATTCATGCCGAAGCTATCTTCAATGACGATGTTATCTTCAAAGTCTTTTTTTTTATGTGATAGGTAGCAGACGAGCAGACGGATCACCTGATGGTAAGCAATTGCCGCCGCTCATGGACACCTGCAAAAATAACTACCGTACACTTATTTATGTCTATAGAATAACATGTACAAATAGCAAATGCATTCCACAGCTGTCAGCCAATATATCAGCATATCTCCGATTGAAAACACACAGCCACCACCGGCTTGAGACATCGAAGCCTTCCCAATAGGTCCCAGTATTCAAATAGGATAAATATACGGGACGTGCTTCCGTCCCGGGGGAACATATCAATCTTTCCAACCAACATTAGCTGGCGACACGTCAAGTGATTGATGCTCATCACCCATTTGATCCTGGGAATATTCGGGGAAACAGAAGGTGGGGAAAAATGTAATAGGTATTCTGGATGACAGATAGAATGGGTAATTTGTCCGCCGCAGATGAATACCGGAGAACGGATTCTGGAGCGGGAGAAAACAAATGTAGGGCTGGCACAAAGAACGACCTTGAGAGGAAAAAATGATTTCAAGCATATTTAGCGTAAAAATGTAAATAAGTTGTGCGCTAAACAAAAAAGGACATTTTATTGTATGTACTAGCTAAATTATTTATTTTTTAACCAACTTTTTTTTTATTTCTTTTTTCGCAAGTTCTATATTTTATAAGCAATAGTTAATTGATAAGTATGAAAATCACAATATTTTACTCGTTTAAAATCCAGCAATGGGGAGAAAAACTAACTTTTTATTACGACAAGGGATGCATAACCGACTGTACCTTCATTTGACAATTTGACATAACATCTGTCATATCGTATGGATAATTTGAAATGTATTACCTAATTGTAATTAAGTTTTTCAATGCAAAACCGACAAAATCTAAAATCTTTATCTAAAAATATGTGCTTCGTGGTGTAGGATAATGATAATGATATTGAAAAATATGTTATCTTATCTTATTTTAATGAAAAATACTTATTTCATGCCAAAACCATCGTCTATTCAAATTCCACATAAAAATCCAGTACTACGACAACCCTGATCGTCGGAGACGAGGTAAAACATCGCATTGACAATAGTAAAAAATGTCACCCGTACGTTTTGGGGGAGCAATGAGGGATCGGTGATTTAGAATTTATTTCGCGTATCGTGATCCCGACCGCCAGAACACGTAGGTATGCCACGACTTCAAGTGTCATTACTTTGCCAAAAACAAATGTAAATGTCACTAATGTGGACAGGTGAGAAACAGAAACATTATTGATTTGCATAATACCTCCAGTTGCATACATAGGTGTTGTGGTAAGTATCTTGGAATTGGACATGGTATCTAGCCTGCCAACAGGCGTGCAAATGGTATTATGAGACATTGACAGAAAATTTTAAGAAAAGGGCTTATTTCTTCTTTAAGAGCTGACAACGCATTTGTGATGCCTCAGGTTTTACAGATGTCCTATGACCTATGACCTGGACAGGTCTACTCGTTTGTCCGCTGTCATGTAAAAAAAAGCTGGTAAGGTTAGCAAGAGCTGATGCCAATAAAACTTCTGATATAGGCAAATCTCTGTATTACGCCGAGTGAGTGAGGGTACCGGAGGCCCTACCGGAACTGTGAAACAAGCCGCATCGGCTGATGCAATCCAAAGATTTTTAATTAGTATCTAGTGGTTTTTAGTGTACAAATTTGGTGTTACTTTGTGCATTGAAGTGCCGCAGGGTGATATTAATATAAGAATCATTGAATTGTGTCGTTTTTAACACTGCTATTGTGTGTCGAGTGAGTTGTCACGTGAACAATTTGCTTTGACCTAATAGAGTCTTAAAACCTACGGCTTTGTTAAAAATAGTCTCCAAAGAATCCTTAGGACATTAAAACGCTAAACACCGGCGTTTTATTGAGTGACTGTGACTTCGACTGTTGACTACTTTATCAAACTACACTTGACATTGGCAAAATTAAATGTGTCATGAACACATTATTAAATAATAAAAAAAAGGTTAACAGAGTAATTGTGACTCCACTTGTGTCGCAAGTGTTTATGAGTGACAGCAATCGCTTACCATCAGATGATCTGTCTGCTCGCCTGCCATCTATTAAAGAAAAAGAAATAAAGAAAAAAATCACGTATTTTCTCGATGGTTATACACATCTGTACAAACATGTTTTTATTTTTGAAGGCCCTTGGGGTAACCGGTTTTCCAGTATTTTTTGCTCTTATATTGGGCGTATATATTGGGCACATATTAAAATACCTAAAGATTAGATACCTAAAGAGATACCTAAAGAATATTTTTAGTTTTGTTTTCATATTCTTCATTTTCATACTGATTAAGGCACATATTCTTCATCCAGATGCCTTTTGATGTAGGTAATGTATGTAACAGCAGCTAGGAGATACATGAACAAATACTTCTATGTCTCGTTTGCTCGCTACAGTGTAAAAAACTCAACAAAAAGCAACTACATACTAAGTTCTAAACAAGCTTGTAACAATGAGGGAGTGGGTGGGCAACTCGGCAATTTTTCTCGCTGATACATGATTTAGAGCATCTCATCTAACCGGGTATAGTCTAGCGCTAAACGTTAGCTAGCTCATCCTTTACCAGGCCATACGTAGGGCTGGCTATTTAGAAACTCACAGTTATAAAATATTTTTGTTCATTCAGACGAAATAATAAAAAAATATATAAATGTTAACTTTACTGATTTGTTAGTTTCATCTTTACTTTCATCATCATCATCATCAGCCTGCTGCAGTCCACTGCCGGACGTAGGTCTCTCCAAATGCTCGCCACTTAGATCGATCTTCGGCTACTCGTATCCAGCGACCTTACTTTAATAAACAATAGATAATGTACTGTGTATTTGTTTCAAATACTAATAATATCGAAATTCAATTATATGATCAAAAATACTTTTATTTTGGTGGCTTTAAAATTTATATTTATGAGCTAATTTAATATTACTTTTGCTCTCACTCGTTTTTTATTGTTGGTTAAACAAAAACCTGAGTTTGTTTGGTATTTGGAGAATTATCATAGACTGTTATATGCACCTAAAAACTTAAAAAAACTTTCAACATTCTTAAACTACATTCTTGACCGACCCACTCATATCATCTCCGCATTTACCAATTGAGAAACGTTTTTCATTGTATACCTCTTTGGCACTCGTTGGTCCCCACATAAATACTGTCCATGTCCTTTGAACGCGGCAGCCCTATTCATAGGCTATATCCATCCAAGTTGTGGCAGGCTTTTATCTCGATTGCTCAAGCCTTAACAAATTACTCCTAATTTTCCATTGAATAATTGAGATGGCCACACGATCCACTCACTCGATTTTAATTTGTTTGGGGCTTGTTAATTTGGAGGTATACGAGTAGGATACTCTAATACGATGAAAGAGGAAGAGGTCACACACATTTATTGTGTGTATTATTTACATAATATGAAAAAATCAGACCATGATCCGTGGCACAGTATTAAGTTTTAAAATTATATTAGTAGTATTATCAACTCTATACACAAATGCTCAAAATGTTTGTGTCATTAATTGTCTGTGTCAGAAATTGTGTTGTGGTGTCCAAATTAATAAATGTATTTGCTTTCTTTTCTTTCTTTCTTCTTCTTTTAAATGACGTGCTAAAGTACTCCAAAAAAGCTCAACTGTCGATACTACTTTAGTTTATACTAGTGGCCCGCCCTCACTTCTTTTCGGGACCGTAATTCCGAAACGAACCAATAGATGGCGCTGTGTTCAATTACATCGCGCAAGCGTTTCGTGTTTTCGGTTTACCTATAAGCCTTGTCGTTGTCTATAGAAGTTATCTCTTTATAAATAAGATATTTACTGTGTGGACACAATAGCTAAAAACCTTGGAAGGTTTTCAGTGGCTGGTAATTGCTATAAACCGATTGGCTGACATTCTCAACCCTTACTCAGGGGAATCTCCCTCTCTCCTAACTCTCTCATCTTAGCTTGTAATTTCCGGTTGCATCCAAAGCTGTCGGCAAACCGCGGGCACGTTTCGATCATGATTCAGGACTTGAGGAGTCTGGTAATTACGTAATTAGAATACTGAATCATTGTTACACTATTCAGAAACTATCCGAAATGTGCAAGTTTCCTGGCGATATTTTGGCTTATGGTACGAGTAACAGTCCGTCACCTCTGGACACATTCCCACTGGGAAAACGAGAAAGAAAAATCCGTTTGTAGCCCATCCGTCACGTCATCACACCTAGCAACAAATGGTTTTTTTTCTCTTCGTTTGTCGCCAGCAGCCAGAGGTCGCAACTGGGAATAAGGCGTTTTTTCCCTCACCGGTGAGCTATAAAAGTAGAAATATGAATATAGATTAGAAAAATCTGTAGGTGCATACTCGAATTCGAAACTTAAACCTCCCATATAGATGCTTAGGTTCTCTTTTACTGAGTTACTAAGGCTCAACAACTGTCTAATTATTTTAAGAACTAAAAAAGAAATAAATATTTTAGTACCAAGAACTTTAAGTGCTGTTATTTTTAACGTAAAAGAAGTATTTATCAATATTATCATTTTCGCATTTCCCAGATATAACTCTCGCAAATTGGGCTCGTGAAAATTCCAGCAACCAACAAATGAAACATCATAATATGTAATAGAGCAGTATAATGGATTTCAACATAATTACCACTCCCGCACCGAGTTAAATTGGTCTCGGTACAAATAGTGAGCATATTTGTCAAGCACCAATAACAAATATTTGTTTACGATTAAACTGATGTAGGTGTATAAATACACTAACTAGATTGCTGAACGATTTTGCTTACATAAAGTGCTATGTAGCTTACAGCCACATCATCAAAGTACAAAGCTGTCAAATTTCTTTAATAGACTCTCATCTTACTGTCAAATACATTACGTTGAATTTTAATTAAGGAAATTTGACAGGTTGTGGTAATCGGACGTGTGACTATCTTTACTTTGTAGAATAAAATTCAGACGTTTTGTAATAAGTCTTTACTCTTATTACACCTAATGTTTTGGGAAAATTTACGCGGCTTCCATTCAAGGACCTTTCCGCCCCAACGGCCGTCGGTTCTCCTCGCAATCTGTCCTATCCATTGCCCCTTGAGGCATGCAAATTTTGGGGCTGTATGACTTTGGTTCTCATGCGGATCTCTTCATTGCTGTTACGATCACGCAAGGAGATTAAAAGCAAAGCCATCTTCAATACTCTTTGGGTAACTTTAGCCTTGTTAAGCGGGCCATTGTTAGCGGACACGTTTTCGGTTCCGTATGTCATCACTGGCAATCAATGTCGCATCAGCTTATGTCAACAAGTGGCTGCGTTCGCCTTTTTTATAAAAAAATCTATTAGCCCGCACTCACTTCGTCTAATGACCAATAGATGGTCATCATCATCATCATATCAGCCTACATTCACCCACTGCTGAGTATAGGCTTCTTCTCTGTATATATCTTTCTCTATGCATAGATGTCGCTGTGTATGGATTACATCGCTGAAAGTGTTTCGCCTTTTCAGCGTATCTTTAAGTTATGTCGCTGCCTATTGAATGTACTTCTTTATAAATGTAGATAACTTTTTATCTAAATTATCTCGGTGAGCATAAAGCAATACTCCAGTTTCACCATCTAATCACCTCCCACTATTATATAAGCCCATCAGATAGTTTTTAGTTACCATCCAAGAAAATGTTGCAGACCAGCACCTCCGGGCAAAGATCAGGTCTCAAAGACGCGGTAACGACTCCCGGAGCCGAACGACAATTTACTCTGCCACTTGGAAACTATTACTGGATTGGGTGTACAGTCGGCGTGAGCTCGAGTTACTCCCTCGCTAAAATAGCACTTATGTTCCAGACGTAAGAACAGTCCAAAGTCTAAAAAGGTAACTTGACGTGACGCTGAATGTATGAGGCTTTGGAACGTTTAAGATAATAGCTTTCGAAGATACTTTGATAGCGAATGAACCCTCATGGGTTTATTGTAATTCTTTAAATAGTGATCTAATATTTGTGTCTGAAATCTGAAATGACATAGGCAATTAAAGCGAGCTATCAAATCATGGCATGCCCTTCCAGTTCAAGTGTTTCCCTCTTTTTACAATCCTGGGTTTTTTAGGCGGGGCGTGAAACGGCATCTCAGCAGGCCTTCAGGGTGAGGATGACAGACTCAATAGGTAATTAGTTTGTTCTTTTGTGCCTGTCAACCTCATATTTGGATCTCACGGCCGCTTACCATCAGGCGGAGTGAGGTCATCTTTATTGTCCTCAATATAAAAATAAACACCAGCATAACTTGGTTCAGGAATATGATAATACTCCTCAAACCGATTGATCCGTCTGCTTGTCTGCCACCTACCAATTCCAAATCAACTATTTTAGAAACTAATACAAAAACATTCAATTCTCCGTAGTTTTAATCAACATGTCGCAAAAGACCGTTGTGATATTTCAATTTAGGACTTTTGTATCGGCCATTTTTCAAACTGGCTCGGTTCGGCTCAATTTGTATATTTTTCACGGTGGATATATTTATTTGGATGGACGTAAAATTCATTTCCGTTTGTACTTTGGCTGGTACAATTGATGGATTGGTTTAGTCATGTACTAATACAGAAGGCTATTGAAATAAGAACCTTATAGCATTTATAAAAAGTAGACTGTCTGTATATTTGACTGTAAATACTGTTTTGCCCAATCGGGTAAAGGTTGGCGACGTACTTGTGACTCCACTGGTGTTGCGGGTGTCAATAGGTCGGAGCCCTAGAATAGGTAATCGAAAATCTGATCGTCCAAAGTCACGATGGGTCGTTGATATTACCAAAGTAGGAGGTACTACTTGGATCCGAGCAGCTCAGAACCGGGTGCTTTGGCGATAAAGAAAGGAGGCCAACAGCAGTGGGTACTTCCGGGCTGATTATGATGATGATGGTGGGCGGCGGCAATTGCTTACCAGGTGATCCGTCTGCTCTTCTGCCACCTATCTTCTTCTTCTTCTCTGCCATCTATATCAATAAAAAAGTTTTAGAACGATTCAATTTATATTGGTCTAATATTTCAGAGAGCCCTTTGTCCAGCAGAATCTGCAGCAGGACAGTAATAGCCTAAGAAAAAAATAAACTAAAAAGACAATAAATTTATCTATGGTCTTATAGCTGGCGGCATGAAAGAATAGCGATGACCGTTAGTTTGCGCACTTATTAAAATGAAGACTTTCTACTAAAATTGGTTGCTGCGCACTCAAGGTCAACGCTATTGTTTCATGCCGCAGACTATACGTAATATTAATAAGATCAGTTATGTCTGTTACAACGGTGCTAATTTTCCCATAGACATTCCCAGCTCAATCACAGAGTTGCAATGGCGGGCATCGCTTGCATAGTTGAAATTCCTGTAGAGCAAGCTTAAGGCGGGTAGCACACTGCCAGAGTCGAGGCGGAGGTGCAGAGCATCGTTTACACCCATTCAATCGTCCTGCATGGTAATAAAGACTCTAAACGCACCCACCCTCGAAAACGGAATGCCAAAATGGCGGCGGGGTCGGGGCGGCAGCGTGCCGCGCGCCCGCGCCGCGTCGCCGACTCGACGCTGCACCTCCGCCGCCTCGACTGCGCCGCGACTCTGGCAGTATGCGTTGACATATTTGATTGTGTAGAAAAGTCAGAGGCGGTGCGCCTCTTGAACGCTTCCGCCTCGACTCTTGAGTGTGTGTGCGACACGCCTAATACAGCAATATCCACTGTAGGTAAGTTACTTAGCATGACAGGGAGAGTTTGAAAAACTATTTTGCATACAAACTTGCGGCGCTTGAAGTCAACTTAAAGGGTAAGAGTTATAGCTCGTTTACATGCGTTAATAGTCTGAATATACAGGTAGTATCTGTAAAGATTTACATCCTTTTAAGGGGCTAAACGAATGAAACTAGCGCCGCCAACGTATTTACACTGATTGTGGCGAAAATATGATATTTTTGAAGAAAATAAAACATTACGGACTTAGATCCAAGTAAATTGGATTTTTCAAGATGCAACACAATATTTCTAAATTAAATTAAGTTAATTATTGCTAAAAATGGCCACTTTTTGCAATAATTGACATTGTTGTTACTTGTCGCGTGTTTTATATATTGTATTGCATCTTGAAACATTCAATTTACTTTTATCTAAGTCTGTAATGTTTTGCTTTCTTAAAAAATATCATATTTTTGCCACAATCAGTGTAAATAGGTTGGCGGCGCTAGTTTCATTCGTGTAGCCCCTTAACAACGTGTTTAACGTTATGCTGATGATTCTTTATAAGCACCTACCTTATAAAAAGTCTGATTTGCTTTGCCCCTCCGACCCAGAACCTGAGTATAGTCTACGGCAGGAAAGTGTAGTTATGACCTTGAGTGCGCAGAAACCAATTTTCATAGAAAGTCTTCTTTTTTACAAGTGCGCAAAATAACGGTCATCGCTATACTTTCGTGCCTCCAGCTATACGCTCATGCTCTTATGTTAGGATAAGGTTCCTGTTGCCTTATTAAGGGTTCCGGGTAACATGCACTCACACACCTTTCAGGTCTGAAAAGGTCAAACGTTGCCCATTGTATAGTAAGATAATAATTTTATTTCAAATGGATGAACTTAAATGAAATTTACTCTGTTTTGATTATACCAGTGCCCATTTTACGTTAAAGTAACCTAGACCCGTGTTATTCTAACAAGCAATATGGTCCCAAAACAGTTTGGAATTCTACCCTGAATTTTATCAACCAAAACGAGTCTAATTATATAGAGCGAACTAGCCACACCTGCTTTAACCCGAGGATACGCGTAAGGGTTAGTGTGCATTGGTATTTTAACTGGGTGAAATGTTACAACTTGTAGGTTATAATTACTCTTTATGTCGTTAGACCCAAAAGCCTTTTAAAAGGGACAAAAAATTGATTTTCTATTGTCTGCTGCCTGGGCCTTACGAAGTTAGTAAATATAGTTTTTTTTTTCCTCTTCATTCATCATTATCATCGTTTCAGCCAATAGACGTCCACTGCTGAACATGGGCCTCCCCTAAAATTCTCCACACAGATCGGCCCTGTGCCACCCGCATCTGACTCCCGCGACCTTCACTAGATTGTCGGTCCACCTGGTGGGAGGTACGCTTATACTATGATTCAGTGTTTGGGGAGTCTGGTCTGGTAATCATGTTACTTGTTTCAAAATGTTTTATCTCACCCAGCTAAATGGTAGAAATAAGCACATAGATTGCGGTTATTGACCCACTTGCTCGTTTATTTACAAAAAATAAATAAATAAATGAAATTAAAATTCATCATCATGCTGATCTGCATGCTGGCTGCAAAATCATGCTGACACAACTTCTGTGTTGCTTTATTTTGTCTGTTTTGAGAATTCATTCACTCGTTTTCATTTTCATTTCATTACCTTTTACCCCTTTTTTCCCTGGATTGGGCCTCCGGTCCCCTTATTCACGCAGCGAAACACAGCGCATGCACTGCTTCACGCCGGTTTTCTGTGAGGACGTGGTATTACTCCGGTTGAGCCGGCCCATTCATGCCGAAGCGTGGCTCTACAAATGTGTTAAAATAAAAGTCTAGTAAAACTTACATAGAAAAAAGAGCATTCGCAGCGGACCATAATGTGTAAAGTGGCCCCGCTACAAAACTAAATAACCAACTCACAACGTTACACGTGCATTTTAAACCAGTGTGTCCTCATCCTAGAGAAGAAAAGTAATTACCCAAGTTAAACATTAAAAGGTCACGGGTCCGAGGACCCATCAGAGGGTGTTTGCTTTACCTGTGGGCAACGCGTAAGGGAACTATTTGGCGCGATTTTCACTTTCCCTCCAAAAACCTTTGAATTTTATTTGAATAGAGAAGGTAAGAGCGGAGCGGTAGTTTAAAAATACAAAATGTTGCAGTAATTTTGTGTCAGATGCTCGCTTTTAGGCTGATTTGCTTGTTATAGGCAACACCGCTTGTCCATAGCATAAAACAATAAACTTTTTAGTTTTTGTTTAGTGATTTTTCACTTGACTATAATTTCGTCTGTGTGTGTGTGTGTATGTGTTAGTGTGTGTGTGTATGTTGTGCGTGTGTGCATGTGTGTGTGTGTGTGTGTGTGTGTGTGTGTGTGTGTGCGCGTGTGTTTGTGTATCTGCATAAATGTACATAGTTCAGTAGTTAATAATTAGATAAACTATTTTTGAGTTACAGTGGTTATTAAGAATTTCTAAATACTTCGAACATAGCTCGGATTTGTGATCAACAGTCCTTATACGAGTAGGCAAGCGTGGCGATTAAGCCTTATCCCATCAAAGTAGCGACGACTCGATTTCTATAATGGAGGCTTTTTCCCTGCACTGGGACAGTGTATAGGCTAACACTTTTTACTAACCAATAAAACCTACAACAACGCTCTACTAGAGATTACCTTCATTTTTAATACAGGGTCGCATAAAATATTGAACGCAATAAAAAAGTTATACCTCAATAATTGCGCTGCGTTTCGGTGATAAAAAATACAAGAGATAGTGACCTCACATCTCGAGTAGAGGCGGGCCGGATGTGTACCCGTCCACGGATATCCGGGGAATGAAAAACTTGTATCTGTTTCATTGGATACGGTAAAAAATATCTGCCAAAGTAAAAGTGAAGTTCAGAATAATTCTGCACAAGCTTTATTTTGAGCAAATACTTGATCAGGCCTATTGATGTTAGCCCCTGTTCACTTCTGTTTCTGTGCAGGTTAGTAAGTTTCCTAAATAGTTCATTAAATTACTCATGTTGCATTATAAATATTATTATTATAGACGAGAATTGACGCGTCAGTGTGCTTGTCAAAACGTCAAGCAGTTAGTTCTATTTCTTCTTCTTCTTTTTCTATCTATACTATTCATAAAGAGATAACTTCTATTGTCAACGACAAGGCTTAGAGGTAAACCGAAAACACGAACGACTAGCATGATGAAATCGACGCCCAGCGCCATCTATTAGTTATTTTTTGAGCTACTATCCCGAAGCGAAGTGAGAGCGGGCCACTAGTTTACTTATATTCAAACATCTTATCATTATAGATTATATTCAAACATCTTATCATTATAGATTATATTCAAACATCTTCGTATTTAATCCCGTTTATATCAAGTATTTGTATAATGGAACGCGAAAGTTTAAAAACATATGTTATGCTTTGGGCTTATAAAAATATAATAATACCCTTGGGTGACCCTTCTTCATGCAGTAATCGGATTTAGGTGTGTAATTTTTGACGAAAACTCAACATGGACGTGCCAACGGTGCTAATAAATGGATTACAATGTTGATAGAAAGTTGTTCATACTAATTATTACGTATTACTTACTAAGTACTTGTTTTCTTTTTTAATTTCTAATAAAAGAAAATCTGTAGAATATTTACTTAAAATTTTAAAATTCGAACAAGAATATTTAATTAAATTTTGAAAAAATAAACAAGAGCCAAAGTCGTTCAAAGACAGTCATGAAATAAAACAAAAAACAGTAGGTACTATTTCATTTGTTTTTTCTGTGATAAAGGTAGCCGATGAATGGGGATCTCCTGATCGTAAGCGATTATCACCGATCACGCCGCAACACCAGCGGTGTGCTGCCAACCATAAATTAAAGATACTAAAATTGGTAATGGTTTAAAAGACTAACTTTAATTTATGTTTTAAGTTTTAGTCGTGGAATGCCCTTCCAGTTCATGTGTTTCCTCTTTCTTACAATCCTGGGTTTTTAGGCGGGCCGTGAAACGGCATCTCAGCTCAACTAAGGCCTTCAAGGTGAGGATGACAGACTCAAAAGGTACATTGTTTGTTCTTTTGGGCCTGTCAACCTCGTATTTGGATCTCACGGCCGCTTATCATCATGCGAAGTGAGGTCAGATTCATCAGCAACCCACACTCTTCCACTGTTGGACATAAGTCTCCCCTAATGCACGCCACCGCTCCGGATTTTCGGCCACTCTAATGCAGCTCACACCAGCCAGCTTTCAAATGTCATCATCCCATCTTATCGCAGGGCAAGACAAAACACGACGCTTACCCAGTCGCGGTCTCCACTCAAGGTCTTTACGGCTCCAATGGTTGTCAGTTCTGCGGCTAATGTGACCAGCTCACTGCCACTCCAGTTACTAATTCAGAGAGCTATGTCGGTGACATTGTCTTGAATATATAAAAATGTAGTTATTACAGATTTTCATATTTGTATCCGCGGATATACCATCTTCACACACATCTCTGAACTCGGTGTAAGTGGCGGAGTCCTTCTAAGAGGATTAAACAAGGTAATAAGGTTTGCAGTGACATACTTGGCCGGGTCAAGCGCAGCTTAGCAGCTCGACTTTACTGTCTAGTCGGGCTTATAAAGAGAAACGTTTTTGCTTCCGATTGGCTGCTTTGAAGATAGCATTAAACTGTTTCTTACTTTGAATCATACATTTACTAGAAAAATACTTAAACTTCTCTCACTTTCATCTTCGACGTGTAATTCCTGCTTATGTCGAAAGCTATCGCAGAGCCAAGAGTACGTTTAGGCCATGATTCAGGATTTGGGGATTCTAGTAAAATATAATCCCATCAAAAACATAAATGTAAAATGGTAGCCAAGGTAAAAAAAAAATTGTTTGTAGAGTTGAAAAGAAATAAAATATTTATTTGCTTGTTAAGTTAATCTTTAAATATTTAAATAGGTGCCAAGATCAATGGTGACACCTAATTTGCTGAACAAAGGAATCAGAGTTACACGTTTCAGAAATAATTTTTATTGCTGTAAAAAGGCGTCAGATTTTTATGTGATAGTTAGCAGACGAGCATACATTTTACCTGATTTTCAAACAATGACTTATCCAATACCAAACCTAAAGCGAAAGAAATGTCAATTCCTATATCGTGACATTATATCTAAATAAGTTACATAATTTGTTTCTTATTAGATTTCATTAATAACCTCAGAATCCTACTAGAACGTAACATTCGTATGGTTTTAGTCCTAATTATTCTGCATTGGCGCACTGCCACCGAATATTGGGGTATTCGTAACACTTATGACGACTAAATTTAAACTAGAATGTATATATGAGGCCTCTAAAATCAAAAGCAGCTAAGTGCCAAACAAATGTTCTGTACATAGCTGCTTTTGATTCTTTGTGCATGCCTTCTATGTCCAGACAGTTGCATGACGACCTCGTGGAGGCAACCGAGAACGCCTTTCGCGTGGCGGAATATTGGGCTGGGAATGTAATATCATTGCTCTTCCGGTAGAATAATATCACAATTGCATTTTTAAATAATGATTTAAAAATGTCACAACATTATTTAACTCTTATGAAAATTTGTGATACGATTAACTTATTTCCGGACGAGCTATAAGTTTAACGTAATCGAAGCGATAAGGCGAATTAAGCAGTGCTCTTTTTTGTAGTTAGCATAAAATGAAATTTTATCTACCATCTCGTCATCATCAGCCAATAGACGTCCACTGCTGGACATAGGCCTACCATCTACTAAGAGGTAAAATGTCCTGAGTATCTTTCTTCATCTCAACACACTGTTTGAGGAACCCCTATCCTTCAATTCTGTAAACGATTTAGTTTGATCAGTCAGCGAGTCATTCAGCTTTTCCTTTTATGTATGTAAATCACATTAAATAATATATGTCTAACAGTGTCATAACAAAGTACAATTAAGTTAGTCCCATACCCACGTCAATGCCCTTAGGGCGGTTGGAAATAGTGACAGGACAATAGAATAAAGAAAACTGAATTATCATAAGACCGTAACAATTCTGTCGAATACAGCTTTAACCAATCTCAAGAAAGTTGTAGTTGGTAGGTACAAAGAAATGTTTTTGGAAAAGGAGTTGTCCCAGAATGTATGGAGTCTAGTCGTGGTATATGTACCCTATGCCAAAATATAGAGAATTATATGAAGCATAGTTTTTGACTATCCAATTTCTCTATTGTAGCGTTGTATTTTGGAAGGAACAATTTATATGAACAAAGAATTGCAATACACACCAAAATGGTTGTCTATGTTGGCTACCTATTTATTGACATTACGAATTCGATGACGTTTGACAGTTTTCTGTCTGTCTGACGTTTGACGGAACAGACGTAACAATCCACAGACTAAGAATCAAAAAACCAGACCGTCTAACATCATATTGACAGACATTGACACAACAGTTGTTTTTTTTTGTCTTCGTCTCGCGCGTCTTGTCTTTGGTAATGGTTGAAAAATGGTCATCTTTTTTATTTTATAACCACGAAACTGTGCATTATATAGAATTCATTGTATATTTCTCGTAATAAATATTTTTTTCTCCGTTTTTTGATGTAGCGTACATGGACCCAACCTATAATGGGACAACTCCTTTGACCTCGTAATGTCGCCCTTAATACAAACGCTACATTACGATGGCCTATGATGAATTGCCTGCCTCGGTAGACCAGTGGCTATTAGGATGCACTTACAATCTGACTGACTGTGGTCCCGAGTTAAGTCGGTTCAAACGATAAAATGCAACTAATGGACCCCTGCAACTCCATAGGAGTCACAAGCGCACTGCCGACCTTTTAGGAAGGAATACGCTCTCTGTTTTAAGGTATCTAGGTTATAATACTTCGAGACTAACTTTAATCAAATCTCAAATCAATCAAAGTATACTTAATAGTTACATTATTATTGGAAAAAGCCTTCCATATGATTCACCCTCGTTTCTTTGCTAAGGAACTTACGGGACAGGCCTGGAGCCTGAATGATATCTCTGCGACTTAGATAGCTTTCCGTGCTTCATAAAATACGTTAAGCCTTTGGTCTTGCACCCAATCTATCCTCAATCATGACGGGGGGCAGTTATCGTGCACCCGACATTGAAGTCGAATTAAAGATTTGTATTGACAAATGTATGAAATCTCTAAAGACTACAATGTTTATTTATACCAACTGATGAACGATTTTTGGCAGAAATTGCTCGTCGAAAGTTCATTAAAATTAATTTTCAATAATTCGGTAAAGTATCCGTTATGATAAAAATATTTAATTACTTAGACTGCTTTCATAATAAAAAATGTTATTAAATTAAGATCTTCGTCTGAATTTTATTTCTTTAACATTTTTCCTTCAATCCCGTGTTGATTTTTACCCGATACAATTTTCAGCGAGCAAATTTTAACACCGTTAATTATTTTCCTTTAATGAAATTAAGGCTGTTTCAACCCACAGCAAAGTGAACGATGCCTCTTACTTCAATTGATTGCCTACTGTATTTTCCTCAAATTAGTAACTGACAAAAGCAGCCCTATCTCAAAGGGATAGAGTTGGTATCTTAGAGTACGTTAGCAATTGTAGCATAATAATATTCATTAAACGCCACATTTCCTGCAATCAATTTCATATTTGCTGGCCCAATGGTCTGTAATACACAATGTAAAGAAATATTTCTTGTAGAAATAAAATGATTGGCAAGAGCGAATCTTTGGAGGATGAGTGGTTCTTAGAATTGTATGGTGAATTATATCAGGATATTATGGATACTAGTTCAGTGGATTATGATGAACAGGTCGTAGGTTGCTCTCCGAGCACTCACCTCTGGATTTATCAAATTTATTACTATGAGATCAATGGTTCGCTTTAATGAATGGAATAAGTGAGTAGCTAGATATATTTTGGTTTTCACTCAGAATTTCAGAATCTGTGAATCACAAAAAGTTAAAACACACAAAGTTAGTGGTAAAAAAAATTACATTGGTTTTAAAAAAAAAACAGCTAAATCTTCATCTTTTTTCAGTTCACAGGCAAAAAAATACCTACAGGGCATTGTCCATTTTCTTTTTAATTTACGGAACCTTAAAAACCAGCCAAGGGTTTTGTTCACATCGCTGTGTCCTCATTCCTTCTCTATTTTATGTCCTTTAGCATATTTTACCCTATTTCGGCATACTCCAATGGTCTAATTTTATTGTTAGTTTTATTGGCTGGGTTATTTGAGGATGGAGCCAATCCGAATGGCCAATATCTGTAAAATATCTAAGTTATATACTTAGATATCTATATTAACTGTACCCCGTGGTTTATTAGTTAATATAACGTTTTACGTGGTTTATTAGTCAATATAACTTTTCACGTTTTTACAAACAAAGTAATTTACTTTCGTCGATTTTCCTATGGGTATAAGATACTTTCCCACTTTTAAAATGTAGCCTCACAGAAAAACGACAAAAGCAACGCTTGTACCTACTTGATTTTGTTGAATGGTTGAGGATACCGCAGGTCCAATCCGAGGGAACGGGGTTTAAATATTGGAATGGCACTAGTCATTCCACTGACGGTAGGTGACCACGTTCGACGGTAATCCCTTCATCATCATCATCATCATCAGCAACCCACGCTCGTCCACTGCTCTACATAGGTCTCCCTCAATGCACGCACCGCTCCCGATTTTCGGCCACTCTCATCCAGCTCACTCCAGCCAGCCTTCGAATGTCGTCATCCCATCTTGTAGCAGGGCGTCCAACACTACGTTTGCCGAGTCGCTTATCATCAGGTAATTCCTCTCCTCAAGAAAAAAGATGAAAATCACGCGCAAATCAAACAGAACGTTAAAGAATTCAACAAATTAGTGGAATCTCCCTTGACGTTCAGCCGCGTAATTACCGGTCAGAGGAAAATTACGCACCGAGGACTCCCTCGTTGTTTAACTTCGGCAATTATCTCGCTCCGGCCCGTTGAGGTGAGTGTGTACACACTGATTTCTGTACAAGATTAATGGCTACGAAAGAGTGGGTAATCCTTTCTACATAAGTTATTGGAATCTGGGACGCTCTGGTGTCATTAGCGATCATTGCAAATGGGTCTTGGGTCACTCTCATTTGTGTGCTCGTGAGGGTACTCAGAATTTGTTGATGTTGAATTTCTTGCTATTATATCAATACATTGGGACAAAGAGAAATAAAAACATATGTTTCATAGAATATTCGTTAGTTGTACTGACGGAATTAATTCCATTGGGATGAATGGAAATAAGCCGAGATCTTTTGCTGTGGTAAAGAAACGAATCCTAAAGATTTGTTGATAGGTAGCTCTAGCTACTGACCTGGTTTTATCATATCATATCAATTGTTAATGGTGTACCTGCTTTCAAGTGAACTAAATCTAATATTAGATTTCATATTTTTGGTTGCCATTCAACCGGAACCATCGGTAAATAGTTACATCCAATTTAACCATCACAGTCATTTTTGAGCGACGTGTGTTCTACGACTAAAGGAAATTTTATATCCCGAAAATTAAAATGGCCAAACCCCATTACTTTAGTATGACTAATTTTCAACCTTTGAATTGCATTAGCCGATACGTTTTGTTTTACTACCCATACCAGAATTTATGTTTTTGGCATTTCTCTCCAGAAAATTTGCAGCGCATAACCCGCGTGAAAATTTGACAAAAGAGACTTAGTTACCTAATAGACATTAGAGACTATCGAAATTACTCCAGCCTTTGCAGACAACTTAATTACTTTGAACTTCAGATTCTGCGATGAAAATAGATTACCCATCAACCCAGTATTTGATTACATCCAGTTTTGTTGAAAACACGGATAATACATTCCCGGCTCCTCACATTGCCAGCAATCCATGTTGACACTATTTGATAAATGACCTGCAGGAAGGTTTAAAACGAATTTAAATAGCATTTTTACAATTCATGAATTATTTATCTCACCCATGAATTTTAAATTTTGCTTTGCTTAATTTTTTTCCGAGCGGTTTAATTTTTCAAAATCTTTGTATTTATTAAAAGAGGAAACTTGGTGACGTCTATGATTAAGTGCCAAGCTTTTGCTTAAATACAGCATAGTTTACTTTCTGTTTAGGTGTTTTATTTTGCATGGAAGAATTTATTATGTAGATTCAACAAAGAAAGAAAAGGTACTCTATAAAACACCTGCATAAGCAGCGTTAAAGTTGTGTTTTGTGGATTAAGGATGTCGGGAGGAACAATAAAGAAGGAAAGGCAGTTAAAGGTTGGTAACTCGTGATTCCGCTGGAAGTTATATATTGTCATCTGCATGGATAAAGATGGTTGGCAACCGCTAACCATCAGGTGATATGTCTTGGGCTGTCACATATTTCATCTTTCCATACAAAGTAAGTCACTTGGTAATTTTGTGTGGGGAGGCAAAAAAAAATTCGATGAATTTCGAAACGTTGTTGAACAAATGTTGTTCAGAATGGTTGATAGAATACGTGGTTAAAGGAATGTAAATGTTCACAGATACATCCTGTATGTTGACATAACGATTTAGAAACGTGTAACTATAATCCACTTGGTCTAGTTACCCTGTCCAAAGGAAACGATTCAATGTAATTACCGGACTTGCCAAATCCTGGATTATGATCTAAATGTATCCCCTTTAGACGTGGGATTAAGCGTCAGTCGGAAGAGAAGAGTGACGTCAAAACCAATTAACGTAACGCAACGATAAAACGTCCTTGACTAGTCTGAAGCGGCATCTGCACCCAAGTATGACGTATGAGCGTTCTTGTCACTAAATTACGTCGGCGCAAACCTTCCCCTTTATCCACTCGACGATAGTGTTGTTTACTGATTGTCGACTATCGATAGTTTTCCTCAGATTGCAGCAAGCGCTGCAGAGGCTGCAAGCTGTTGTAAATATTTCACTTTAAAAATCTTCAACACTTCGTTCAAGTCAGGTCATTCAAAAAGGTCATAGGTTTCTACTCAAATGGCAAGTTGATATTAATAAATAGAGAGAATTAAGAAAAAAAATGTTTTAGTATAAATAAAAAGCTGAATTGTCTTTATTTTAATTTGTTTATTACTTTTTTTCCTTATTTTATCTCACCGTTCGGTTTTTGAAATTTAAAACCCTTAATCTTTCTTTCTTTTCTTTTATATATTTGGCTGCATTTCTCTGTAGTCGGTATTTTTACTTATTTACATCAGACATAACAACCGTCCAAATACCATACTTTTCAATGGGTAATAGTCACTATATTTTAAATCATCAAAAAGTTATCGACAGTCAAACCATCGATAGTTGCACAACTCTATTAGTTAACGGCTTTCTTTTTCGCTTTGGCTCAGCTCATAAATGAATACCTCGGCGTCTTTTTAACGTGAACCTATAACGAAGACTTACAGAGTCAATTATGAGGATTCGTTTGAACAATGCAGTCCTCACGAGTATGGTACATACCTTTAAGGTCTTTTGTTAAGAGCAATGTGAAAATAGGGCAACGTTTACAAAAAGATAATTTATCATAAAATAAAAATGTGTAATGATGAGAGAGATAAGTTATGAAATTATTTATTTTTATGGTTATAGTTTTTTACACCTGGTCGACCTTCGAATTTTTCGAACAAAGCTCGGGCTTGTAATCAATCCGCATTAGGCAATCCCATCATAGTAGCGATAACTTGATTTCTATGATGGAGGCCTGTGCCCTGCAGTGGGACAGTAGGTATTAGGCTAATACATCAGCACATCAGTTGTTTGTTTATTATCAAAATATTACCAAACTAGCTCGCGCCTCACTTCGTTTCGTTACTTAACTTCGACCAGTACCAATAGATGGCGCTGGGAGTGGATTACATCGCGAAAGTGTTTCGTGTTTTATGTTTACCTATAACCCTTGACATGGAATATGAGATTAACACCTTTATAAATAGAACAGAAAATAGATAATCATATTTTTTAACTATTCAAAACGTGCTAGGTTTCTTTACTTACTTACTACGCTGCTTCACTCAGGTCGAACCTGCCCCTTCATGCCGAAGCGTGATTATGGTAAGGCTAAAAAATCGCCCAAATATAAACCAGCACCCTAAAAAATACAAATCACTATACACAAATGCCAACGTCGTTCCAAATTTTATTGTGCAAGCTACTAAATTTCTACGTGACGTGAAACAAATGATATTTATTACGGACACGATGTATAAATTCCGGTTTTAGGGCTCCGTTTGAATAGAACCTACATAGGGGGAGGTTACAACTGGTATTGGTGTGTAATACCAATACCACGTTAGAATTAGAATGGTTTTAAATTAGGTTTTAACTTTGTTAAGAGTTATATAACTAGACTGGCGTCCGGATAATTGTCTGATATGTTTTTAAACTTTCTCGTTTTTATTGTAAAAGTGCTTGATAATATAAACAGGACTAAACGCGAAGATGTATAAATATAAGTACATTATAATTATAGTACAGCTTTCCCTACTTTTTGGTCGCGCTACAAAGGCCGTGGCACGTAGGCACTATAATGTACTTATATTTATACATCCTCGTTATTAGTCCCGTTTATATCAAGTATTTGTTAATATTTTTTTAATATTGTTTTGTGTTTATAAAGTTTCAGAAAAAGCCCAGTCATCTAAGTTGCATGTGGTAAAATATACTCGTAATAAAATAAATAAAAAATTTTTTTTTGCTTATCAGTTAAAGTGATGGTATATTTTTGTTTATTGTACTAATTGAAATGAAATGAATATTTCAGTTTATTCAATTTAGATTCATTCATACAGAACACTCATGAATGTCAATATGTTTACCTCTGGTTCGGAATGTAGTTTTCTGCCGAGAAGACACCAGCAAGAAACTCAGCAGCTATTACCAATACAGTGGTAGATTAAATTACTTCAGAATTTTTTGTAGCTCTCTGTTGACTTTGACGTATTCAAAAATCATACTTTTATTTATTCAAACAATCACCCGAGATTTTGTACAAATTTTATGAATATTCAAGAAAATGTTGATTCCGCACAAAGATATTTCTACAGAATCACCCACACTCGTTTCGCTTGTCCAGCTGTTTTTTCAATCGGACAACGTTTTGAATTCCTGTGATTTCCCGCTGACGTCACTGTAGCAGGTTTTATTTAATTTGCTAGCAACTCTAGCAAACATTGTGTGAATTTAAAGCTGATGGCGTATTTTGTAAATGAATATTTTGTTCTGGGTTGTCTGTCGATAGTCATTTATCATCAACGAATATCAAATAGGGGTGATTGCATTTTGTTAATTAAATGCCCAATTAATTCGTGGGAGAGCTATTCTTTGGCATGGATGGGCCGGCTCGACCGGAGTGATACCATAGGCCTATTTACTGGCGTGAAGCAGAACCTGCACGGTGTTTTGCCGAGTGAGCGTACTGAAGGCCCAATCAGAAAAAAAAGGAATTTAAGGGTTGGCAGCACAGTTTGACTCCACTGGTGTTGCGGCTGTTATAACATCAAAAAATTTGCCGCTTCCTTACCCAGAACATTCGACACAATTTTTCACCCAGGCATGGGGGCTATCGCGTGTAAAAAATCCTCTAGATGGCGTACTGTAAAACTAAGGTCCATCTACACGGTGATTGGTTATTTTGCTGTGAGATGTCAAAACAACCAATGACGTTTAAGTTAGACCTTAGTCTAACCGCTCAAATCTTTGGAAGGAATATAACCGACACATCGTAAAAATAACAAGAGCACAGCTTGACCGCTATCATCTAACAATACACGAATACTCGTTAAACAACCAGTACTACAACAAAATTAAATATTAATCACATTAAAAGTTACCATGTTACATCGGTTTTCGGGGCTTACGTGCGACCACTCTAGCTTGACCCCCCACGCCCCGCGCGTTCTTCAAACGCCATTCAGAGAAGGGAAAATACTATATGCACCGATGGGTCAACTTATGCTGGTTATGGAAGTCGATCCTCCCGCAAACAATTAGCGAAAGTTAAACACAAATTTGACCTCAACTCGTGCTGCTATTCCTCATCGGTTCGATGCGTATAGACAGATAAGTTTGGGAAGCAAACATTTTGTTTGAATGTTGCATAATTTATGACTTGGTTTAATTTACGGGGCTAAGTGGATGTAGAAAGTTGTACGAAGTGTCTCCGGGCTTTGATCACGGTATTACCACACAGGTATTAGCTTATGTACGACAGGACTTACACGAAATATTTACGCGCCATGATTGGACTGTATCCGCGCGAAGAAAGTCATAACTAGTATCTACATACGTGAAAATTTTGCGACCCTTCTGGCCGCTCTTAGCGCGCTGTGTGTGTTTGGATAACCATTGTCCACTTTACAGATACACAATTCAATAGTAACAGTGTTAAAAAAGGTGATCCCAACAGAGACTGTCATAAGTTGCACAAGTTTTGCACAATGCAAATTTTGCACAATTTTGAATTCTGAAAATATTATGTCAAGACATTTTATTTTCGACCCTAATCCATAGTAATTGGTTTGAAACTCGTAAAATGCCAAAGAGTGCTCTTTTGCTAATTGAGCCTTTATTTTAGGCGACATTTATTGCGTGCTCTCGCTGTATGTTTATTTATATTATGATCGAATATTGCCGACTTTGATTTTCTGTGATAGATTAAAATCCATTTAAAATCTAAGCTAACTTAAATTAGTTTAATGGCTTTCAATGGACAACGATAATGACGTTAAGTGATCGTTGCATGTTTGCCTCACACTTCTATAAAAAGCCTTTTAAATCAGACTCAACATTTCCTGATGGCCTATCGCACATCCATTATAACTGGATACAAAATTAACCGAACCAATTTCGGAACAACTTCATTCGATCGAAATAGAAATGGCAACTGCAATTAGAGGCCGGAGCTATAATTAGCTGTGGGCATTAAAATGAGATCCATAATTGGGCCCAAACTTGGCTAGTACCGTAGCAGAGTCACGCTATGATCCACGGGCTGTATTTCCATTGGACCACGGCTGTTTTTAGGACGTCTAAAACAAGTATTAAAAATCTGGCACCAAGTACTACTTGTCTTTTTCAACCTCATCCTTCCAGCGATATCTCGGACGGCCGACTGGCCTTCTGCCACTAGGACCTCCCTGATACGCTCGCTTTACCGCACGATCGTCTCCCATTCTTTCTAGGTTGCGCGGACTCTCGGCAGATGACTGGCAGGAGGTGGCACAGGATCGACCAAGATGGAGGCTCTTATTATCGGAGGCCAAGACTCACTATGGGTCGGTGCGCCAACCTAGTTAGTTAGTTAAGTACTACTTGTACCCAACCTAGTTAGTCGACCTAGGTAACGATGTAAGGACATCGTTGGGACTGATTTGCAAAGTAGGATCGACTTATGTCCACCTGGTGGGAGGCCTGCCACGACTGCGGCCTCCTGCGCGTGGCCTCCACTCAAGGACCTTTCCACCCCAACGGCCGTCTGTTCTCCTCGCAATGTGCCCTGCCCATTGCCACTTCAGCCACGCAATTCTTCGGTGTCGACGATCTGGTGAAGGTCGCGGGAGTCCATTGGATGCGGGTGGCACAGGACCGATCTGTGTGGAGAACTTTGGGGGAGGCCTATGGCCAGCAGTGGACGTCTATTGGCTGAAATGATGATGATGATCGACTTATGTATAAATTTATTGGGGGGAAGGGGATAAACGGTTGGCAGCGCACTTGTAATTCCACTGGTGTTGCAGGTGTCCATGAGCGGTGGCAATTGCTTACCATCAGGTGATCCGCCTGCTCGTCTGCTACCTATCACATAAAAAAAAATGTCCTTATAGTTCAACAGTATGAAGTATACACTAACCATCATCAAATTTAGCAATATCAAAGGGAATGTTGCAAGCAATCGCATGTGTGATGGATTGACGTGCTTGACGTTCTATTAGGCTTTGTGTATAGTGATGCCCATCGACAAATCGATAATATCGATGAAAATACGAGTAGGCACTAATATGTTTGAATTTCTGTTAGGTCAAAAATGTATGTTCTAGTTTCACTCTCTTCAGTGATCGCATTTTATATAAGCACTAGCGGCCGCCCGCGACTCCGTCCGCGTGGAAAAGTAACTTTTTACCCCCCTTTCAACCCCTTACAACCCCCTTTTCGCAATAAAAAGTAGCCTATGTCCTTTCTCAGGGTCTAGATTTCATTTAAATCCGTTGAGTAGTTTTGGCGTGAAAGAGTATTAGTATGGATACACTGGATAATTTATTCATTTATCTTATCTAATTTAATACTTTATAACACCTAAATGTAAACTCAATTTTTTTATTACTAACGACCAAAAAGAGATCAGGTGCAAGCCCAACCGCTTAACGTGCTCTGAAAGGCACATGGCCACCAATGTCAGCCATTAATGATTTCATATCAGATAAGCTCAGGCATAAATCTTTGGTCCACCCATTTACCTATCACCGACATCAGTAGTAACTTGTGAGTTACACTATACTCTGATTCTTAATCATGTGGAGTAAACTGACACATGTCCATGATTGTGTCATCCTCATAAATTATCACTTAATTTTACAGATGCAAAATATCAAAATGTATAGAAACTTGACATTTGCATCTGTCAGTTGGTTAAAAACCAGAGTATAGATACCTACGCTTGAGGTCCCAGATTCTATTATAGTAATAGGAAATGAAAAAGAAATGGATGTAAATCAATAATTTTGATAGCGCCAGATTCATTACAAATGAATGAATGAATTATTTTCATTTCAAATGAAAAAAATCGATAGAAATACTTACTAGACTTAGTATATTACCAACACTACTAGTTTGTAAATGGCTATTGGCAAGCAATACGTAGGTACCTATGTAATAAGCACAATGTTACAGACATTAACATTACAGGAAATCAAATAGGTTTTGGCACATAAAGGGCATACACATTGCAGAGAAATGTTGATGTTGAGACCCGCATGTTTGTTTGCCTCCCTATTATCACTTAAAAAAATTGGTCGTCTTTGTGTATTTTCTTCTGCATTTACTATAGTGAGTGTTCCGACCATTTTTTTTATTTGATAGGTGGCAGACGAGCGGAAGGTTTACCTGATGCTAAGCGATTTTCGTCGCCCATAGACACCTGCAACACCAGTAGTGCGCTGCAAACCTTTAACCACTTTTCCCCAATTGGGCCTTTGCTGGTATCCACACTCACTCGATGGAACACAACGCAGGCACTTCTTTACGCTGGTCTGGCTCTCCCACGGTTAACTACCCTTTTGCCACTTTACCATGCTACTTACTTACATGTAAGTATTGAAAACTATTCAAATTTCGCAATAACGAGAAACAATTCTGCCGATGCACCGCAATATTCGTCTATTATAAACGGAAACCATTTTAAATGCTGGCAACATTGCGATTTGGCTGCAAGTGCACAATAGTCAGTTCCGCAGTACAAGCTGCCGCAAAATGTCCGCCCTTTGTTCTAGCGATCGGTTTTGAACATGGCCAAAGGAAAAGTATTTTTGTACCTTTTTACTCGTTGGTTATATTTTACTAGCTGTTACCCGTGACTTCGTCCGCGTGGAATAGTATTTGGGTTTGGGTAAAAAAAAAGTAAAGACAACGACAAGGCTTATAGGTAAACTGAAAACACAAACCTGCTTGCGCGATGTTACATTGAGCACAGCGCAACAATATATTGTGTGGATTGTCCAAAATATGACGGTAAGTGTCAATAATTAACTCCACGCGTACGAAGTCGCGGGCGGCCGCTAGTATTTAATAATTTTCACTTCACACAAAAAAAAGTCGTGAAGCAGCACCTGCGCCGCGTTTTTTGAGTGAGTGGGGCAACGGGAGATTAATCTTAAAGGTTAGCAGCACACTCGATGATGCCACTAATGCCTGCTTGTCTGCCAGCTATCATCTAAATAAGTTCTTTGAGCACCGGTATTAAAGTTGTGAGATCATGTTTTAGTAGCCAGTTATTTTAAACTTGAGAAACAAATTCAGTATCGTAAATCTTTTTTGTTTCATTCGTAAATGTCACTGCAAAATTTCCAATAGGACACTCGGGGACACTTATAAAATTCTTAGGGGAAATCCGCTATAGACGATCTCACCGTTTTGATCCATATTTTCTAGGTGCATTCTGCACATTTCACGTGCGACCTGTCCATTTTCACTGCAGCTCGGTTTTCTTACCGACGTATCTAATCCTGCTTTTAGAATTTTCTTGGCATTTCTTAGTCTTTTTACAGCTAAAAAGTTACACTCGTGACTCTTTATAACACTCTTGATCCTTTTTGACGTAGTTTGAAATGCACATCGCGAATTTATTTGCTTGTAATGGATTTGATAACATATTTAGTTACCTACGAAATGTTTCTAATCTATGGTTCATTCTATACCTGAAGACACATCGTATGCTTGATTGGGGATATAATTATTTAAATGTCTTTTTTATTACGTAATTTAAAAATTGGAATGGTTCCGACATAATATGGTCAAGTTTAGTGATTAATATCAGTTTGTAATTTCAATGAAAACCATGATCCATACTGGTTCCCTTGTCTAAGAATATGTCCAAACAGCATTGCACTAAACATACACTTACCAAATCCAATACATAGTCCAAACATCAACCCCAAAGCCATAGATTAAGACGCAATCTGAAATGACATGCAAAAATGATTATGACTTCAATTCAATGAAACCTTATCGTAGTATACGGGCTCTTTGATCATAAGTAGCTACCTAGACGACAGCATACTATATTCATAGGGGTCATAAACACATTCTGTCTCGAATAAAAGTTAGCTGCACCAGCAATAAGGAAATACTCCAGAGCCATTGTCCGGAAACCATTTTACTTGACGGCAACAATACAATTTAGTACACTAGCGACGGTCAATGCAGCCGCATTCAGCCGGAGTGAAATGTCGCCTGCATTATTCCGCAGGTTCGCCAAAAGGTTTGATGCTAAGTTGCTTCTGGGAGTTACTTTGTCAATTTATTTGGTTGGCACTATTTAAGGAGGACGTTTAGCAGACGGGCGGTGATTCGTGAATAGATTTCTTATTTACTTATTTGGAATACCAAATCATCATTTGATCAGCTGGTCACAGACTCTGAAAAGATGAGAGTTGTTTGTTTGTGTGTTGTTTCAAACCTAATTAAAGCGATGGTAGTTCTTTTAATCAATAAAAACGAGCGCTTTCCGAACGGAGGATCATTGGTTTGATTCCAAACAGGTTTTATTTATTTTTTCAATTTATGAGCATACTTTTACCATTTGCAAGGCACTGAAGGAAATGATCGTGAGGAAACTTAGGCATTTCTGATAGTTTCTCAAATGATTATGCTCACAATTTGCTGAGATTATGATTTCTTACTTTTCGAAGTGTAAATCGCTCTTATGAGGTTGTGGAGATCAGGCGGCATGGTGGTAGCATGGTCTTAGCCTACCCCTGACTCTAAAAGGACAGCTTTAGTTGCAACTGCGAGTGACACTCTAGTTAATTCGAAATCAAAACAAAAAATCAAAACTGTTTCATCTATTTTGTGATCTATTGACAGACTGAACATAAATAACAAACGTCAAAATGATGAAACCCCTTTTCACTGCTTTTATGTCAGGGTTAAAAGACACTGGATCAATAAGGCCGTGTCTACAATGGACACTGTTCCTCCATCGTGACAGTCACTCGCTGTCACGGCTATCGAGTCAGCACCTCGCAAACCTTCGGATATTGCCGGGAGAATTAACATTTTCGCTTTCCGTTATTGGGCAAATTAAAATTTCGGGAAGTGGGACTGTTTCGGGCACTTTGAATTGTGTGATTAATGACTGCGAAAAGTTCAACCTTAAATTGCTTACTCCGCTTTTTAACTGACTACGGTAAGTCTAAAAGGAGGGTTATGATTTGGTCGATATTAAGGTTCATAGATAGATAGATACTCTTTATTGCACAACACATTACAGAACTTAATGCTAATAGTAATTTCCAAATACAATATCGGCGGTCTTATCGCTAATAGCGATCTCTTCCAGACATAATAATTATTTGTAAAAAAGACTCAACAACTTGCCAAATTACTGTCTGTTATTTAGATGAACAAGATGTTTGACTAAATAGCGTTATAATTAAACCTTTGAAATGATTGACATTATTACATTATGTGCAAACGAATTAGTCATACTAAAAGAAACGAATCAAGTAAGTACATACACTAATTCCAATCAAATTAATTACAATTAGTAAAATAATTTATACAGTAGCAATAAAGTCAATTCCTTATTAAGAATTTGTATAAAATGTCTTTAATGAGAACACGAAAAAATACTGCAAAATTCCGGATGATATTTCTGAATGAGTAACATCTTTGTTAATTGTATTCATTTAGAAATGACGATATTATTTCTTGATGGTCCTTGTTGGATCTATTAGCTCCATCGTTTGATTTATATTGTACAGACAGGCACACGTCAGGTTACCACAATCTGTCAATATTCCTCAGTTGATATTGAACCAAACGTGATTGACATAAAGGTGGGAATTGGTTAAAGAAATTTGACAGATTTGTAAACATTGATTTGTGGCTGTCTGTATGTTGTGTAAAATTCTCATGCTTTGTTACTTTTTGAGACTAATGTTGTACGTAACTTATGTAGTGACTTTCTGAAAGGATGGCTTCAAATGTAATTTTGTTTTTCTCTACCGCTTTAATGTAAGGATGAGTGAAAATGTGACCGAGGGTGGGTCATCTCTGTCTAGTAATCAGCCTATTCACTCTCGTCTTGAAAACTTTGAATACTTAATAGCCCTAAACCTTATTGGTATGTTCATCATCATCATCATCATCAGCCTGTTGCAGTCCACTGCTGGACATAGGCCTCTCCAAATGCTCGCCACTTAGATCGATCTTCGGCTACTCGCATCCAGCTCCAGCCAGCCCTCTTGCGCAGATCATCACTCCATCTGGCCTGAGGTCGTCCTACACTACGTTTACCGAGACGCGGTCTCCACTCCAGAACTCGTTTACCCCAACGGTTGTCAGTTCTGCGGCAGATGTGGCCAGCCCACTGCCACTTCAGCTTGCTAATCCGATGAGCTATGTCGATAACTTTGGTTCTCTGCCGGATCACCTCGTTTCGGATTGGTATGATATGGCATGGAAACTCCTGCAGTTTCTCAGACATTCCTTGTCACGACTTCCTTAACGCATTATAACCTGTAGTAATCAACTCAGCTAAAGCAGTTTCCTCCTGCAAATTTTTCCCCAAGGTAACGTGGCTTTTTACAAAGTCGATAAAGTCCAAAATCGTTTGGAAGCACCAGATGACGTGACGCATAAAATTCGCTAGACAGTGCCATAACGGTTTAATTTATTAACTTGATGATTTTCAACTTTCATGCTCTGCATGAATAAGAAGGCAGATGACAAATTATAACGTCATTTTGAACTCTAAACGCAGGCGATTTACTTGGAGTTTATATTTGAGTGGCTCGTGATATTGTAAATTATTTGAAATAAGGTTAGCTATTGATACGCTGTTCTTAGGGTGCGTGATGAATAGTAAAGAGTATCTTTCGAACTGAGTTTAGAATTAAACTGACTATTTCTTAAATGTTTTTTTTTGGCTTGAACTAATAGTGTCTTCGGAGGCCCGATCTTTAAACGGTAGGCAGTGCACTTGTGACTCCACTGTCTGTGAGCGGCGACAATCGCTTACCATCAGGTGATCCGTCTGCTCATCTACCGCCTATCACATACAAAAAGGAATTATCCCTGCTGTTGTTAGTCGAGTGAGTTGTTATGTGGACAACTTGCTTGATCACAGAAGAGTTTTATTGAGTGACTGTGACTTCAGCTGACTTTGACAATACTTACTTATGTTTTTTTTTATTACACTTTAGCGAAATCATCCTGATTAAAGAAAGTTGAGCCCGATTATAGTAGGTACTTGTAATACCCGTATTGTATGTACCTACCGCATTGTAGATGTTCTATTTACTACTCGTAAATGTTCCTACATTCCAAATATAAATAGTTCTCTATCATTTAAACAACTTTTTACCCGATTACCGGCTCAAGTTTTACCGTGTAATTGGAGCCAAAACACGCCAAGTGTCCAACAAAACATTGAATATTCTCCAATGTCGGTCAGCAGGAACAAAACAAAAGCATAAAAATAATTCATGCCGACAATTACGTCGGCTTATTGAAAATTAATGGGAGTGAACTAGTGACACAGACAAGGCCCATGAATATTTGAGCGTTAAGAATGCAGCGGTTAAGTCCGTATTTACGTTTATCGATCTGACTCCTCACGGTAGTGAAGTACACGGCAGTAGCAGATTTTGACCACTACAAATATAGGACGGCCTCAATGGATGAATGGAGTGACGATCTGCGAAATGCCGTAGGTATAGACTAGACGCGTCTAGCCGAAGACATGGCGAACATTGGGGGAGGCCTATGTACAACAGTGGACAGAGACAAGCTGATGATGATGAAATATAAATAAAACAACAGCCACGATGATAACAAAGATTAGAAGACTAAGCAGAATATGTACATACTTAAGTTGGGAGTCTGTCAGATTTCCTCATTTCTTATTGATTTAACATTCATTTTCATTGAAATTATAGCTATGACGCCAATTTCAAGTTGAAGCTATACTTTTTAAAGAAGCTATACTTTTTATTATATACCGCAAGACCAATCAGGGATGGGAAAATGAAAAGGTTGGCAATGCCCTAAACATGAGACAACTGATCTCTATGTGAAGTGGAAATCGCATACCATTAGGCGATCCGTCTGCTCGTCTGCCACCTACATGCGATTTAATCTACTTACAGACCTTTTCAATCCCAAAACCATCAAATGATAATTAGCACGAAGCAAACACGCATTGTAATTATTTAATCTGCCTATATAGACTAGACTTTAGTAATGAAAACGCAATTAAATTCCAACCTTATCACTGAAACTTTAAGGGTGAAAGTAAACCCTAGTACCTGAGACACCCTTTCGTTGGTAATAAGTAGAGGAAATGAGGGGGTTGAGTACCTCTCGATGAAACGTGAGGAGGATGCTAATAGCAACTGAAGATTTGGGAATGTAATTGAAAAATCATTTGAGGAAAGTCAAAGATTTGTTGGGACTGAACAGAAAAAGTAATTCACAGTTTTAAAGCAATAAAGCCTAGAGCATCTACATTCAGACGGACTGAAGAGAGGTAGAAATAGATTTACGTGTGACTTTACTTTGCCAACTTTGTGTGTTGGCAAAAGCATTTTGTTGTAGGAACAAACGAAACTACGCCATTTTAGCGTAGTTTACAGTATCTTATTCATGGCCCCATGGCAAACCATAGACAATTATTACACCTTAAAACCATTTTCTAGGCGTAACAATTGTCCATGGGTACGACCCATTTTTGCTCCAGCTATCCTTCGATTATAGAAATCGGAGATAAAGCGTGGACGTGCCACCAAGAGACTAAGACTTCATTTGCAAAAGAGCGCTATTCGGCATAGTTGGAATCAAAACAAATTACTATTAATAACGCCCCGTTATTCTATTGGTTTACGCATCGAGCCGTTACCTCGGGTTCGAATTCCGGGTCAAGCATAAAGTTTAGAATTTTCTAAATATAGCTCAGGTTTGTGATCACCAATCCACAGTTGGGCAGTATATAGGCTCATACATAAAGTCGAAAGTAATATAGTACACTTTAGTTCCGACGACGGCATGTAAGAAGTTATTGATCTATCTAAAACTACTAATGACAACGCTGACTGCGCTGTTCGGATCACATTTTGAAACGCTTTCAGTGCGGAGTTATGTATCTCGAGATTAAATGACCGAAACCGCTATCACATAGCAAAAGCCGTCCAAGTGGGAATCCAACAGATTCCGTGCCTTAACATTATAGACAATGTATTGAATAACATAACGTCCGTAAGTAGAACAACGCATTAATCTAAACACGTTTCAATAACTCTACCGCTGTTTACTCAACTCCCCGTTTACTTAAGCTCATAGCGTTGTTTAATTTCCTACCATTGGCAAATACTGAGTGCTTACTCTGAACAGACACATTCGTAAACTACCCCAGATGTTCCCATTATTCGGTACGACAGTCACAAGATGCAATGGCTTGTTTACTGGGTTTCATTCATAGTTCTTCTAATTTTTCTTCCCACTTACTCCATAAACTACATACAAAGTATTGACGTGAGAGGTCTACTTCTTAAGTTTATTGACAGCTATATTCTTATGTATCTTCAAGAAAATAGCGTCAGGATTTTGAAAAACGTTAGCGATGAGCTTGAAAGCGCCATAGAATATGGAGTTCCGCAGGGTAGCGTCTTAGGGCCGACACTGTATCTGGTGTATATAGATGCCCTCTGCCAGTCAAACCTGCAACACGGGAAAATATTCGTCATTGCTGATGACATGGCTCCCCATTTGTAGGTGGGGCATGATATGAGGTCTTTGTTTACGCCCAGACTAGTAAATGAGTAGAAAGATCAGCTGATGGTTAGCGATACATTAAGCCTTTGAATTGTTTTAGCCAACCCAGTTGGGTTTGACTTCTACAGACAGACCCTGTAATACACAATAGCACCCTAGGGAGCAATAAATGTCTGGCTTAACCAGTGGCTTTTGGCGACAGATCGAAATTTAGAGAACCATGCGAACCTCGGTCAAAAGGTTGTTGCGAAGGTCAGACAAGATTTGCTTGAATGTACCTAACTGTATTACTAGATTTCAAATGCCTCGGTAACGCAGTTGCTTGTGGATCGCAATTTAAAACGACAGCTGCGTTTGTGGTTCCGGGTTCGTTCAGCCATTCAATTAAATTGTATTCGATGTATTGCATATCACATTACAATGAAATTATGTTACATTACAATTACCTACTATACTCTGATTTTATATCATGTGGAGTAAACTGACAGATGCAAATGTCAAGTTTCTATACATTTTGACATTTTGCTTCTGTCAAATTGAGTGATAATTTATGGGGATGACACATTGATTTGGTCGAGCCAAATAAAATGTAAAGCGAAATATTTTTAATTATAGGCAGATTGCTCAATTGAACACCGTTATATAAGAACCTACTTCTTTTTAACCATGGAAGAGTATGTATTAGCGCATGCATTATTTTCCTGAACCTACCCTAAATCTTTCTGCAAAAGAACGTAAGAAAAACTGAACAGTCTCTCCATCTGGCATTGCTAAATGTCACTGACTTAGAACAGTCTGATAACATCTGATGTGGTGAGTGGCTAGAGATGTACCAACTCGGAATTATCCTGGTTCTCTAGAGTCGAGATCACTAATTTTTCTTTTGTTTTTGTTATATCAATTGTTTGCAATTAATTTTTAAGTAAATAATGCACTTAATAAAATCAGTAGTACAAAATTCTGTACTTAAAAATTAACGTCGCGTTAATTCCCGACTATTATAATATAGCATTAGTTGAAGACCTGAGTTCTCCAGCGTGTCATCATCATTTAAATTAAGGTATCTACTTAGTTCTAAATACAATAATTCTGTGATACAATAATGCTTTATTTAGTACGAGTAAGCTTAGAAATCTTTCTATGATAAATAAAAATGATGTAGGTATTTTATTTTCTCACCATGAAGTTACTAATGATATTAAAACTAATTATCGACATAATATTTTGGGAGACTGGAGTCTGAAGTAGGCAACATTTTTACATTATAGCACACTAACAAGCGAACGGCACACCTGATTGTAAGTGGTCACCGCCGCCCATGGACATCTGCAACACCTGAGGCATCAAAAATGCGTTGCCGGATCTTAAGGAATAAATCTGCCTGTATCTCCGAACACCAGGCACAACTATTTGTAAAATTACCTCTATTATGATTTTATGATTAATAAAGTCTTCATTTATTTATTCATCTTATCATCCTATACCCACTGACTGCTGAGTGCCTATAGGCCTCTTCTTTATATCGCCACTTCTCTCGGTCCTACCGACCTCTTCCAGTGCCCCCGGAACATTCCGGTTGAGGTAAAAGCAACGCAGTTTTCCAGCCTGATTTATCGACTTCCTTCTTAAAGTTATTTCCCCCAACTTGACCCGAGACGTCGTGTTAACCCGAGACAAAAGAATTCCACTCGAGTAGACACATCACTAGACTTGCTCACATCTGATAGGGTGGTGACTTGCCTCACACACCCCTCTATTAATCAGCCCTAAACCTTTGTGAGCCCTCACTATTTTCTTTTTAAATATTACGGATTTTCTATCCTCTTAGTGTAAAAGTCCATTTTCGGGTGGCTTGGGCGATAAAAGATTTTGAAGTTTGTATGTACCACGCTTGGATGGCTTTAATAAATGTATTAGTATTTTCTTTGGCTATTACATGAACACAAAGTTTATCATCTTTATATTTTACAAGGTTTAACACACAAGCGTTAAACCTTATTTTTGTGTCTATGATTACCAAATTAATTATCATAACATATTTTATTAAGCAAAGTTTACATAAATTAATAGTTAACTCTCGTTCTTAAATCTAAAAATAGTTCTTATCACTCGGAAAAGGCGTTAGTCTGGTAAGGATTATTTCTCGAGTATTCAGTTTTATTTCAATTAAGTGAAGACGAGACTGAGTTCCTTCCTTTTTCTTTATTTGAGGTTTCCTAGGACTTGAAGGGTTTTTCATTGGTCAATTAGTTAGTCTTTGGCCTGAATGCAGAGTCGCTCTTTCTCGTTCCACTCGTACGAGAAGCAGATACTCGTTATTGCACAAAGTTTACTCATCTTTAGGTACGTAATAACCTTGTACTCAGTTACTCGCACCTACTGGTTACTTCTAAAGGACCATACGAAACACAAAAGACCTAACTAACTAACAACGGAAACAGCAATAATAATGTCCATGAGTGGCTCGGCAGCGATGGGCAAAGTTTCAACAATCGTGCCGCACTGCCCATGGAACTTGGTCGTTCAAACCAAAATGTGTCGTTTCGACCTGCATGTGAAATATGAGTACTTATTCCAATTTCAGTTGTGGTTTTTGTGTTAACACAAAATGAATATTCATTTTTCCGAACAATAAAATAGAAACAGCATATTTATTTATGTCATTATTGCTCAAAAAGATACAGTACCTAAAGCTTTGGCTAATAAAAAATACTTTAAAACCCTGTGCACTAAATCATGATAATAGAGATTTAACTAGAGTGATTAAGTTAGTAACTTGCTAAATTGGGGTATCTCGTATCATCGATAGTGTTTCCTTTTATGTAATAGGTAGCAGACAAACATTCGGGTCACCGGACGGTAAGCAACTACTGCTGTCCATAGACATACGCAACACCAGTCGATCCACAAATGTGCTGCCAACCTTAACCCCTTTTCCTCCTATTCACTCAGCAGGTGAAACACAGCGCAGGCGCTGCTTCACGCCGATCTTCTGTGAGGCCTTAGTATTACTCCAGCCAAGCCGGCCCATTCATGCCAAAGCGTAGCTCTTCCACGGTTAAAATTGTTGTGTATTCGGTTCACAGCTATAATCTCGGCAAAGATTTAAATCTTTGGGCGCCAGAATAACCCCATTTCTAAGACACAGGGACAAAAACTGCAGCCTATAACCGATTTCTCTTTGTTTTCAGATTCCTACACCGTGAACCGCAAGATGATCGACGTGCCCCAGTTCGAGCGTCCCATCGGCAACCAGACTTTCCACATAGGTAGAGAAGCTGTCTTAGGATGCTCCGTCATCAACTTGGGGAAGCACAAAGTACGTACCTAGTATCAACAATGAGACGCATTTTTAATTGGTAATACACAGTTTCACTCGCAATAATTAATTAACGACATCAGAGATATATGAGGAGGACTGACCACACAAAAGTAGCAAGTGACTCACCATCACTTAATGATTGCACGAGAAAGGCGGCCATTAGAGAAGAATGGCGGCGAGTTGTAAGTTTGCCACCAATCACTGAAGTGATGACCACGACCACTCTGTCAAGAGTGATACCAACTTAGAGGAAGATCAGAGCGCGCGAATTTCTCTAAGAATTTACAGTTCTAATGGTAGCTAGTGATGCTTTAGGTGATCGGTTTTGTCCGGCTTAAACTACTTATTTAGTTTACATACCACAACTTACTCTGATGGCTCAACGATCCAAAATGAGTCTTGCCTCCGATACGAGATATCATTTTTCTCGGTATTGTGTGTGAAGCTTCCAATTCTTACGAGTCCGCGTTTTCTACATCCCACTCGCGAAAGCGTGGGTGCCCCACTGGTTGAAGACACGTCTTCAGCCTAACAATTTTAACCGTGGAAGAGCTACGCTTTGGCATGAATGGGCCGGCTTGGCTGGAGTAATACTAAGGCCTCACAGAAGATCGGCGTGAAGCAGCGCCAACCTACTGAGGTTGTCAAAATAAGATGCGGGTCCTAAGATACCATTCATTCAACGTGATATCATTATTTTAAACTTTAGTATCGGCTTCGAAGCTCAATAACATTCATACTCCAACTTATTGCAAGTCCTTTTATTAAACATTTACTATCTCATTTCGTAAGATTACTAATGCATTTTTAAGCATCCCAAATAGTACTTTTCTAAACTCTCTTTAAACTCGGAAACTCTAATAAAACCTCCTATAACAGGCAGGTACTACAAGGAGCTAAAAACTTTAATTGGCCCGTCCGAATGGATGCGGTATTAATTCACCCCTACCGTAATTACCCCCTGTTTATTGCTGAATTCCGGAGTTACGGCGCCCATCAGCTTTGACGATCACCTGAACAACCTTCTAACTATAAAACGAGGGATACATTTTGCATTGAGCAGTTTTGATGGATATTGCAACGTTAGAAGACCTTGGGAATTTTTTAATTAAATTTCTGCGCGGTTGCAGACGTTTTGGAAATTAATCAGTATTCTTAATTATTTTTCCTTGTTTTTGATGGTGAGTTATCTAGTTTTTGATAGGCATTTTAAATGTGCATTTATTTTTTCATTTATATACGTTTTAAGAAATGGTCTTTGGTTGTAATCTTTACTCTCAGCAAGAATAATTTCGTTTTAAAGCAACTTTTGATTGGCTAAACTTTTTTAACATAGATAACCTCTACTTAGACTCTGCCCTGCCGGCATGATATAAATATTACTTCGTCTATTAAAAATACACTTCCTTTAAAAGATGCGTCTTTTTATTTGTCTTTTTTGTGTTTACGACATTGTGATTTCCAAAATAATAAAGTTGTTTTATTAAATAGCTTTTGTTAGTATTTTGTTAACATTATTACACGTATTCTAATTGCAAACGCACCGAACAAGGATCTACGACATTAATCGGCTGATCGAATCGGATGCGGCATTGATTGTGCGTAATTGGTCGTTGTTTATTGCCGACTCCGGACTCCGGCTGCCATGCATTAGTTTAAACGATCATGAATAAACTAGACGGTAAAACTAAGATCTATTCGACGTTAAAGGCTAGTTTGCCTGCGACTAATTGAGTACAAAATGTGTTAGTTTCTTTAAGAAGTATGTTGAAAAAAGTTAGGCTTCCGGTACCCTCACTCGGGAATGAGGGTGGGCCTTCAGCGGGGGGAGTCCGATATAACGCGTCCTTGGCGCATGAGACAGGTAGCGCTACCATGAGTTGACATCGAAAATTGACATAACGTGTTTACGTTATGTATATATTGTGCTCTGTCTCTTTCAAATGCATCACAATGAAAGAGATAAAGCGATAGTTTTCGATAGCGAGGATAGTATTTCAAACTCATGGTAGTGCTAAGGGTCACTACCAAACGCGATATCCGGTCAGTCAAATGGATTATGTGTAATCGTCATAAGCATGTTTTCTTGGTTGTGTGTTGGATTCCGAGCATGGCCTTTTTTCAAATCTATGTTCATATGTTTAGCATTTAGTTCGGCGGTGATGGTAAAATGTTAAGGAAAACCAGAAAACCGGCGTGAAGCAGTGCATGCGCTGTGTTCGCTGCATGAGTGAGGGTACAGGAGGTCCAATCCAGGGAAGTGGGGTTAAAAGGTAAGCAGCGCACTTGTGACACCAGTGGTGTTGCAGGTGGTCATTGGCGGCGGTAATCGCTTAGCATCAGGTGATCCGTCGGCTCGTCTGCCACATATATCATAAAAAAAACATAATATAAGACAGCATCTGAAACGTAGAACCATGATCCAGTTGTTTCTTTGTGGTCCCCCATAGGTTTGGATCGTAAACCGTATCCCAAGGTCTAAAGCAAAAGCTTTATACGCAACTTTAAAATTGTGGGAGAGCCATGCTTCGGCATGAATGGGCCGGCTCAACCGGAGTGATACCACTGCCTCACAGAAAACCGGCGTGAAGCAGCTCCTGTGCTGTGTTTCGCCGAGTGAGTGAGGGTACCGGAGGCCCATCGGGGGGGAAAGGGAATAAAACGTTAGCAGCGCACTTGTGACTCCACTGGTATTGCATGTGTCCATGGGCGGCGGCAATTGCTTACCATCAGGTGATCCGCCTGCTCGTCTGCTACCTATCACATAAAAAAAAAAAAAAAACCAAGAACATATGTCAAGATGATGCGGAAGTATCTACCACAAACACAGAAAAAAATCCTTTCAGAAGGCCAAACATAAATTTTCGATTCCCTCTATTCAAATTACGATTGCTGATAAGAAAGAACACGGTTTATTTTTAACCTTACAAAGGGCTAAAATGGGCGAAAAGCCGCATTAAATCCCTCGGGCGAAATTGACTCTTTTAAGCTATCTTTTTTTACTTGCGCGCCTACGTTTACTTGTTTAATGATGTTTTGTGGTCAAATTAGAGTATAAGGCCAAGATTTCTCTGCTCCATCTTCCAGGTACCTTTTATTTTCTATACTATTTATAAAGAGATAACTTCTATTAGACAAAGACAAGGCTTATAGGTAAACCGAAAACACGAAACGCTTGAGCGATGTAATTGGACATAGCGCCATCTATTGGTTCATTTCTGAATTACTGTCCCGAAGCGAAGTGAGGGCGGGCCACTAGTATGTGATAATTATGTTGAGACAACATCAAATACCTACATTGACCTGGTCCCAAATTAAGGTTTTCCCTTATGCTCTGGAAACCAGATACAAGGAATGAACCACAAACACAGACCCAACTCAAATATCTGTTTTATCAACAAACATTTGTGTTGGTGAGGGAATCGAATTCTTGCGTCTTAACCGGCTCTCAAACCACTGCGCTAAACGGGTCGACAAAGATAGGTGGCAGAGGTGCGGAGAGATCACGTGATGGTAAGCGATTGCCACACCAGAGTCAAAGTACGCAGCCAACCTGCAACCCCCTTTCCCCCCAATTGGGCCTTCGGTACCCTCACTCATTCGATGAAACAAAACGCAGGTGCTGCTTCACACTTCGTGAGGCTGTGGTAACACTCCGGCCAAGCCGGCACATTCATGCCAAACCATGGCTCTCCCACGTTTACAACCTATCTAGATATGTTGCGGGCTGAACATAAGCTTGTAACTTCGCATGGTTTTCGAGTGGAAACTTCTGACTTTGAAAGTTGAACATTCCGCAATCCTCCCTCACATAGTTACATACTTGCAGTAGGTACGTAAGTGCACTCACAAGGGAAACTGTAATTGAAATGTTCTTTGAAGTCCTTTCACTGTTTGTCTGTCTGTGTTAACACGTGGCTTATAATCCATTCTATTTATAAAGAGGTATAATTCTTTCGCAGTGCCCCCACCAAGTCTAGCAAAAAAGCGGCACGGCCGTACCATCCTTTTCTTGAAGCAATTCTGGCCATTCAATTAATGAATAACCGACTTGGCAAAACATGGATCCACCACTTTTTACGGTAGATGCGAGACTTGGTTTTTTTGACAAGTATTGTTTTTGATATACCTCTATCGATGTCTACATCGACAGACCTTATTATACTAATCGAGAAAGTGGAACACTAGCGCGATGCAAGCGACATCCAGCGCCACCTATTGGTAGAGAGTGGAACTAATGTCCCGAACCAAAGTGAGGACGGCCACTAGTAAAATAAATGAAATGCACCCAACACCTCATACATTTAACTGACTCCGTACTAATAGTAGCTTAAGCACTTGTGTTACAGATATCAGACAACAGAGGAAACATAATATACCTCTACTAGCCATCCGGCCAGTCAAAAGTCAAATTATCTAGTAGTGTCTCTAACAAAAAGACGCCCCGCTGGTCTGTCTATAAGTGGTATAAATACCGGGCCGTGATCTCATCATTGTAGTAATGACTTCATTTCGGTGATGAAGGCCTTAATCTTGCATTGGGACAGTATAAAGACTAATACTTACTATCAAAAAGACCTTCAGTGCTTATGTTTTCTTACCAAGCACTCACACAAGCCTACGTATGTATTTTCAGCCATTCTTATCCTCCGTAATAAGAAAGAACCTCGACCATTCGTTTTTATTTCTCGGTCTGGGCACAGAACTTTCGCAATTAAAGGGCAAGCGTTAATCTCAATAGCCCTGCTTTAATAATGCGTGGTATAATTAACCTGAAACGTACGAGTTGTAGTAAGGAGATTTGTTTATTTATGAGACCGAAATAAGGCAGGGAAGTGGATAGAATGTTGTTAGGTGGCTAAGGAAGTTGGCTGATGCGATGATGAGGCTTTTTTGGGGAAACCTTATCTACTTGCCATAAGTTGGTCGAGTTGTATTAAAAAAAACTATGTATGATACAGAGTCCGCTATAGTTTTTGTGGAAAGTACTTACCTACTTACTTAATACATACTTAATTGACCTTGACTGTACGAGGTCGTAACGTTATTGTAATAGTATTTCAAAACTTAAGGGGGGACACGCTCTAATTTTAACTTTGTATTAATATATCCCGAGACTGGGGGTTTGATCCACATGGTTTTCAAGGCTATTTTTGTTGTATTTAAAGATACCTTTTTAACGAATACCCCACACGATGGGGTAAGTCGATATTTTTTTCGAACTAACTTTTCGCTGTAGGTATGGATTTTAAAAATCTATTTTTGGATTATGAGTATACATCTCTCCACCAATGTTCGTGGCAATCGGTGCAGAAACGGCGGAGAATGAGCCAGGACAGACAGACGGATAGACACCTCACACAATGTAAATAGATTAATCACTCATTATATCAATAGGAAAACATACGGCCGGATAGACAGACATGACGAATCTAAAATCTAAAATCTTGACGCCGATTTTGACATAACATAAATATCGACTCATTGGTCTGGAGCGTCGATAGGTGCCTACATTTTATGTATATCGAAACCCCTTTTACTTACATTTCCGTGTTATTGCCGCGGTACAATATTCTTCACATAATAACCTAACATCAACTTTAAGTGTTCCTTTCACCTGCTATATCATTTTAGCATGAGACATATAATTTGCTTTTACTAGCAAGATATTATTTGAAAGAAATCGCTATTAACCCTAATTTTCACAATTTGACAAAGCACTTAAGGCGGACCATTACATCCAATTAAAAGACTAACCATATTGGTTAACGTTTCTGAAACGAAATTTCTTAAAATATAATGACCTCAGGACGAAAAATGATATTTATTTTTCTTTAATGTGTTTCATCTTTTACAAAGTCTGTTTCCTGATCGTTCTCAGTCATGCCACGTCCATACACTAATATTATTATAACGTGAAAGTTGTAAGTTTGGATAAATGGATGGATGTTTGCTCCTCTTTCAAGCAAAAACTGCCGAATGAGTAAGTATTAGCGAAATTTTACAATAATATAGCTCTTATCATCCATCTAATCTAGCTTTCTTAGCTAGATTAGATGGCCGCCATTACAAAATCATAAATTTCATATTGTCACTTGTTTCCCGTGATAGTACCAAGTGGCTTCAGTAGTCAAATGCATATTATTATGACAACTTGTCAGGGTTTTAATAAATTTTAAATTTCTCCCCAATTATTCCTTTATACATAGATATACCTAGATTGCGATACGAAGTAGATTATATGAGAAAATAAGCTCTTTGCATCACATACAACCACCTACTTAATTCTCCCTTTACCATTCAAACGACAAAATTCAAAGCAACGTGATTCATACAAATTTCATTTCTATCATATTCAAATTCACATATGAATTTTCAAAATTAATGTCAGTCTCATTTGCTTATGTTTTATGGTAAAAACCCTTTTGACGTTTGAGGTATTAAATTAATTAGCACCCTTTGACGCCTGAACCAATTGCAATTACGAATGTGAGGAATTTAATCTGTAATAGCTTTAAAATATATGAACGCCCCACTGATAAGGGTTTTGGACAAAATAATTGCCTCAAAAGCAATTGAGTAATGTTAAAAGGGATGTTTTTCGCCGATCGCATCGGTCGAGCCAAGGATTACGCGGCGCGCTGTCTGCCTTCGGACGTACTTCATGCGGATTTTTATGATAAATGGCCGACAAAAATTATTGTGCGTGTTTTAAAGCTTTAAAATAGAATAACGTTTATTTTTAAGAACATCGCTGTAAATTTTATTCTGACGTCATAGCTTAGTAGCCGTTTGAAAGGAGCGTTCTGAAATGTCTATTTTTAGAGATTTTTAAATTGTCATATCTTGGAGAGTTTTCAGCTAACAGAGTCATTATTTCACTAAATGAGGTCTTTTGATTTTTTAATGCGATAGATGGCAGATGAGTAGACGGGTCACACGATGATAAGCGATTGCCGCCCATAGACAAATTCTAATGAGTCTAAGGGTAGTATCCACTCAACAAGTATGATGAGCATTTTTTCTGATTCCGTTTTTTGTCTCGAGAGAAGCAAAGGAGAGGGGAGTGGGTTGTAGTGATCGCATTACAACAAAACTACATAATAATGAACTAAATAGTTGGATGCCTTAATAAGTATTTTAAGTAGGTATAACGTCTATGTGCAATATTTTCCGAAAAAATATTGCTGGACCAAAACCGAAGATACTGGTGTATTGGGAATACACAAGTATTTTTTCAACGAAATTCAATTTGTATACAAACATAGTTTAAAGATTTCGTTGCTCCCTGAAATCGCTGAGTACACTTGAAACCAAGAAAATTACACCTCTTGTTTTCTTATTTTATCGAGCTGTAAGTTTTGTGATAAAATCAAATCTACCTCACCTGTCAGTTCTGTTAGGTACCTAATTGAAGTAAAAAATAATGCTTCAATTTGCTATTTCGTTAAACCTAAACAAACAAAATATTAAAAAAAAAAACATTGACCATTGACGACAATTTTGTTTATTTACTTGTAGGCACAATGAAAATGTTGGTGACATAAAAAAATCTTGCTCTATAGAGATGTATTATGTGAATATTACCGGTCCAATCTTTCGTTTGTCGATCGAAACGAATAACTCAACATCAATCGATGGCCGATGGTCTTATAAAAAAATAAATAAATTGAGACAACATCACATACATTGTCCTAGTCCCAAACTAAGGTTTTCCCTTGTAGTAAAATCAACGAAGGAACCACAAACACCCAGACCCAACACATATCTGTCAATCGTTTTTCATTTTCATTCTTCTTAGATATAGTATTGACTTAATTGACTTGTCAAATCAACAGCATTGGTTACATTTATCTGTACATTATAAAAATATATTTTAGTGACTGTGTAATTTGTTTCTGTTTGTTGTAATTTATAAATCAGATAAGAAAAAACTATAAAATAAGAGTGTAGTTTAGTATGTTACCGTGTGTGCGTTTGTTGTGTGTGTGTAAAGTGTACCTAACTATGAAGCATATGTATTATTGGGGCCGTTATGCAAGAATTCTCGATTTCCCTGTCTCCAAGTGTATTCCAAGGATTCCGACCCGGAATATATTTAGGCCCGGGGGACGCCTTGGCAATTTTCAAGAATTACATAACATTAGGTGAGCGGCGCGATTACTATTCGCGCAGGGCTATTGTAACTTCTGCCTCACAATAAAATTGGACGTGACCGAGGATTTAAATGCTGTAGCTCGCGGCACCAAATCAATTTAGCGATGGAGCGTGATTCAAATTCCTCATTTCCCCTTTACTGGAGTAGGGATGTGGGAAATAATCGATTGTTACATATGCATTAACCGATTTTAGAAATTATATTGTTGATAAAAATTTGATTCAGTGATTAAGATCCTTTTTCACGCCGAATCAAAGAGTATTGTTTTTTTAAGAATAAATTGCTAGAATAATAAAAAAAACGACGTTTGATGCCTAAGTATTTGAAGTACCTATCTCATTTATAATATTTTTGGAAAAAAAAATGAACGAAAATCGCTGAAAAAAGTATTTTATTTTAATAGTTCATGTAATTTTAATTTCTCTCTCATATTGTAGATTGTGCCCTTTAGGTCATGTTAAGATTTACCACCGCCTGTAGGTACAGCTTAGGTAAGCTGGATGCAATAAAGATATAATGTCTTTATAAATAGTAGATACAGAACGCCAATTCTTGATCCAAGTCATTGAAATCGAATAAGAGATGAATGGGTTATCTCTAAATTCGATTTGAATGTCGAGTATACGAGAATTGTCACACAGAGGACCAATTCTCTTGCACTTGACATTGAAGTTGAATTAAATATATCGATGAACGAATGTATGAAATCTCTAAATTCGATTTAAATGTCGGTTACACGAGAATTGCCCGACAGATGAAAAAAATATACCTATCGACTTAACATGTTCAATATCACATCTCTACGCCAAAGGGGCACCCATGATTTGTTGTTATGGAGAGTGGTAGATGGATTTCGCGTTAATGGGTGAGCGTTGTCGGTGAAAAACGTTACGAGCTTCGAAGATACAGGTACCTGCGCTAATTTACTTTTTTTTTATATACGTCTACCGCATGTCGGCCAGAATAACTACGAGTTCGGAGCCCAAAAATCGACAGTGGCCACGAGATAATACCGGTCAACTTATGCTCTCCTACGGCGTCAAAAGTGTAGGAAGGTGGCCGGCAATTTATACGTCAACGCTCAAAGTACGCTGAAGAATGCGAAAGCCAAAACTTAGAGTGACCCCCACTTTAAGTTTTGACTTTGGCATTCTTTCATGCTATAAAATAGATACAAGAGGTAGCTGTGAACATAATATACAACCTTTTAACCAAGTGTTCAACCAATAATTGAAAAGTTTTCCGACTACCCATAACGACCATGGCACGTGACTAACTTTGTACGAAAAGTTGTAATTTTTTTACAATTTTCCAAAATAGAAGAAACTTTTTTTGAATGGATGTTCGAACACGTAGTTAAAGGGATGTACGAGTAAAATGTTTACTGATACACCATGGCTCTGTTCTTAATTGGTTAAGAAAGGGTGAGAGTACTATAAGAAAACAAGATGAAGGCTTACTTTCAGTTCAGCAGCGGGCCAAGGCAATTGATTGATTGGTTGAAAGACAAAGCGAATTTGTAAATACTCACACTTCTTATTCACCATTAATTTCTTTCTTTCCTCTTCCGCTTATCGCTTAATCTGCATAAGCTTGCCGAGAAAGTACCACTTTTGTACTGCACGTATTTCAAGTAGGTACTCGTACCTACATTTTACACCTAAAGGACTTATTGTCAAAAAAAAAACAAGATAGGAAGGTGTGTTAGGAGGAATAGTTTTGGTGTATTTTATGTGAAATATAGATAACGTTTATTGACCCCAAAACAAAAAGAAATAACAAAATAAATGTACAAGCATACCTAGATATACATCACACAACTCAGCATTAGCTGCTGCAGCTAGATACTGCTGCGGCGCGGGCGCTGATTTTTTAGGCTGTACCTTCGGGCGACGGACTTCGGCTTAACATGGATTCCTTTATGTTTTCATAGCTGGATTTTTGAAATATATCTCACTAGCGGCCGCCCGCGACTTCGTCCGCGTGGAAAAGTAACTTTTTACCCCCCTTTTAACCCCTTACAAACCCCCTTAATATTATTATGTTGATAGCCTATAGCCTTCCTCGATAAATGGACTATCAAACAAAAAAAGAATTATTCAAATCGCACCAGTAGTTTCGGAGATTAGCGCGTTCAAACAAACAAACAAACAAACAAACAAACAAACTCTTCAGCTTTATTATATTAGTATAGATAATCCTCACAATTAAAATAATCAATTTTATTGGTATCGTTTTTAGTAAGTAATAAATTTAAATTAGCACGTATATGTATGTAATTCAGAAATTATAAGAAAAAGAAAATATGTATTACTGGCTAATTAATGGCGCTCGCGCTTAAGTTGGCCTTCCACGCTTTCTTTTCAGTCCAAGCACTGTGCTTTTACCTCCAATGGCGCCATTACGAATTTCAGTCTGATTGCTAGGCCGATCAGATGCTTGCCGGTTGCTGTCATGTCACGCACTGGCGCCAAATCGTAGGTACAGTGGCTATTTTCTCAATAAAAGAATATGAAGTATTATTTTAGATGTTAAGTTATAATATTTTGATGTTGAGTATTGAAGCTGGTATGTATTATTTTTGTGGACATTGTATTGAAGCTGTAAAACTTAATATGGTGATGAGTTACAAATTCCGTGGCTGAGTTAGTAAATTAGTTTGCAGTATATAAATCAGAAGGACAAGTTAAATTAATTGTGGATATTCACTTGATGCTTTCTTTAACATTTTTAGTGGCCGTTGTAAAGAAGATGAATCAGTTAATTAAAGGCTAAGTAATTTTCCCGATGCTTAGTTATTAAATTAGAAGTTTGGGCGCGTGGCCAAATAAAAATTTTGTGGCCATGTTTATTATTTCTCAATCGAAATCGGACCTTTCAAGGGTGTTGACTTAATGGATAATTCTAAACGCAACAGCAATGGTTTAATTTTCTTATACAACATAAAACAAATAGGTATCTTAATGACATGTAATTTATAAGTCAGCAAAAAATATAAAATAAGAGTGTAATTTGGTATGTAACTGTGTGTGCGTTTGTTGTAAGTAGTGTAAAATGTACCTAACTGTATGTATTATTTGGCCGTCAAACAAGAATTCTCGATTTCCCTGTCTCCAAGTGTATTCCAAGGATTCCGACCCGGAATATATTTAGGCCCGGGGGACGCCTTGGCAATTTTCAAGAATTACATAACATTAGGTGAGCGGCGCGATTACTATTCGCGCAGGGCTATTGTAACTTCTGCCTCACAATAAAATTGGACGTGACCGAGGATTTAAATGCTGTAGCTCGCGGCACCAAATCAATTTAGCGATGGAGCGTGATTCAAATTCCTCATTTCCCCTTTACTGGAGTAGGGATGTGGGAAATAATCGATTGTTTCATATGCATTAACCGATTTTAGAAATTACATTGTTGGTAAAAATTTGATTCAGTGATTATAGATCCTTTTTCACGCCGAATTTAAAGTGTATTGTTTTTTAAATAATAAATTGCTAGAATAATAAAAAAAAACGAGCCTAACATAAGTATTTGAATAGCTGAAAAAAGTATTTTATTTTAACAGCTCATGTAATTTTAATTTCTCTCTCATATTGTAGATTGTGCCCTTTAGGGTCATGTTAAGATTTGCCACCGCCTGTACCTAAGCTGGATGCAATAAAGATATAATGTCTTTAAAAATAGTTGATACAGAACGCCAATTCTCACGCACACGACATTGAAATCGAATTAGAGATGAATGGGTTAATGTAGAAAATCTCTGAATTCGATTTAAATGTCAAGTACACGAAAATTATCCGACAGAGGGCCAATTCTCGTGCACTTGATATTGAAGTTGAATTAAAGATTTCTATGGACGAATGTATAAAATTTTCTAAATTCGACTTTAATCGAGTCGAGGTCGAGGGGGTCGTAGACTACGTACGAAAAAAGTCCAACTTGACGCTGAGGGTCGAGCGTTTGGAGATTCGCCACAAAGTGAGCTTCAACTCGTTTGTGGTGCGAGTCCCGACGCATTCTCTGGCGACTTTTATGAAGGAGGACTTCTGGCCGCAGGGAGTCGTCTTCCGGAAATTTAGAGGACGGCTACCAGCCGATAGTAAAATAAAATAGAATATATACCATAATAAAATAATATGTATGTTAGACTGTAAGGTATTTATTATATGGGCCAACGAAATGTTTGTTAAATGTATCTTGTAGCCTGAAATAAACGAATTATTATTATTATTTAATGTCGAGTCCACGAAAATTGCCCTACAGATTAAAAAAAATATCGACTTAACATGCTCAATATCACATCTCTACGCTAAAGGGGCACCCGTGATTTGTTGTTATGGAGAGTGGTAGATGGATTTCGCGTTAATGGGTGAGCGTTGTCGGTGAAAAACGTTACGAGCTTCGAAGATACAGGTACCTGCGCTAATTTACTTTTTTTTTTATATACGTCTACCGCATGTCGGCCAGAATAACTACGAGTTCGAGCCCAAAAATCGACAGTGGCCACGAGATATACCGGTCAACTTATGCTCTCCTACGGCGTCAAAAGTGTGGGAAGGTTGCCGGCAATACGCCAACGCTCAAAGAACGCTGAAGAATGCGAAAGTCAAAACTTAGAGTGACCCCCACTTTAAGTTTTGACTTTGGCATTCTTTCATGCTATAAAATAGATACAGGAGGTATCTGTGAATATATACAACCCTTTAACCAAGTGTTCAACCAATAATTGATAAGTTTTTCGACTACCCATAACAACCATGGCACGTGACCAACTTTGTACGAAAAGTTGTAATTTTTTTACGATTTTCCAAAATAGACTTTTTTCGAATGGATGTTTGAACACGTAGTTGAAGGGATATAAAATGTTTACTGATACACCATGGCTCTGTTCTTACATTGGTTAAGGAAGGGTGAGAGTACTATAAGAAAACAAGATGAAGGCTTACGTTCTATGTTCAGCAGCGGACAAAGGCTGTTGATTGATTGATTGAAAGATTTGTCTTTCAACCAATCAATCAACGAATCAGTGAATTTGTAAATACTCGCACTTCCTATTCACCATTAATTTCTCTCTTTTCTCTTTCGCTTATCGCTTAATCTGCATAAGCTTGCCGGGAAAGTACCACTTTTGTACTGCACCTATTTCAACTTGGTACTACATTTAAATCTAAAGCACTTCTTGCCAAAAAAAATCAATCAAACCCAATCAGCATTGGCTGCAGCAGCTAGAAGCTGCTGCGGCGCTGATTTTTCAAGGCTGTACCTTGTGGGCGACGTAACGGGCACCCTTAACACACGATAAAAACAGAAAAAAGAAAAGAAAATAATCATTAAAAAAGACAAGCAGGTGGTTCATGTGAATAAATGTTATAAAAATGAATTATTTTTGATTTGCAACATGAAAAATAAAACTTCCTTCCCGCTTACAACGTTTAATTAATTTGCTTGTCGTGCACTTTGTAAATCAGTCATGTGTTGCTATTAACATACTTTTAGTACGCTGAATTTTTATTTTATCAATCATTATAATGTGACGTCATTCTAACACGAATATCATTTATAGTGGCCCGCCCTCACTTCGTTTCGAGACTTAGTTTTGCTATTAGTTTCGTTAATTGCCGATAGATGGCGCTGGGTGTCATTAACATCACGCAAGTGCAAACCGACAAGCAAGTCTTATCGGTTTACATATAAGTCTTCTCGTTGTCTAAAGAAGTTATCTCTTTATAAACAGTATAGAAGTAGATATAGAAGATAGAAGATTAAAGAGTTTATAGTTTCGAACGCCCTAAAGAAGCGGTATTAGCTAGGATATTATGAATGAATGCTCTTTTTCACTGAATTGAGTCATCAGCATGTGTAATCATGTCCATGTTGGTTATTTTTGATGTGACATAATGTGCATTATGACATTATGTCACATCTTAATAAATAAATCGTGTCACCAAAAAATGAATGACGTTGAAGTTGGACCTCAGTCTTAAAGTACGCCGTCTAGCCAATACTTTACACGCAACCATTCCCATTGAACCATTGAGTTAAATATAATGAAGTATTTAGACATGAATGAACCGTCACATTCATACCGAAAATAACACCCGTGATCAAATTAACGTTGCGCGTTATAAACTTAACACATAGCTAATAACGGTTACTCTTATCAACCCCGAGCAGGGTTACTGACAGTTCTTTCATGTTTACACTAATTAATACCCCTTTACGATGCGTCATAACCGTCCGCAAACCGTTTAATGAAACGTAAATATTTTCTAATAAAGTGCCAAGCCACTTCCGCGGGTCCTAATATATCTTTACGCCGGCCATATAGCCTTAATATGAGAGCGGAAATATGATTACCATCTTCTGCAAACACTTGCTTATTAAGCCCGCCACCCATTTTAGGATTAATTTTATACGTTTGCATAGGATCTTCTTTATTAACTCTGATATAATTAAAAACATTAAATGTCACGCGAAAATGTTAATTTTCAGTTAATATTACAATAGCATGGCCTGATAATTTATTTTGTAGGAGACCCCTTTAAGGTAATTTACTTCGCAGATGGAAAGTAATAATGGAAGTTTTCGGCGCCATTGGAGATTTCAGAATGTTGGCGATAAAAAATTTAATAAAGACTTTTGGTAGTAATTTATTACTATTATTGGTGTTTTACAGCTATGTCATCTACTTTCAATTAGGCATTAAATTGTTTTTACCAGCCAAATAGGGAGATTTTAACATTGTGTCGTATACAGGGTTTTCTTAAGCGATGTTGTTCAGAATGGTTGGTAGGACACGTGGTTAAAGGGATGTAAATGTTCACAGATATAAGTGCCACAAATTCAATTATTAATAAAATAAACAATAGTAGATACAATATCGTTACATCGGTATTTTTTTTTAAATAATGTGTCTCTTCAATCATTCGACGTTATGGAGTTAAATGTGCTCTGTTTAGTACGATAGCAGCCATTGACCTATTTAAAAAAGTTTTTTTACAGGCTTTATGTTTTACCACAGTTTTGAGGAAATTAAATAAATTAAAAAAAGAGTTGTATTATTTATCGTAAAAGGTTAGACTTTCAAATGCAACAGGTTTTTTTTTAATCTTGCTGCGAAAGTTATATTCATCATACTGCTAAGAGTGTGCAGACTGCATTTCTTGACTAGTGACCTCACTTCGCTTCAGGACCGTAATTCAGAAATGAACCAATAGATGGCGCTGTGCTAAATTATATCGCGCAAGCGTTTCGTGTTTTCGGTTTACCTATAAGCCTTGTCGTTGTCTATAGAAGTTATCTCTTTATAAATAGTATAGATAGAAGATAATGGAAGTGAGTTTTATAACTGGTATTAAAACACTTGCGAATGCCAGTAAAAACTCATCTAGACTTGTTTTACCAAATCAAAAAAAAAAGTTATCTATCCGTATTAGGCATTTATACAAACTACTATTATAATTCAAAGAAATATGAAATAAAATACATACAATAGGAAGATCTTACAACCCACATGATTATGTAAAAGTATTAGAAAGATTTTGCTCGCATGTATTTCAAGTACAAAAATAATATCTTTATAGAATTCCAGTATCTTAAAATAAAATATATTCAGAAAGAATGGTGGCTAGAGTCAAATACAGAATCTGAACTGGTTGATATGTAGGTACGTAATGTAAACTAAGCCAGTAGCGAATGGAAGGATGTTTTTTTTTTAATTAGTTAGTATTTGATACCTACGAGTGTTTGCAATTTGCTATCTATTTGAGAAATGATGTTAAAACAAAACGAAAAAAAAATAAACGAGCGGTCCCGGAGGGCTTATAAACAAATAAGCATTTCGACCTAGTTTATATTAGACCCACAAACAAAACTCACTATTAGAAAATTTACTCAGATGCTTAATTCTTAACAAAATACGTAATAGAAAGTAAAATAAAATCGAAAATAAATTCCTTCTAAAAAAAACTATTTTTTCTAAAATCTACCCTGGTTTACGTATGTTTTTCTATCAAGAGTTGAAATTGATATATTATATAGGTATTATTGTTATTTGTTATTAACACTATCTATCCTTTTTCTTGGGGTTTTGAAAATTCACAATTTTATAAATAAATCATAGTGACAAGTTTATTGCCATATAAAAATACCTATAATTATTCAAATCCTTATACAAAATAATGAACAGTTTAGAATTGCATTTCAAGCCCCGGAGATTTAATATGAATGGTTTCTGTAACGAATAAAATGTACTTATCACATTCAAACAAAATAGACAAAAAGCGCATGACAAAATGTAACGGATTCAAATGATGCCTCAGATTAGTAACTTCACTTTAGATACTTGAGATTGTTGAGCTACTGTCTGTACTGGTATTATGACACGTACGTATAAAAATATGGTGGAAAAAGATCGACGAAAGAGCTAAAGCATAAACGGCGACAATTACCGACATTGTTCAAGAGATTAAAATCGGCTAAGTGCGAGCTGTACTCCCTCATGGAGGGTTTCTCATAAACAGTTAGATGAGTTAGCTCAGTAGATTGGCTCACGTCAGCTTGATGATAAGCAAAAGGAGAGCCCATAATAAATTCCTCTTAAATCGGGTAACATCCGATGTTGTAATATCGGATTTTGTTTACCTATGATGGTAAAGTAGTTTTTATGTGATAGGTGGCAGGCGAGCAGACGGATCATCTGATGGTAAGCGATTCCCGGCGCCTTTACACACCTGTAGCACCACTAGATTCACACTTGTGAATCTAAGGTAAAGGTTGGCAACGCACTTGCGTTGCCAACTTTTTTAACCTAGCTGCCCTCCCGCTACTGGGCCACCGATACCCTCACTCACTCGACGAAACACAGCGCAGGCACTGTTTCACGCCGCGGTGGTCTTCTGTGTGGTCGTAGTATCACTCCGGTCGAGCCGGTCCATTCATCCCAAAGCGTGGCGCCCACGGTTAATTTAACAGGTCACAGCGCCACTTTTTTGGGTTCCGGAGGCTCTGAGGAACTTTAAGTAGTTTTGCTATGTCCCGTCCGTCAGTCAGAAGCTATTAGGACTAAAAAGCCGCAATTTGCCATTGACATTCCTGATTTTGAGAAGTCGCCAACCTAGATAACCTTTTTGCGTTCCACCGAAAACAGCTCATGACGTCTATCAGACCGATAAGACAGAACGACGGTAAAAAGTGGTCCTTCGATTCCGATTTTTCCTCTGACCTCCGGAACCCTAATAACAAAACAAAACCGAGTTATAGATCGCAGCAATTCATAAGAACATTCAAAAGATAAAATTAATCGGGGATAATCCATTGCGTTGTTAAATCTTGCTTTTCTTGTAAATTTTAATACCTATCGGGATATTTGTTTGGCGGATGTTTTTTAGCTCTTTATACTGGGAACTGGTAGCTCAGTGGATGAGTTGGCACCTTTCGCCGCACCGGTCGCAGACATAGCCCAAAGAATTTTATGGCTCAAGTGGCAATGGGCAGGGCACATTGCGAGGAGAACAGACGGCCGTTGGGGTGGAAAGGTCCTTGAGTGGAGGCCACGTGCAGGAGGCCGCAGCCGTGTCAGGCCTTTCATCAGGTGGACCGACGATCTGGTGAAGGTCACGGGAGGCCCTTCGATGCGGGTGGCACATGACAGATCTGTGTGGAGAACGTTGGGGGAGGCTTATGTCCAGCTGTGGACGTCTATTGGCTGAAATGATGATGATGATGATGATGATTTCTACCAATAGCACGGCGGTGAAGGAATTACACCGTAAGAAAACCTCCACGTTTCGGTAAGTTTATGAAACGTGTGTGTGTGTTTCGCTGAGGGAGTGAGGGTACCAACCGGGGGGATGGGGATCAAAAGGTTGGCAGTGCACTTTTGACCCCACTGGTGTTGCAGGTGTCTACGAGCCCCTGCAATAACTTAAGTACCATCAGGTGATCCGTCTGCTCGTCTGTCACCCATCACATAAAAAAGTGTAAAAATGGTTCATTAATCTGGTTCCCCTGTTAAACAAAGATCAGTCGCCGTAACTTCGTTGTAATTACCAAACTCTGCAACCGTACCCTGGGGTCCAAAGCCACAGCTTTGGGCGAAATCAGGAATAATATCAGCTCTCGGTGCAGGCCAGCCTTCTGTGTTAAATTATTTTCTGTAGCGCTACCATGTTGACATCGAAAACTGACATAACGTAAACTATTGCTCTGTCTCTTTCAAATGCATCACAATGAAAGAGACAAAGCGATAGTTTTCGATAGCGAGGATAGTATTTCAAACTCATGGTAAGGCCACTGGTACCAGAGTTGTAAACTTGAAGAAAGCTCCCAGATTTTAAACGACCTTAATAACAAGAGAATTGAAATAACAATTTGAAGAAAATGTACATCATAACGTTCTCACGGGACAAAGACACAAATATTTAACCTGTTCCACAGTTTTGAGGCTCGCAATACTTATGTAAATACGTGGTTATTTAGTTGTGAGAGCAGAAACATTTCGCGAAATGTGAAACATGTGTTAAGATATCTGCATGTTTGTAGGTGCGTAGGAAGACACCGTATTCACCTATTTACATGAGCAGCGGGAATGTGGTCCAAGCGTAAATAGAAATGTTTCTGAAACCAAATAAGTACTTTCTAAAATGAAACAAATAACTTCATAAATGAAATAGGGAAACAATTAAGTGACTAGCGGCCGCCCGCGACTCCGTCCGCGTGGAAAAGTAACTTTTTAACCCCCTTTCAACCCCCTTTTCGCAATTAAAAGTAGCCTATGTCCTTTCACAGGGTCTAGATTATCTATATACCAAATTTCATTAAAATCCGTTGAGTAGTTTTGGCGTGAAAGAGTAGCAGACAGACAGACAGACAGAGTTACTTTCGCATTTATAATATTAGTATGGATAGTGGCCCGCCCTCACTTCGCTTCGGGATAGTAGTACAAAAATTAACTAATGGATGGCGCTGGGCGTCGATTTCATCGTAGTAGTGTGTCTTGTTTTTGATTTACATAGATAAGCATTGTTGTTGACAAAAGAAGTTATCTATTTATCAATAGAAAATGAACAATATCTGAAAGTAAATAAATAATTTCTTAAATGAAGATTTGAAAGAAATAAATACTATGTCCTAGATTAAAAGCTGATTTAGCCGCATAATAATGTTCATGTGTGTGAGTGTATGTTTATGTATGTGAGTGGTTATCTGTGTGTGTGTATCTAGATTCTAGGCGTATGTAATACTTTGCTCTGTTATTGTTATTTTCTTAAATGTTATCTATTATGTTACTGTCAGATCGCCCTAAAATTGTCAGTTCCTGTTAGACAAATATTTAGCTCAACTGATTACGTCAACATTTTCAGCGTCAGAAAAGGGTTGGAACAGCATCCACAAACAAAATACCTACCATTTTTATATCCAAAGTTTTAGAGACATGCGAGAAAACTTTTTATTACAAACCAAATTCACATTCATTTGTCACGGAAAATAGCAGTTTAAATAACGATACAATTCAATTATTCTTGTACTAATAAAAATTTGCGTAAAAACACCATATTGACAAGTACTAAATAGTTTGGTTGTCCTCCACAGAATCCCAAAATAGATTTTTACACGCGTGTCCAAATCCAGGCACAAACAGAACGATATTTCACCATTACCGTTTCTACAAATCACCAAATTGGACAGATCTAGACAGGTTTTATTGACATATCTCCTGCACCCCACCGCGATCTGTCGATTGATCCGTAACGGGCACTGTCAAAAATAAACGCCTAAGATTTTCATCGTCTAAAACAATTTTTCCCCTAGCATTATCACGGGAAATTGGACCATCGCGCGGCGTATTAAATTAATGATACCTGTCAGAATTTGTTGAGAGCGCTCCTCGAGACGTGAAGGTTGTACACAAAAGCGGGTGGGTGCTGGTAAAACGGCCATCACTCACTTGTAGCAACAATGGGCAATAAAATGTACAAGAAATAAAGGGGAGCGGCCGGTACGATGTGCGTCTAGAGATAAGAACCGTTTACAGCGAGATACATTCGTCATTTGTTACGTTTTTCGATATTTCCGCAATCGGGCCCGTCATTGAGAGGCGTGACAAAAGACTGGCGTTTTATAGTGCTCGCCTTTTTTGTGCTTAGGAAAATACCTTTGATGTTAGTGTCGCAACATTCTCGTGTTTTTTAAATCAAAGTTACACATTTACACACTTGCTCTAAGGTAACTTTAAATTTTAAGTCAAAAAGTAAAGGGTGTGCAAATGCTTGTTACTTTGTTCCAATATTCTATCATAATGGTTTCTATCATAACTCGAATAATCACAGTAGTCATCAAGAGCTTTGAGATAAAATAAATGAAATTGTGAAATGACTCATATTGTGCGTGATTTTTCTAGACCAAAGCGACTTTAAAGAAACCGGCCAAGTGCGAGTCGGGCTCGCGCACAAAGGGTTCCGTAGCAGCAAATATAATAATCAACCTATCTCAAAAACTATAAGAGATACTTTGATCAAACCAAAAATCGTTGAAAGAGTTAATTAGCATGCATCACCTCTATTTTTTTTAGAATTTTATACCCCGTAGTTATAAAAATAGAGGGGGGGGGACATACTTTTTACGACTTTGAGAGCTGATATCTCAAAAACCGTTCACTTTAAGAAAAATGTTTTTTAGAAAACTTTATATCATTTTAAAAGACCTTTCCATTGATACCCCACACGGGTATGTACATCGAAAAAAAAAATTTCATCCCTCAGTTACATGTATGGGGGGCCCCACCCCCAATTCTTTTTTTTACTATTTAGTGTCATATTTTTGTAGCGGTTCATACAACACATATTCCCATCAAATTTCATCACTGTAGTACTTATAGTTTCCGAGTAAATCGGCTGTGACAGACGGACAGACGGACAGACGGACAGACGGACAGACGGACATGACGAAACTATAAGGGTTCCGTTTTTGCCATTTTGGCTACGGAACCCTAAAAAAAAAGCGCCTAAAGAGATCTGGACGTTCCAACCGAATCAGAGTTTCCTTTGAAAATGTTGTGTCAAAGAAAACATGCCAAAAAACAGTTTTTTTTTTTGGGTGAAACAGATGCTATTATTAAACGATACTGCTGGTATAAAAATAGGCGCACTATTTCCAAGTTATCTTTGTATTATTTTTATTATAAAAAAATTAAAGGAATAAAATTAAAAAATATTGCACCGGCCAGTACGGTTCGCCAATTGAGATAAGACCCTCTCACAGCGAGATCCATGCGTGCTTATTACGTTTTTAAAATTCCCGCTGTCGACGCCATGATGAAAAACAAAAGACTGGCATTTTATAGTATTCACTTTGTTTGGAGATAACCTTTTGTCACAAATTGGAATAAAACAATCGATATTATTCGGTTAGAATTTAGTTTAAAAGTCAATTTAGGAGTGAGGCCGTGTTATCACTCCAGTTGACCCAGCCCATTAATGCTGAAGTGTGATTCTTATAATCACGTGAAGCCTTTGTAAAACGTTGGCTGGATTGGCTGGTATATATTTTTTTTGTTCAGAATGGTTGGTAGAAGACATGGCTACAGGCCGTCTCTTTTTCTGTATCTTGGTGTTCCAAAATAATATAAATGTTTTAAAAGCATAAATAAATACTTAAATTGTACTTAATTATCGAAAATCCCATTCCCATTCAATTGGTTTTAAAGTCGGCGAGATTAAAATGATTAAAATTTTACCTCGTATGACGTTATAAAAGTTTTTTTCTCAGAATAAAATACAGTTGTAACATAATATTGGGGTTATTTTGGTTAAAAATACACATTATCTACACAAATTATAAAGAGATAACATCAATAGACAACGACAAGGCTTATAGGTAAACCGAAAACACGAAACGCTTGCGCGATGTAATTATACACAGCGCCATCTATTGGTTTCGGTCCCGAAGCGAAGTGACGGCGGGCCACTAGTGTAAAATATAATTGACAAACAAACGAGTAAACATGTCATAACTAGCTTTGCATGAAAACCAACCACGCGTAAACAAATGCAGTGGAAAAGTCGTAGCCATGAAACAAACAACTGATGACTTTTTTAGATTTTTTGATGTTAGTCAACCTTCATTTGTATGAATTGGTTTATGTTGTTTCTAGGAAGCAAATACATTTATACTGTAATCTGTTTTATAAATGTTCTTAGAACTTTTACATCGGTTTTTATTTAAGTTTCGTTTCGCTCACTCACGACGAAACACAGCGCAGGCATTGCTTCACTCGAGTAGACCCATTCATGCCGAAGCGTGGCTCTCCTGATCTCGCAGATATTTCTCAGTGGCAACGGTGAAAGGTGTCTTTGTCACCTCTAGCATAAAAAATGACTACTAATTATTTTGTTCATACACACGTAGGTTTCTAGCAAGTCCCCAAAATAAATTAGCAAGCGACGCCATTCACACACGCAATGAAACTCCCACATTATCCCTAAGGACACATCACAAACACCTCGCATTAAGGCAGGTGCTATTAGGCATCAGATGCTCTCGTAAGAGCACTTCATTTGAGGTACCACTCCACTTTATCATACGCAATGTACCGTCATCGCTGCTATATCCCAAATTAATGGATGCTGTCAAATGCCTCTGAAAGATGTGTATTTTGGTCTAAGATAAAGGGTTCGAATGCTTGTTAAACAGATGATATTACGCGTTTGATAATGGATTGTGTGAGGTAAATAGCTTGGAGATAAATGTTGGAGCGTGTAAATTGTGATTTAAATCTAAGGATTCAATTAAGATGATTGCATGTAATTCGTAGTTTTAATATTGATGTCGGATAAAGACAAGAGTTATGTACAAGATATGAGGGAACCATTAATTCGACTTAGCGCTTGAAATTCTTCCCGTCCTTTATTAAGAAATACAGAATTGTGAAATATGAAAAAAAATATATTAATAATAATAATCATCCAACCGATACGGCTACAGCAGCCGATCTTGATACGACCGAAGCTGAGATCGGGGGCAGGGTTTCTAACGTGTTAGAGCCACGGGGGTATAAGACCGCCAACTTCCAGACTTTGGGCAGACACTGAAAATTTCTGAACAGAAAAACTCAGTACCAATTTTGGCCAGACCCGGACAATGTGACTTTTGATGTGAGACGTCTAATATGTATTATCAGAAATAACATTTACACAGGTGACAGGATACATGAATCGTGTACGGCTAACAAACTGTAAGGTAAAACAAAATCTTAATACTTAACTTGAATACAATAACTTAATACATAACTTGAACAGTAATCAGAAATTAAATTTGAATACAGAGGTGTATGTATTATGTGTGTGTTTGTGTATGTGTATATGTGTATGTGTGCGTGAGGGAGAGAGCGCGGTGAAGAGACCATTGTTATATTTTTATTCTAATAAAACTTTCAGATTCATCGTGATAATTATGCAAGCCTTGATCACTCTTGACGTAAAAATATATTTAGAGGTAAAGTGAGAGTTTTGGCTGGGGTTTGGGTACACTTATGGGTATAAATGGGTAAGTTTAGCGAGCTTAGTTAAGAAATTCGCTTGGGAAACTTGCCAGCAACATATTTTAAGGTGAGTTTGTGCTGCTTAACATTCCACATTTGTTTTGTTGATGATAGTACTTCTCTTGAGAATTTGATGTTACTTAATAAAAAGTAGATATATTATTTTATTACTTATACTCACATATACGTAGGTACGTAAAATTATATTGTTTTAGTAAAAACGTAAAGCCTAAACATACATACCTATACTGTCCCACTGCAGGGCACGGGCCTCCATTATAGAAATCAAGTTATCGCTACTATGATGGGATTAGGCTTAATCACAACACCTGCCTAATGCGGATTGGTGATCACAAACCTGAGCTAAGTATGTTCGAAAAATTCGAAACATGCTTTTACTGGCAATATTTTTTTCTTTAAATCAACTAAAAATATATTGTCACTGTCATAATAGAAACTTATTATATTAATAACTAGATATATTTGATCTTAGAAGTTAAAGCCGGTTTATTTTCTGTGATAGGTTCTTAAATGTATAGTAAACAGCTAAAGTAGATAATCAAAATCAAAAACTCTACGAGTATACTCACTATTGACCGGAGTTTGTGTCAGAACTGTATGGTTTCAAATTCATACAGTTCTGACGCAAACTCTGTGTAGCCTCAAAGTGATATAATACAGTTCTGACGCGAAATTCGCTCAATAGTGAGTATAGAGTTTTTGATTTTCGATCATCTACTTTTGCTTCTGACTGTACTAAAACATAGCGCTGGTTGTCGATTGCACGAAAGTGTTTCGCCATTTTGATTTTTTATGTGATTGGTAGCAGTCGAGACGGATCACCTGATGGTAAGCGATTGCCGACACCCATAGACAACCGCAACGCAACACCAGTAGAGTCACAAGTGCGCTGCCAACCTTATTACCTACGAATTACCTGTTACTTGTCGTTGTTGGTAAAATTAATCTCTCTATTAATAGTACAGATAATTAATTATAATCTTCTAGCGTTTTGAACCTTTTTAATAGGGTTGGGAGTAAATCATTGAAATTAAGAAGTTAAAAATGTTTACCCGCTCAAGTGGGCAGAAGTTACCGTTTTATTTTAAAATCAAAATTAATTATATCTTCGAACAATATTCGTTACGGATAAAGGTTTCACTCAACAAAAATTAATTACAAGTATCCATTAATTTTCACAAACAAAGTAGCAATTTCGGCCTAAAATTTGTTTCTACACAATATAGTTATTAATTATTGTTTTATTAAATAAGAAAACGGTGTTTGGGTAGCAATTAATTATACCTTGCCGTTTTATCAAAGCATTAGTATGATAAAGGCATTTCTGGGAATAATGCCGAAACTATTAATGTAGGGCCAGGTCAAAATACCCTCAAATAACAATTATGTATGATTGGGCACGCAAATGTGGAAATGATAAAGATTTTTTTACAAAAAAAATGCATTATTACTACAACTAAGTACTAAACACTAATTTAAAATCTTTGATGTGATCTCAATTTGAGAAAACATGAGTGACTCAGGGTACTGGAGGCCCATTGCTTACCATTAGGTGATCCGGTATAATCATTTTTTCATTTGCAATAAAAAAAACATCTATGTTATATGTATTCAGATGATTGTGAAGCATTTAGATCGAATTACTAACCGCTCTTAGAGACGTCAATTAACTTTAACTGTCACTGAAGAAAAAAAGATTAACCCTATTTTAATGAACATAAAGAAACACGATTAAAATAATGAAAATTAAGATTGAATTGACGTCTATGAGTGCGGCAGAGTGTCAAAAATGGACAGACAGTACCCAAACGTTGACACCAATATCCTCTGTCCTTATGAAGGTAGGTATTGTTGGATGATAAGTTGAGGCATAGTGTTGTCAAGTACTTAGAAACGTGCAATTTCGAGCCTTATTCTTATGGTGTAAAGTTCAAACTCGTGTATGATTATGATACCTTTGTCTCCTCAAAGAAGCAACATCAAACACTCAAACCAATGCAAATAAGGATATCCCACCAATAACAACAACGTGGGTACAGTCAACACGACACTGTTTACATTCTTGCGTTAAAGCCAGAGTGCGTAGGTGCCTTATAATATACGTAATGTAATATTATTTCAATATCTTTTTGTTGGTAAAACCTGCTTTACCAATTTAATCAGCCACTGGCTATTACCACAAAATACATATTGACACAGAAGGCTGACTGCCCACTAAGAGCTAAAAATATGTCATGTACTCACGCATGCGCACTAACGGGCAAAAATGCCTTTTCGACCACATTAATCCTAACTTATGACATAAGATTGTCAAACTGTCGAAGTCTATGGTAGAGGCCGCGCGCTTTATGTACTCATGCCGGGCAACAACCCTAGCATATATCAACGAACTCTTCTAAATTCAAAATCAGGTCAAAGTCTAACTTCTGTGTGTAATTATTTTGTGCTATTACTCTCTGCCTCGTTGGCGCAGTGGGTAGTGGGTCGCAGTTTAAAGCTACGGCTGCGTTTGGGTTCCCGGATCCCCAAAATTTGTACCTGAGTTTTTCTGTTCAGAAACTCTCAGTGACAGCCCGAAGTCTGGAAAATGGCGGTCTTGTACCGCCGTGCCTGGGAAAGCGCGTCAAACCGTTGGTCATACCCCCAATCTCTCTTCGGTCGTGTTACACTGGAGTACCATCGAAATGCACTCTCTAGGTATTCTCTAGGTTAAGAGAATAGAAAGTGCATCTCGGTGTACGCACACAATTAAGCTCTACAATTAACTCTGCGTTCGTGATTGATCTTAAAGATTGGCCCCCTTATCCAAATATCGGTTGGAGGACTTCTAGGCTTCAGCACAACGCCGTAGCCACTGTGGTACAAAAGTTGACTTAAAGTCCTTACAAGTATGTATTAGGACTTAATTCGGAATTACCAAAATACCTATTTTGAACGAAAAATGTTCGAAATGTGAAACAAAATAAGTGGTTATTTTTGCCGATCTATTTTGTATTGCTGGAAAAGATTACGACGAACAAATATTTGCCACAATAATCTAACACCATTACCACCCCCTTTGTGTGTTGAAATTAATCTTGGAATAACATAGTCATTGTTCACCCTCCCCTTCTAATGTACTGTGAAATATTGCTGTCTTATTCTCCCCGAACGTATAGTCGAAATATAAGTTTTGATAGTGTGGTTAAGTCCAAAATAAAGAAAGTTTATTTCTTTCTCTGTCTAGATTTTTAGATGTGTGAGTGAGTGAGGCTACAGGATGCCCAATTGCGAGGAAAGGTTAGTAGCGCATTTGTCCACTGGTGTTGCAGGTGTCTATGGGCAGCGACAATTGCTTACTATGAGCTGGTTTGCTCGACTGCCACCTATGACATAAATAACACACGTCAATCTGCTTCCAAATTAAGTAGGTAACCCACTTGCGCTATTGATCCGTGTTTCCGTTTTTTCTGTAATTTTATTTCTTTCAAAGATAAAATTATTCCATAATCCATTGTGTAAACGATTTTCTCTGGACAATATGAAAGTTTCAGTAATACAGCCAAGTAGATGGAAGTCCTGGCGACCTCTTAGAAAACTAGGTCGCAGAAGTTCGATAAAATCTTTACCAAAGGACGTGTTATTTCACCGGTGGATGTGATGAGTTTTTAAAGTAGAGTACGATTTAGCTGGGTAGTTTTAAATATAATTTCATTTAACAAAATTCTAAGCACTTACTAATCTTCTAAACTATTTATATATTAAGATAAATACTATAGTAGATAACGATAAGGCTGGAAATGCGAAACACTTGTGCGAGGTAATCGGCACCCAGCGCCATCTATTGGTATCGTTTGAAACTACTAATCACGGGTCTACTAATGATGATTTGAGATGGTCCTGACAGACCCTGTCCACTGTACCCACAACAAAGGATCAGGTCAATTTGGCAAGTCATTTTGACAGACATAAGGAAAACATCCTGATGTGATATTTATTTATACGAGCAACTAACGGCTTAGGTACCTCTGAATTTTACCTTTTTTTTTGGGAAAAATTACACTATGACAGATCTTTCTCTCTTTCCTCTGGGCAAAGATAAGACCACTTTCAACAAAATTGCAGGTTTTGAGACTATTGGGTCAAAGCAAGTCGTTGACACACAAAAGGCCTTTTCCCTGCAATGGGAAAGTATGTAGGCTAATACTTTACTAATTTAAAACCTTTGCATTGGATCAGTCAACACTTTTATAAAAGTAACAGCATAATTTTTAAGCCATTACTAAGTCCTCCGTTTTGTAACACAGAGATGCAGTTTAATACTGCGGAATTATCAACTGCAAAGAATTGCTGCATTCAGAACTGCAGCATCAAATGCAAATTCACCAATAGCCAGCGTTAAAGCTAACTCCGTGACAAAATTGAACCGGCTTTCCCCAAGAGTTGTTCCTAAGTTCAGTATGCTAAGACTGTTGTGACTTTTTCTCAGAACTGCAGTACGTTTACGTCTCTCGGGACTCAGTCGTATTTAATTTAACTGGAACTCCGCAGCGGGGCTGAATGTTAAACGGCCAGAATTAACAAATGCATCACTTTGTGACTTGCTCTTGGTGTTTGAAGTTTTCTGACGTTAGACTTTTTATGATTTCTTTGATTGAAATGTGTGCCATCTTGTTGATAATCAAGGTATCTGTGGACATTTACATCCCTTTAACCACGTCCTCTTCTAACCATTCTGAACCTTTTGACTCGTTTTTTGAATTTTGGAGCTTAAAATAATTCGACTTTTCATACAAAGTCAGTCACTTGACTTGTTCATTTTGTCAGGAGTCGAAAAAGCCTCCGACAAATTTTCAAACGTTCTATGAATTTTGCAATTTTCTTTGAAACACTGGGCCCGTAGGATCTCGATGCTATTTCTTTCTCAGGCCAAAGGCTGGCGGCTACTTCGCCCAGCGAATTTCTATCTCTATCTAACCAGCCAGCAATGCTGCCAGAATTTTGAGGATATTTTTATCGGAGGATATATTGATAGTTTTTTTTTTACTTTTTTTAGGTATTGTTTTTCTTTCTCTAGCTGGTTTGGTTCCATTGGTTCAAAAAGGTCAGGCGGTCGGCTCAAGTCAGACACTAACATCAGCTACTAGTATTGTATTGAATTACACCTGTCTATTAAAGGTATAATTCTATTCAGTGTAGAAATCATGGCTGATCGCATTCTAATTAGTGTTTAATGAACTCATTAGTAATGGCCATTTAACTAGCTAATGGAGAGAAGGAATAAGGCTGGTTGCGAATATTTAAAAAAACAACGCGTCTGATTCTAACAATAATTTCCAGCATCCGTGATCACAAACGAAACATTAACATAGCATTCATTGACATAATCCTTATTAGTCCTTTATCTGACGATTGTCTTCTAGAAAACGTTTTCAGCAATAAATCTGCTGTAATTGTACACCATAATTATCTAAAGCCTAGTTTTTAAGACATGTTTGTATATAACGGTATCACGTGAAAGATTTTTGAATTTTGGATAATCTTGAGGTCTGAGATATACTGGTGCTATTTTTGCACAGCGGGAGGTAGCTCATTATTTCCACATGATTAAAAATCTGAGTTTAACTTCAACCAAATTCTTCCTTCACCAGGTCGGCTGGCTCCGAGCAGAAGACCAGACAGTTCTCTCACTCCACGACCGCGCAGTGCTCAGCCCTCGGTACTCCGTGAGCCTGGACTCCCCCAGCACCTGGCAGCTGAGGATCCGGCCTCTCCGAGCCTGAAGACAGGGGCTGCTACATGTGCCAGATAAACACGCAGCCTAGCATGAAGTATCAGATTGGATGTATTGATGTATATGGTGAGTCTTGTAGAACTACGCTTCGGTATGATTGAGCTGGTTTGATCGGAGTGATACCACGGTTTGACAGACGGCAGGAAGCACTGCGACTGTGGGTACCGGAGGAAGGGGAAATTGGCTGCCATATTTTATATTTATAGCCAGTATATGTCCCACCTCAGAGAAAAAGTCTTCCTACCCTTTTCCACTAAGTCTATGGTCCAAATCAAGGAAGTAAGAGTCATTTCTTTTCCACAACTTTTAAAAATTATACGAAATTTCATCATCATGACTTTGACTGGCCAGATGGCGCATTTGGTAGTGACCCTGCCTCATGCGCCAAAGGTAGTGGGTTCGATCCCCACCCTGGATAAACATTTGTGTGATGAACACTTGTGTTTGTTCAGAGTCTGGGTGTTATATATGTATTTATTAAGTATTATATTTGTGATCCTCTGTTGGCTGATATCTGTAACACAAGTGCTTAAGCTACTTAGTACAGAGTCAGGGCAATGTATGAGGTGTTGTGTGAATTTGTGTGAATTTGTTGCAGTCCACAGCTAGACATAGGCCTCTCCTAATATACTCGCATCCAGCTCTTGCCAGCCATGCGCAGACCGTCACTTCATCTGCTCTGAGGACGTCCTACATTACGTTTACCGAGACGTGGCCTCCACACCAGAACTCGTGTACACTAGCAGTTGCCAGACACAAAATATAAATTTCAAACAAAATGTTGGTGCTTATTTGTCTGCAAATTGTAAGAAGAGTATTTCTTTAATATTTGACCTGGTGTAATTAATAATCTTCAATTGTGGTCAAGCAAAACGAAATCCGCATCAACGTTCCAACAAATTTATCATCCTACGTCATCTCATAAACTTTTATTCCCGCAACATAAATAATATTGTCAAAGAATGTTTCCTTCCAAAGCGCCGAACCGCTTAAGAACGCCCTCAGCTGAGTCAGTGGCTCGACTTTACGATTCCTCAAGTGTATCGGGCCGTTTGTTCGAGTCACTCGTATTTACATACACGGAGGGGTACACGAGTACCATCGACTGGTTTTTATTGGCTTTTAACTTTGTGATGTTTGGAGATATTTGGAGTGCTATCAAGACAATGTGAATGAAGGATAAGGGGTTAGGTTGACACATCTTGGTGTTATTTTGAGTTGATGTTAATAATATTAATCTAATGCCCCTACATACATACATATACTACGAGGAAATTTGTTTCTTTTTTAAATCTTTTATTTAACTTGAGACGTATTTAAGTATGGGTGAAATCTTCCCAGTCAATTTTGTAGCAAATTCCTTGAACCGACTGAGCTGAAATTTTGTATACACGTTAAGTTTGGATTACACACAATAATAATAAACTTTGTAACGTCATTCTAAATCCAATATGGCGGACCATCCAAGATGGTGGACCAAGTTAATTTTAGTTTATTTCGCAATATGGGTATCAAATGAAAGAGATTATGGTGAGTAACTTGATAAATAATCCCACGTCATTCTAAGTCCAACATGACAAAAACAGACTCAAAAAACCTAGCCAGCGATAGCTATAAAGGAAAAAATAAATAATGATTTTCAAAATACTTAAACAAGATAAAAATACTTATGTTTTGTACTAGAAAATTAGAATTACGGCGTGTTATCCTTTTGCGACTAAATGTGTTTCTTCGGTGTCCAGGCTTCGCATGTAACAATTAGGAAAGAGTAGTAGAAGTAACGATATTACTTATTACACAGAAACAAAAAACACAGACTACATAGTACAACAGTAAGAAAAAGTACAATTGCTTTAACTGACGCCAACAAACTCACTCGTTTCCCTTCATCATACCACAAGTAACACCTCAAACTCTAAAACGTTGAGCAATCACTTAATTCTGTCAGTCTATCGAGCTGGGGAGCGCTCCCCATTACGATGCCTACACGCGGTCCCCTATAGAGCCCTCAAATTCTCCACAGCAATTTTGTCGATTTCATCCCACGTCAAATAACGATTGCATAACTCTGCAATGTTACTTCGTATTAAATTTCCCCGGCGCACAAAGTTACGAGCCACGTACCTCAGAGACATAGTAAAAATTCAATATTGAAATCCATACTTCAAAACTTGGAAAGTGAAAAAAAAGAATAACCTGCCGAACTAATTTGAACAGTGAGCGATAAAAGTTGGCAGCCACGTCGATGGCGCGGGAAGTAACGCTAACTTTGGTAAGGTGATTTATTTTTCCGAGGAAAATACTTTTCCACCGTTTTCATTCGAGACATTTCATTGATATTGAGTTTTGTTCTAAGTTGGACGTAAGTACTTTGAAATGTTTCGAGGCCGGAGCCTATCCTTAATAAGCTTAAGTCTCGCGCCCTTACTTCTTATGTATAATGCGTTTAAAGAAATCGCTGAGTTTCTTTTGAAAATATTCACGGCTGAATTCGCCTTTGAAAACTTTGCGTTTCGGTTTGTTGGTGTAATTTACTTAGTTCTTTATGGCTACACCTTTTCAATATTACCTGCAGAGATTCCCATTTCCGTTTACGCTACTTTGAACTTTGGTAAATGCTCTTAAATGTCCCTTCCTATTTGTTTCGTCAGTACAAGAGCATCTGTTTGAATTTGAGAGATTATAGCCTCTTTTGTAGTAGGTTAATTGTGCCTATTCTTGGCTTCCTTTTGTTTGTCTCATTGCTTGATCTCAATAATCAAGTACGCACGCAGGATATTTATAGATTACTAGCGACCTTCCGCGACTTCGTACTCGTGGAGTTACACTTAGCGTCATATTTTGGACAATCCACAACATATATTTTATAAATGGTAGCCTATGTGTTATTATGATGTATAAGCTATATTATTGTAAAGTTTCATTAAAATCCATTCGGTAGTTTTTGCGCGAGAGAGGAGCAAACATCCATCCATGATTGCTGTTTACAAGTGTGTAGATAAAAACAAACTCAGTCTGTTGTGTTTAATTCAAAACAGTGATTTCACTGATTAAATTTACGAAGTGAAAAAAAAATGAATTGAGAAAACTTCACATACATTGTCCTGGTCCCAAACTAAGGTTTTCTCTTGTGCTATGGAAACCAGAAACAACGAAGGAACCACAAAGACCAAAAAATTCAATCTTATTATTAAAGTTAAATCTAGTATTACATTCGCAAATAGTATAAGGGGCCGAACGGCTTTAAACGTCACGTTACGTTCCTAGCCACGGGGATATACCGATTTTCTTTAGGCTCCATCTTGACACTGGGAGTTTTTGACTTGGCAATCAAATGTAGGGTCCGCTTAATTAATCAAAGCCACGACGTTTAGCTTCCACTTAATAGCTAGGCACCTGTAGCCTTACCATGAGTTTGAAATACTATCCTCGCTATCGAAAACTATCGCTTTGTCTCTTTCAATGTGATGCATTTGAAAGAGACAGAGCAATAGTTTACGTTATGTCAGTTTTAGATGTCAACTCATGGTAGCGCTACTGTTAACATCTGCGCCTTCAGGACAAGAAATTATGTTTAGTAGGTCAAGAGTTAGTCTATTGTGATGAAGATATTATTAAACATACTTACCTACATAAAAATCCATTTGGATTTTTGTATGCTGAAGCAAAATATGAATGTTGATTTATGTTACAGAATAAATCTCGTGACATAGACGGATCTATTTTATACGTTTGATATTTGCTTCACTCGTAAAAAACTTGATTCAGATATGGATAAACAGATTTTGTAAAGATTCCGTTTTTCCTTCTGAAATCCCAGGAGGACCAAACATGACATGCTCGTATTGTCAAAATAAATGATGATTGTACAGGCAGAAACTCTTCCTTCACAATACGATAAACCTTTGATATTTGCACATAATTGTCGAGGATGGAAATCGAACTCATGGCTTTTGGAATTTAAGGCAGGGCCACTAAAAAGGGTCGCTATGGAATAAACCATTCAACATTCAAAGATAGGTTTGAATTACATACCAAATTTTATTTAAATCACTTCAGCCGTTTCAGTAGTGAAGAACAAACGTTAAACTCACAAAATTTTGCCTTTATAATATAAGTCTTATACAAATGAAATCAAACCGGGACCCTAAGATTATGGCCCGATACTTAAACCATTAGACCAAAGGGTCGAGCAAAAAGTACTCGTATGTTTCGAATTTGTCAAACATAGCTCGGGTTTGTGATCGCCAATCCGCATTAGGTAAGCGTGGTGATTACGCCTAATCCTATCATAGTAGGGATGACTTGATTTCTATGATGGAGGCCTTTGCCCTGCAGTGGGACAGTATATGAGCTGATATTTTTTTTTTACTAATTATTAAGTAGGTACCTGGTCTATGTATGTGATTGCTAAATAGTACAAGAGTACAATCGCACCGCATGTTATTATGAAAAAACTAGACAAAATTCCTTAAATATCTTAACACCCTTTGAAGCATCTTATGCCTCATCCATTGAACCAAGAGCAAAGTATTGACCTCCTAAAAAGCAGGATGTGTTCAAGGGTGTAAAATTTACGAGACTAAACCCCCTTGAAAACCCTTAATTTAGTGCCTATAGCCTCAGAATATACGGGGAAGGGCACACCCACTCCAAACGTTTTATCTACTACGCACTCATTCCCTTTAGAAAATGAATTTATTTGATAATGTTATCATACATAATGTATGACTCTGATTCCGGATTTACGGGTTGACAGCACAAATATGTTCAGTTGTACGGAGTAATAAGATTATGAACGGATGTGGTGCTCATTTGTTTTTGAGCGTGTAGGCGAAAGTTTATTGAGGAAGTCTATTCGCAGTGTGGTATAATTTTGCATTTTTGTAAGTTGGGGTAGTGTTAATTTTTTCAAGATAGAGGGTCAAACAAGCATTAAGATGTTCGCTACGCACATCTTTGGCTACTTGAATCCAACTCCTGCTGACCATTTTATTCAGGACGTCACTCCACTTGGCCTGAAGGCGTCCTACACTACGTATATAAAGACATGAACGCGCACTCTAGATCTCGTTCAGCCCACAATTAATTCACCTACTCGTTTGTTATAGTAAAGTTTTTTTTTTCATTGGCAGTGCCACCAGACATCATAAACGAGGAGACGTCGACCGACGTATCAGCTCAGGAACTGGACAACGTGACCTTGAGCTGCAAGGCAACTGGTCATCCGCCTCCGAAGATCACGTGGAAGAGGGAAGACCATGAGCAGATGCTGCTGAAGAAAATTGGAGGCAGAGATTTTTATAAAGGTGATTTTTTTTCTATGAAAAGAGATAATGGAACAAGCCAGTCACCTGACGATATAAACAATAATCATCGCCTGTTAAGATCGTTACACTTATAGTTGATGGGTGCGTAGGTGTATGTGAGATGGATGATATCTTGTTGTTCGGTGCGTGATGAATGAGGTTCAGTGTGCGGAGATTGAATAAAAGTACGTCGCATACTCAATGTTATATTGCCACACACAGTCACAAGCATATGGATAACACACCACAATACACAGCCACAGTACCATCAATTAGAAGGAGTGAAGAGATTTCTAATCAGCAAGAGAATTACGATTGCAGAAGGAAAAAGGCATTATTCTAGGAAAAAGCATAAGTAAACAAGCCGGCGCTCTATATAATATTATTGTGTGTGTGTGGATTGACATGTGTGTATCGCCTTAATTTTCAAGTTCCCTACACAATATTTTGGATATTTGTAAACTTTAGGGGCGGCAATTACTTTGTTTTGGGACATTAGTTTCAATCTGAACCTATAGGCCTTAGGGCTGAAGCTCAGCGTCCTAACGCTGGGCTTCGAATACATAGCTTAAGTGTGTCGCTACTTCTGTCTACCTATGAACCTATTGTCATTATGTACAGAATTTAGCTCTTCATATTTAATTATTGCCGGTTTAGCAAGCTGAATTGGCAGTGGGCGGAGCACATAAGAAGAAGAACAGATGGCTGTTGGAGCCAAAAGCTTCTCCAATGGAGACCACGTACCGGTAGACGGCGAGATAGTCGGATGACATTGTCAGAGTCGAGAGTGCCGGTTGGATGCAGGTCGCCTCCAATCAATGGGGTAGGCCTATGTTCAGCAGTGGCCGTCCCACGACTGAAATGATGACGATAAAAAATATCCTACCTCTTTATTTGAGTCTCTACTACTACATTTTGTTGGAGTATAATTAAGAACCTCTTGCCACTCCGGCCTTTGAAGCCCGGAGTGGCAAGAGGTTCTTAGGTGGCTAAGAATAGAACGGAGTGGCAAATTCTCGTGTCGGAGGCCAAGATCCACTTCGGGTCGCTGAGCCAGCGTAGTAAGTAAGTATAATTTAGAACAGAGTTGTGTGCTTTGTCTGTCTGTACACCAAACTGTACTCTTTTTTTTCTATGACTCATCATCTTATCCTTGTCCTCAGTGGAGAGCTACGTGGGCAGCTCCCTGCCCCTCTGGCGGGTGGACAGGAGGCAGATGGGTGCGTTCCTCTGCATCGCCTCCAACGACGTCCCCCCTGCCGTCAGCAAGAGGATTATACTGAATGTCAATTGTAAGTGTTCCTATTAATAATATTATCCTACTATCGAAACGGCTACGGGCGGTCGATGTCAAAGATCAGGCCAAATTAATCTTCTAATTGTTTAACTATACTTAGCTGGGCTTTCATATAAGTGAAACGTAAAGTTCATTCAGTGTATTCCAGTAAGTAGGCGGATGTTTTATTTACCTGCTAGAAAGTTACCTATTTAATTGTGGGAGAGATACGCTTTGGCATAAATGAGCCGGCTTGACCGGAGTGATACCACTGCCTCACAGAAAACCGGCGTGACGCAGCACCTGTGCTATGATTCGCCGAGTGAGTGAGGGTACCGGAGGCTCACCCAGGGGAAATGGGGATAAAAAGTTTGCAGCGCGTGACTCCACTGGTGTTGCAGGTGTCCTTGGGCGGCGGCAATTGCTTACCATCAGGTGATCCGCCTACTCGTCTGCTACCTATCACATAAAAAAATATTAAATTATAATGTAAACTATACACCTGTATGCTTTTTGGATATTTATCTCTAGTGAGTTCTACACAATACTATTTTCTTTCAGCAATAAGTATCGTTTTTTTTTTCCTAAAATGCCTGTGTATTTGTCGCAGTCATCTGGTTTAATCAGCTATTTGATTGGATGACTAGCGCGTTCATTGAATGGCGACGTTTAATTGAATGACTAAAGGACAACTCGTCAAGATGTTTAATATAACGTTCAACTTCTTGACTGAACGTCATTTAGCATAGTCGTTGAATGGGATATAGCTGACTTTGTAATGCTTGATAAGTTCGAAACTTAAAAGATAACTAACTTTAGATAAAATAAAATATGAAACGACATAATAACACACATTAATAAGATTTTTTACGCAAATTAAATATCAAAACAGTGCTATATTATTCGATCTGTACCAGCTGTTTGACGCCATATTTGTTTTGATGAGCACCAACGCCGCAGTGGAAAAAATATGAACTAAATTACAATCACTAGACTGATTTTACGTCCGCTATGTTCAAAGAGCTATCTTTCAATCCGCTAATTTGTTGGACGTTGAGTGAGGTTTGTTCATTCAACGTTCGGTCTAGTCATTCAATTAAACGTCGCTATTCAATAAACGCGCTAGTCAAATAGCTGTTTCAACCAGATGACTGCGACATAGATAGATAGATAGATAGATATTCTTTATTGCACAGAAATAGAATACATGAGTGAAACAACAGCTATAGACAGTACAATAAGGCGGTCTTATCGCTTGTAGCGATTTCTTCCAGACAACCTTTAGGTAGAGGAGAGAAAACACACACATACATATGGACAGATATGCCACGATGTCAATATTACGGTCCGGTAGTAAACCACAAACCCAACCGGGCGTCCACTATTTACTTAGGAAAATAAGAAATCATTCCTAACGTTTACTAAGCTATTGCGAACCATAACCCCATTGAAAGCGAGAATTTTATTACTATGAGCCTTTGCCAAACAGTCTCCCCTTTAAGAATGCAACAGCTGATCGAAACGAGCTATCCGATATAACAATCGATGGAAAATAATAGTCTCTTCAATGGATACCACGCACTGGAGGAAAACATAGGGACCTTCCCCCTAATGGGGGTGCAATGACCCGACGAAGATTACAAAAACGATTGTATGGGGTTATCGGAATACGCTACTTATGATAATGGGTAATTGATGTGATATATTCCATACTACTCTGGGCTCGCAGATTTTGCTTGTGCGTATTTTTTTCTTATACAAAAAGATCAGATAGGTGCATTACAAAACGTAGTCTGGAATTATCATCGGTTTAAATAAGATTAACCGTGGGAGAGCCACACTTCGGTATGAGTGGGCCGGCTCGACCGAAGTGATACTACGGCCTCACGGAAGACCGGCGTGAAACAGCGCCTGCGCTATGTTTCATCTAGTGAATACCAGAGGCCCAATTGGGGGAAAGGGGATAAAAGGTTGGCAGCGCACTTGTAACTCCACTGGTGTTGCAAGTGTCCATGGGCGGCGGCAATTGCTTACCATCAGGTGATCCGCCTGCTCGTCTGCTACCTATCACATAAAAAAATATTAAATTATAATGTAAACTATACACCTGTATGCTTTTTGGATATTTATCTCTAGTGAGTTCTACACAATACTATTTTCTTTCAGCAATAAGTATAGTTATTTTTTCTAAAATAAAAATGCCTGTGTATTTGTCGCAGTCATCTGGTTTAATCAGCTATTTGATTGGATGCCTAGCGCGTTCTATTGAATGGCGACGTTAATTTGAATGACTAAAGGACAAACTCGTCAAGATTGTTAATATAAACGTTTCAACTTCTTGATCTGAAACGTCATTTAGCATAGTCGTTGAATGGGATATAGCTGACTTTTGTAATGCTTGATAAGTTTCGAAACTTAAAAGATAAATAACTTTAGATAAAAAATAAACATATGTAAACGACATAATAACACACATTTAATAAGTATTTTTTCTTACGCAAATTAAATATCACAACAGGGCTATATTATTCGTATCCTGTACCAGCTGTTTGACCGCCCATATTTGTTTGGATGAGCACCCAACGCCGCAGTGGTAAAAAATATGAACTAAATACAATCACTAGATGATTTTACGTCGCTATGTTCAAAGAGCTATCTTTCAATCCGCTAATTTGTTGGACGTGAGTGAGGTTTGTTCATTCAACTGTTCGGTCTAGTCATTCAATTAAAACGTCGCTATTCCATAAACGCGCTAGTCAAATAGCTGTTTCAACCAGATGACTGCGACATAGATAGATAGATAGATAGATATTCTTTATTGCACAGAAATAGAATACATGAGTGAAACAACAGCTATAGACAGTACAATAAGGCGGTCTTATCGCTTGTAGCGATTTCTTCCAGACAACCTTTAGGTAGAGGAGAGAAAACACACACATACATATGGACATATATGCCACGATGTCAATATTACGGTCCGGTAGTAAACCACAAACCCAACCGGGCGTCACTATTTACTTAGGAAATAAGAAATCATTCCTAACGTTTACTAAGCTATTGCGAACCATAACCCCATTGAAACGAGAATTTTATTACTATGAGCCATTTGCCAAACAGTCTCCCCTTTAAGAATGCAACAGCTGATCGAAACGAGCTATCCGATATAACAATCGATGGAAAATAATAGTCTCTTCAATGGATACCACGCACTGGAGGAAAACATAGGGACCTTCCCCCTAATGGGGGTGCAATGACCCGACGAAGATTACAAAAACGATTGTATGGGGTTATCGGAATACGCTACTTATGATAATGGGTAATTGATGTGATATATTCCATACTACTCTGGGCTCGCAGATTTTGCTTGTGCGTATTTTTTTCTTATACAAAAAGATCAGATAGGTGCGTTCCAAAATGTAGTCTGGAATTGTTATCGGTTTAAATAAGAATAACCGTGGGAGAGCCACGCTTCAGTATGAGTGGGCCGGCTCGACCGAAGTGATACTACGGCCTCACGGAAGACCGGCGTGAAACAGCGCCTGCGCTATGTTTCATCTAGTGAATACCAGAGGCCCAATTGGGGGAAAGGGGATAAAAGGTTGGCAGCGCACTTGTAACTCCACTGGTGTTGCAAGTGTCCATGGGCGGCGGCAATTGCTTAACATCCGGTGATCCGCCTGCTCGCCTGCTACCTATCACATAAAAAAAAGACTAACCATGTGAGAGCTTCGGTATGTATGGGCTGGCTCGACCGAAGTGATCATGGCCTTGTAAAAGACATGAATGGGCCGGTTCGACCGAAGTGATACCACGGCCTCACAGAAGACCGGCGTGAAGCAGCGCCTGCGCTATGCTTCATCTAGTGAGTGAGGGTAACGGAGGCCCGATTGGGGGAACGGGGGTTTAATCTTGGCAGCGCACTTGTCTCTACTGGTGTTGCAAGTGTCTATGGGCGCTAACAATCGCTTACCATGTGGTTCGTCTGCTCAACTACCACCTATCACATAAAAAAAAGTTACTTTGTAGTAGTAAGTTGTCTGGTAACCTTTCATGCCACAACTACTGAAAGGATATTTGGTATAAGATCTAGACCCTGAGAAAGGACATACAAAGGCTACTTTTTTATTGCGAAAAGGGGATTGTAAGGGGCTAAAAGTGACGTGATGGTCACCTTAGCACAATATTTATTTAATAATTAAAATTTGTAAATAATTTAATTTAATTTAAAATTTAATTTAATTTATGATCTTATTTTCAATTCTATTCGATTTAATCTGAATCTAATTTGACTTGTTTTGATTTAATTTAATTTAATTTGATTTGGTTCAGTTTAATTTAATTTAATTAATTGTATTACATAACTATAACTATGGATCTATGTTCTGAAGTAAAGAATATTTGAATTAGAATTTAAAAGGGGGGGGGGGGGTGATTTTTTTTTAATAAATAACCAGCTCTCCAAGGACACTATTTCACGCGGACGAAGTCGCGAAACAGCTAGTTTATAATAATTCGACCACAACTTTAATTTCCTCGGCGATTTGATGAATCTTATTGAAGAAATTGATTGAAAATGTACATCAATATTGGGCCAGAACATAGCGACTGCCAGCAAATAAAGGCTGGAATCGAATGAACTAGAGGTCTCACCTTTGACGCAATACAATTAGGCGATTATTCCCGTAACCTGCCTACGTATACCTAGCCGTTTGGTGCAAGTTACGAAAAAGAACTGGGTTTTGAACTAAAAATTCATAAATAATCTACAGAATAATACATCTCAAATTAATAGAAGATACGAAAAAAGAGTTTGACTTAAAGTTACCACTGCCTCACATTTTTTTTTTATGTGGTAGGTAGCAGACGAGCAGGCGGATCACCTGATGGTAAGCAATTGCCGCCGCTCATGGACACTTGCAACACCAGTGGAATTACAAGTGCGCTGCCAACCTTTTATCCCCTTCCCCCCCGGGTGGGCCTTCGGTACTCTCATTCACTTGGCGGAACACAGCACAGGGGCTGCTTCACGCCGGTTTTCTGTGAGGCAGTGGTATCACTCCGGTCGAGCCGGCCCATTCATGCCGAAGCGTGGCTCTCCCACAGTTGACATAAAACCGGCGTGAAGCAGCCCCTGTACTATCTATGTTTCGCCGAGTGAGTGAGGGTACCGGAGGCCCACCCGGGGAGGGGTAGGGGATTATAGATTGGCAGCGCACGTGTAACTCTACTGGCGTTGCAAGTGTTCATGGGCGGCGGCAATTGCTTACCATCAGGTGATCCGCCTGCTCGTTTGCTACCTATCACATAAAAAAAAAGTTGTATAAAGTATTAATTTTAACTTATCAGTTCATGCCATTTTGATTGAAAACTTGTTTAAGTATATTTGGTTTACAAACACTACGCAAAGTTTTATAGACCGTGTATATGTTATCTAAACCGCACGGAAGTGAAAGGATGGCAGGTGATGGATAAGACATAATGACAAGAAGTAGGTATATGGAAGTGCCACCATTTGGCCGAGATGATAACAGCCTCACAGACGACTAGTGTGAAGCAGTGCCTGCGCTGTGTTTCGTCCTTCGTGGGAACCGGAAGGCCACAATCATTACCATCAGGTGATTTGTCTGCTCGTCTGCCACCTATCATTTAAAAATAAATGTCATACAGCGCTGTCATTAGTAGTTTTATAGCTATTGATATTTTGAAATTCGAATAGGTTGTTTTTGAACTTGACGGCGAGTTCAAAAACAAAATACAGTCATGTTTTATTTTCGACTCTTATTAAATTTATGGTACTAACAAAGTTTTAAATTCCAAAAATGCCAAATAGCGCTCTTTGGCAAATTAACACATTCACACTGTTTTTATGATCGAAAGTGATAAGTTAAGAATTGCCCAAGTAATTTGGGTTTGAACCGAATCCCCTGGCCAATTCTTAACATCTGGATTTTAGTTACTTTTTCGTTATAATCGTTTTTTTTTTTGTTATCTAAACTATCAGGCACCTTTCCACACAAGTTTTCCTCGAGTTCATCCCTTGAACCGACGCCCAAAGTCGTGATAAAGCTGAATTGATCTCCCTCTTGTAAGCCGTCCTTGCGTATAATTGACTCTTCCCTGTCATTGGCTGCCGTATCCCGAATAGCTGATATAGAGATCTCGTATACTGTGTAGTATTATGACAAATAGTTCACTAAAGTAGAAAGAGTGATTTGAATAAAAAAAAACTTTTAGTTCCAGTTCCTTTAGTTCAATCGAGTTTAAGTTAAAATAAAAAGTTTGAGCGCCGGGTGAGACGCAAGGGTCACGGGTTCGATTCCCGCACTGACACAAATGTTTCTTGATGAAACAATTATTTGTGTTGGGTCTGGGTGTTTGTGGTTCCTTCGTTGTTTTATGGTTTCCATGGTACAAGGAAAAACCTAAGTTTGGGACCAGGACAATGTATGTGATGTTGTCGCATTTTTTCGATAGAACTACATATGACGTGATGACATATTAGAACTATTAAGTTGATTTAAACAACTGAATTATGTAAATAGAGTGAAACAAAAAGTTTTTCTTATTGTTGATAATGGTGTTGCTCTTCAAACTATAATCTACAGCTATGAAATGAAATGAACGAATTAAAAGTAGTTTATTCAATCTAGGTTAATACAGAACACTTATGAATGTCAATATGTTTACCACTGGTTCGGAATGCAGTTTTATGCCGAGAAGACACCAACAAAAAACTCAATACCTACCTAGTTAATCTTTTCAAAAAAAAGTTTTACAAAAAGTCACAAGTAATAACAAGAAAAAAATGTGTAACTATACTCTGATTCATAATCATGTAAAGTAAACTGACAGATGTCAATGTGTCATCCCCATACATTATCACTCAATTTGACACATGCAAAATGTCAAAATGCATAGAAACTTGTCATTTTCATCTGTCAGTTTACTTTACATGATTATGAATCAGAGTATAACTTAAGTGTTAGCGCGAGTGAAATGAACTCATTAAATGAACTAGTTCCATATACTCGTTTACTACACAAGTCATACAGAGAATACTTTAGCGGTCGCCTGATACGGAGATTCGCGTAAAATTTCCTTTGTTTATGGTTATTGGTGTTGTATTAAGGAAGGACGTTTTATGACGTTTTTATCTTCTAGAGGTAAGTTTTAATGTCAGGGTGCTCGCGTGGTGGTAGAGTAAGGGTTTGAGATAAGGAAACTATTATGGTGCATTACTTGTGATGGTTTGCGTCGTTTGATGAAGGTCAGTCTGAGAATTGGGTATTTGACAAAAATTTTTTTATGTGTTTAATCAAAAGACGCCTCAATTTAAGAAACATCGTAGAAAGAATCACTTGATTCTCATTTGAATAACTTGAGATATCACAACATTAAGAGCACATATTTTGGGCAAGCCCAACATCGCTCTATACAAATGGCTATTGAACTGTAACGTCACAACTCAAACTTCTGTTTGCGCGTCTAGTAAATTTTGTTTGGTAGCTATATCAAATGTTTCGTTTAATTAATAGTTTTATAATAAAAGTGATGAAACTTTGAATGCTCACAAAACCAGCTAGACGTTATATTTTAAACTGAAAATGTTGGCCATTGGTTCTTATTTACCAATATTTTGATAGAGTATCAATAATTTTTACTATATCGAGATTAGTCAAATACCAAATTAAAAGCTCTGGAGGCCAATTATCTCTAATCAATCAATTAATAATTAGTCGTGTCGACTTCATGGAACGCACGACCAACAGGAGAACACAGATTACAGTCGACATTCCTTATCTTGTTCTCCTATTGGTCTATGCATTCCATGAAGTCGACTGGACATTATGTAGAAGGCGAAAGGAGAATGGCCTCCAGGTATGATTTAATGAGTAGTTTTTACCACATTTTGGACAGAATTGTTCCAAATTATTAGCCCTATTGGGCAAAACCAGTTTTGCGCCTTAAGGCTTATCATTAGGTGATTGTGGATACAACACCACTGGAGTCAAAAGTGCGCTACCAATATTTTAAACCCCATTTCTCCTTCTTAGGCGTCCGGTACCCTCACTAGCTCAGGGAAACACAGCGCAGGCGCTGCTTCACACCGGTTTTCTGTGAGGCCGTGGTATCACTCTGGTCTAGATGGCCCATTCATGCCGAAGCGCGGCTGTCCTAAAACGTTGGAATGAAATGCAAATGATATAATTTGATGAGTTTAGTTTGGTTGATCGTAAAGTAGAGAAGAAATCATAACAATTTTGTCTCCAGATAATGAACACTGAGATTCCAATCTAAAGTCACTCAAGGCAATCGAGCCTACTGAACTGACTATGCACCATCATAACATGGTATGAACTTATGACGTCATTGCATATACATACCCCAATCTAAAATCAAAGGCAAGAAATTGGAATTCCATTCCACAAACGGAACTCAGTGAAGAGTGTGGAGTGAATTTCACGGATCATCGAATACCGAATCTCCAATTCGAAATCGCGTCTGTGGGATCAATCCCAGTTTATCAGTACATTGCCTTTAGCACACTAACCGCTAAGCAAATCCCCACTCATCGGATTGGTCGATTTTGTTAGAATTCATCGGATCAGGAAGTAGAGATGTGAAATTATCGATTAAGTGAAAAATCGATTCGGATCAAATTGATTTTGTTATTTGAAAATCGGTCACTCTGTTATTTTAATACACATTAATCTTTGGCTGTTTAATAAGATCGTTCAATTGGTCGTTCGTTTTGTTCTAAGAAATCTACTTAAAGTAGAATAGAGAAGCGATGCAAATATACGTGCGTTAAATGTAATTTTATACATTTAAAAATATATATTGTAACAGTTTAATGTCCATTATACTCGTATGTGCAAAACTTCAAAAACAAAAAAACTTGAACTGAAATCGATATTATTTAGGCAATCGATACTTGGATTGTAAGGTCACATCTCTAATTTCAACTAAGAGTCCAATTTTAATGCATTTGGTGTCGTTGCCGCTGCTATAATCATGATCTGTGGTTTAGGGTGGATTTTGGTAATTTTTGCGCAGTTTTAGGAAATTTCGAAAGCATTCAACTAAATTGGGTGGGAATGGGTTTTCGCTCGAATTGAGTTGAATGGTCCGACTTTAAGCACCCACTATTCGGTAGCTGAAACACAGTAATCTGTTTTAGAGCATTTAATCGGTTTTGGGCAATTTTAATTTTGTGTTATCTAGGGCCGGGTACTATCAGGGACTTTTACGATGAATATTGGGAAACGCATTTTTGCTAATGGTACTTTCTGAAGCCCCAATAGCGCAAAGCAGTAGCAGTTATATTAACAGCATACTTTTTTAAAAATAAATTTGCGATCACTTCAAAAAAAATCGTACGTATTTCACATTTTCTTATCTAATGGATTTAGTGGCGGTTGATTGACGAATCACATTGCAGCTGTGACAAATCACCTCGGCAGTGCTTAAGTATTACTTAGTTTTGAAAGCAATTCCTGTGATTCATCACACTTGGTAATGGAAAGTAAGCACTTATTCCTTTCATGTTAAATTACTTTTAAGAGGTATGGCGTTTGAATCGTAACGGGTCGGTGTTGATAGACTTCACGTCATGCCATGATAATTTGAATAAATTAATAAACACTCGAAAAACATGTATAGCGAAAGTAAGATGGTACTAAATGATGATGATGATGATGATGCTACTAAGAGGATAAAAACGCACCTTCCGTACGGGAAATTGTAGCTTCGAAATTGAACATACCTCTTGATTTTTACAAATCTAATAAGTTGCTTATTTCTACTATTACATCACTTGATTTTTACAAATCTAATAAGTTGCTTATTTCTACTCTTACGGTGGTGTCGTAATCATCGTGACCAAACCTGAATTTAGATAGTCTTAAAATCTGCAATTTTGTTAAAAATAGTCTGCACTGATTTTTTAGGTTGATAAAACGGTAAACACCGGGGTTTTATTGAGTGACCATGACTTTGACTGACTTAGACAGAAGACTACCTAAATTATTTTACTTGAAATTGGTGAAGTTGTTCTCATTAAGGAGGTTAGAGCCATATAAATAATGGAAGAGATCCATTTTGTAATATATTGAGTTAGCCTATTTAAAGAACTTTCATTTTGTAATAAGGTTCAGGTTAATGATTATTTGAATGAACACTTTCTAAAGCCGGGTCCAGATGAGTGTAACGTGTAATGTAATCCACCGTGTAAGATATCACGAATTCTACGTATAGACTGGCACTACAAGCATTACAAGTAACGTTCGCGTGGCGCTCGCGGTTGATCCATTGGCTGTCGGTTTTCGCGCGAACACAAAGGCGCTCTCAGTGCTCGTTTGGACACAATTCGCTTTGAGTTCGTATGCCGTCCATACTGTTGACGCTAAATTACACGTAATCTTACATTACACGTTACACTCGTCTGGAACCGGCTTTACGTGTCTTGAACGACATGTGAAGGGCTGTCGGTGACAAGAAGTAATTGTTACAGTGAACACTGCACCTACCCTGTCAAGGGCAGACATATCATTTAGGTACTGTTCAATGTGTGGTTGGTTCGTTCTGTCAATAACTATGACTAGTTTACATAGTGGAAGCTAACGTAGGAGTTCACCTGCTGAGTACAGCTACTCAAAAGTGACGTCCAAGTAGTAAGAGTTACAACACTGCAGCCAGTGTTGTAACTCGCACTATTTGGACGTCACTTACGACTTAAATAAATAAATTCATACCACATCTCATACATTGACAAGCACTTGTGCTACAGAAAAACATCGTGAGGTTTACATTAAATCAACTAATTCAATAACTAACTCCAAAGGAATAACACATCATCATTAAAAAGCATCCAATGCTCGAAAAAGGCTTTTACATATCGGTCTTGTGCCATTCGCAACCAAGGAATGTTGCCAAAGATGACATACGGGAACAAAACATGATCGTTTAAGAAGACTCAATGTCTCTCAGAGGGTTATGCTTGGAATTGCGAGATTGTGTCAGAAATTATGAGATCCGCAAGAGTTCTAATAGTTGTAGGCATAACTACGACCTTAGAAATTACGTGGCTCAACTGGCAATAGGCAGGGCACATAGCGAGAAGAACAGATGCCCGTTGGGGTAGAAAGGTCCTCGAGTGAAGGCCACGTACAGAAAATCGCAGGCCCTCCACAAGGTGCGAGGCATGACATGCTCAGATGAAAATACCAATAAATGGAAGCTGGCGCAGCAGTCCATCCATCCTCGACAACTTGAAATAAGTGATAGTATAAAAAAAGGTTTTTGTAACATAAATGTTGTTAGGGTTCTTCATCGTAGAATATAACCACAAAACGTCTGAGTTGGAGCAGATTTTGTTTAAACTTCAGCAGTTGTGGTTTGGGTTGTTCCAATGTTGTGCTTAAAGTTTGCACATATTACGTGCTAATTTTAGCTTTGACTATGTAGACGACCCATCTAGAATAAACTATAGACTTTTGGACTAACATTGGTTTTTGAGTGAATGAAAACACGACTATGTTTACACACCGCCTCACAGAAGACCGGCTTGAGCAGCGCTTGCGATGTGTATCGTTGAGTGAATGAGGGCCCAATTAGGGGGAAAGGGGGTGAAAGGTCGGCAGCGCACTTGTGCATCTAATAGTATTGCAGGTGTCTATGGGCGGCGGCAATCGCTTACGATCAGGTGATATCCATCTGCTTGTCTGCCACCGATTTACCCCAGTGACTCGGAGATCATGTTAAACCGTTGGTTCTAGACCTGAACCCTCTTCGAAGATGATAGTTGCAGCGCTAGGAGGCTTATGGGACTTTAGACGAAGATGGCTATAGAGCCCTATTGCTGCGCGGCATATCTTGCCACATCAATCGCGAGTCCACCCTAAATCCGCTGGAGGAGACTAAACACGACTTGTGTCTACGCACTTGTTTAAGGCTTGTAGTTCAAATTGGCCGTCAAAGTCGAAATATCGGTAGAAGGACTATATTATTTTACCCAAATCTAAATAAAACAACAACATTAATGAGCAAAGTAAACAGTTTTTGTTGTGTCTACAAAGACAAGGGAGTTTAACAATTTCTTAAAATAAGAACAACATAAGGATAAAGCCAAGTTAATGAAAAAAGAAGTAATCTTCCAAATAATTATAAGAGGTTTTACTCTGGAACACAACTCAATTCATATTTTCCTAACTATAGTGCAGACTAATTGGAGTCTTAGCTGACCGGTTTTAATGGTTATTTTTGTTTTCACACATTCTCATTTACTGTGTACTATTTGTGGACCTTAATCTCATGTCATTACAACTGACTATTGAAAAGTCGTTGAAAAGCAAAAAATATATTTTCAACGTGCAAAATTTGTGAGCATTTTTGTGAATAATAACAACAGTCATAGTAGCGTGAAACCAGCTTATACTCGTGTAGACAAAAGTGGTCAAAAGGGTGACTCAAAAATGTAAATATAAATATAGGTGGTCCCCTTTCTTTTTGTTTTCCCAGGGGAAAACATCATGGCCTTCACCTTGTCACATGGTGGCCCCAGCCAAACAGTGTTTCTGTTAGTACGTCCACCCGGTGGTGAGGACAAAGGTTTTAGCTTAATATGTGCTAACACTGATTTCTAGTAGTGTGGGGATCTTCCATTGCGCCTTAGATGGAAAAGTTTTGTCATTAATCGCACGGTCAGCCGGCTGTCGACCCGACGCATTGCCTTGAGATGGAAACCCTAGGGGTTTTGGTTAGATTAGAGTAATATGGTGGACTGCAAACAGACTAACGCATGTTCCTAACTAAGTATGTCCTAATAGTGCTGTCTATGGGCGGCGGCAATCGCTTACCGGCTTTGATCCGTTTGATCGTCTACCACCTATCAAATAAAAAAGTCGCTCAATCTTTTAACTTTGTGTTTATACCCTTCTTTTTCCTTCTTTTGCCTTCCTCATCACCGTCATTACCCGACTCGGTACTACAATAATTGCCGTTTATGTAAATCGAATAGAGAACCGATACCGATAATCGATACCAGTAGACATTTAGCTTTTATGGCGATTCTACGAACGATTCAATGGTGCTGTTTTATTAATACTTTTGAGAGCTTGAATAAAGGAATTCGTTGAATACATATTGCGATCATTTGTATTGAAGAGAACTAATGATTAGGGATTTGGGGGTGCTCTCTTTAGAATGGCTAAATAATACTCAATGTAAAAATAGTACAGGCAGTAAACCTACAGGTATCAGCAAATATTAACATCCCTTTAACCACATCTGCCATCCACTCCAAACAACATTATTGTTCTATGACTTTTATAAATTCGTCGAATTTTTTTTTCGATATCCCCGTACAAAATGAACAAGTCACGTGACCGTGCATGAAAAGTTGATTTTTTAATTCGAATTTCTAAAAGTCATAGAACAAATGTTGTTTGGAATGCTTAGTACCTTGTACTTATTATGAAACAAAAAGTAAATCCTATGTACATTACCTATGTAATTTGTTTCTACTGAAATGAAATTCCCCCGTACTCCGTACACCTGTCGCAAGCACGCTTCGCAACGATCAAGTTTGCTAACATAATACTGTCTAATGATTGCATACTAAATGTTTTTTTGTATTAACTAATAACTTCACACAACATCTCATTCATTGACCTGACTCCGTATTAAGTAGCTTAAGCACTTGTGTTACAGATATCAGACAACAGAGGATCACAAATATAATACTTAAATACATATATTACACCCAGACACTGAGCAAACACAAGTGTTCATCACACGAATGTTTGTCCAGGGTGGGGATCGAACCCACGACCTTTGGCGTATGAGGCAGGGTCACTACCAAATGCGCCATACTGGCAAATGCATAGTTACCTGTCCGCACTGCTTTTGTGTACAGTCACGAGCACTTATGAGTAAACAACCTCATTCAAATATGAACTTTATAGTCCTGGAATAAGTTTCGAGGTGTTTACATTTTAGTGCAGACGACTAAACCTCACTATGACCTAACTGTTGATTATATCACACGGCCAGAAAATAAAAACGAGGCTTATACCCATACACATCTTTAACATTAGTAAGTGATAACGTCGTTAGACATCCAAATTGCTTATTGTCACCCGAAATGACGAAACACTTGCGCGATGCAATCGACATGTAGCACCATCTCCTGGCAAAAATTTACCTTACTAAGTAAATCCCAAAACAAAGTGAGAGTGGGGCACTAGTTAATGATATTAAGAACACGTTAACATTAATGCCCTTATTTCTTTGTCCACAGTTCCACCCACAGTAATAGTGCCAAACCAGCTATTAGGAGCCCCCCTGGGAACGGATGTGATCCTCGAGTGTACAGTGGAGGCATATCCTAACACCATCAACTATTGGTTGAAGAATCGAGGCGAGATGCTGTTGGATGGGTAAGATTATTTTCATCATCATCATCAGTCCGTTGCAGTCAGCAGCAGGACATAGGCCTCTCCCAATGCTCGCCACTTTGATCGATCTTCGGCTACTCGCATCCAGCTCCAGCCAGCTCTCATCATCATCATCATATAATTTTACGACATAACATGGTTATTCCAGTGTGAGAGTCATACCTATAACCTTGGAAGATGAAGGGTCAGTATAAAAACTGGATCGGTCAACTCATCGGCCACCTATCATTTAAAAAGAAAGTTTCTGCCGCGCACTTTCTCTTTTAGACACTGAAATCTTTAAGAAACGAGCTTACGTCTTCCTAAAAAGTCGGCAACACATCTATACTCTTTATGGTGGCTGATACCCATGGGTAGCAGAGATATTTTGCCATCAGATGACCCGCTTAATCGTTTGCCTTCCTATCTTTAAAAAAAAATGTTTGTGTGTTGACATTTTTAAATGTGAATTTTTTTAGCCTTAATTTCTATGTCTACGAGTATAATTCAGTAGGTAACCTAAATTTCAATTATATAATTAACATCACATCTTTATTACAGGCCAAAGTACACAATAAGCGAAGAAAGGTCATCCTACAAGGTCCTAATGAAATTAACAATTAGGCAGTTCGCGCGTCACGACATCGGGACCTACAACTGCGTAAGCACTAACTCCCTAGGGAAGAGCGAGGGGACTCTAAGACTTTATGGTAAGTACCTTAAAGGTGGGTCTATGCAGAAAGAGCAAGCGGGCGTACAACGACGACTTTTAAACACAGCTATCAAGTTGAATTCTTATTCCTATACTAAACGCAAAGACTGGCAGGCGGTATAACATTTCTGTCATTATATGAATGAAACGCTCCACCGTCTTCGAAAGCCTTTATTCCCATTTGCCCTCTTCAGATTCGCTACCGGGATGGCGTATGGGGATTCTTTCTTCGGTGATACGTATTTTACTACACCCCCCTCCCCTCCCGTTTTCCCCATATATTCACGTGTAAAAAGGGACTAAAATCCTGTAACAAAACCATATAGGTGCTAACTACCAGCCGGGGTGTAAACGCCACTAACCGAATGCCAATCGTCTCCCCGTCGCGACCGAGCCAAAAATAAGCAAATGGGAATAATAGGTCAAAAGTCTTTGTACTTAACGATACCTTAAATCTCAAAGGGCGTAATCACCATTTTGGCCAAAATGACTTTTGAATGCTATCTTACTCCATTTTTTTTTCTCTATCGATCTGTATTATCAAAGTTTTAAAATTCGCAAAAAAGTGGTGATTACAGCCCACGTGTTTACCGTCGATAATGCAAGAATTTTAGTCGTAAATACCTTTAAAAAATTCATTATTAAGGTTTCGGTCGATACACCAGTTAAAATTATAATGATGTGAAAAATACTGACTATCGAATGAGGCGTATAGGACAGATATGTGTAACAGTGGCGTTTACGACTCGAGTTACTTTAAGAATTTAAACAATATAAATAAAGTAAGTGGTAGTAATACTGCATTATGAATATCGCGTTTAGTCCGGTTTCTATAAATTCCTTAAATAAAAACGCTCAGACATGCAATTAGCAAGTACTTTTACTACCCATACGTAAGAAGAATTACTCTAGTGTCAGTATCCTAGACGAAAATGAGGAAATACGAAAATGAGCAGAATATACCACTCATTTCCCCTCGTCGAACCGAATTGTATCGATGTCTGTGATAAATTCTTGTTAATATAGTGAAGTTGACGTCTTTTATTTCTTTTGCCCAACAGTACTCCTATTAAAGATTGTTAATAGCACGCAAAACCTGAAACATAAACAAAGTGGCGGGAGTTTTGCTAGCGCTTAAATCTTATGTAGATCAATCCTAGCTTTAACATTTTTAAAAATAAACGTTTGTTTTACTTCTTTGCACAGTACTGGTAGAAGACTTATTAAAATTTAAGCTCTAAGTAAAAGTCCTGTCGATGCAGATATTGTTTATACTAATTTAAAAACAAAACAAAATTATAGAAATCAATAACTTTCGTTTGAATTTCAAACTAAAATGATTGCGTTTGTATAATTGAAATAATAAAATCGTTTTCATTTCTGTACTTGCTATAAATTTTGTAATAATGAAACTACCCGTATTTGTCTCTTAATTTGTATCTTCCTCGAAGTGTTTTTACTTATAAAAAACCGAAAATAGCTTTTTAAAATGCATTTTCTATAAGTTAACTAGGCTGTTACACCATAGCATAGAGCAGAATAGCCTTTTTTTCAAGTCGTAAACGCCATTATACCATAACTTATTGCAGAACAGCCTTTTTTTTAGGTCGTAAATGCCAAGTTGTCAATATTTTTTTGGCGTAATCACAAATCAGTTTGGCAAACATTGGTTGTATTTTGAATACCATATAACTGTGTTATAAAGCTCTCGATACTCGATAATTACATCCAAATTTCATTTATATGGCATTATTAGTTTAAAAGTTATGAATTTAATTCTTAGATTTTTTTTTTTGTTTCGGCTCTCCTGAAAAGTGATGATTTGGTGATTACGCCCTTTGAGATTTACGGTATCGATATGGTATTCAAAATACAACCAATGTTTGCCAAACTGATTTGTGATTACGCCAAAAAAATATTGACAACTTGGCATTTACGACCTAAAAAAAAGGCTGTTCTGCAATAAGTTATGGTATAATGGCGTTTACGACTTGAAAAAAAGGCTATTCTGCTCTATGCTATGGTGTAACAGCCTAGTTAACTTATAGAAAATGCATTTTAAAAAGCTATTTTCGGTTTTTTATAAGTAAAAACACTTCGAGGAAGATACAAATTAAGAGACAAATACGGGTAGTTTCATTATTACAAAATTTATAGCAAGTACAGAAATGAAAACGATTTTATTATTTCAATTATACAAACGCAATCATTTTAGTTTGAAATTCAAACGAAAGTTATTGATTTCTATAATTTTGTTTTGTTTTTAAATTAGTATAAACAATATCTGCATCGACAGGACTTTTACTTAGAGCTTAAATTTTAATAAGTCTTCTACCAGTACTGTGCAAAGAAGTAAAACAAACGTTTATTTTTAAAAATGTTAAAGCTAGGATTGATCTACATAAGATTTAAGCGCTAGCAAAACTCCCGCCACTTTGTTTATGTTTCAGGTTTTGCGTGCTATTAACAATCTTTAATAGGAGTAGGTACTGTTGGGCAAAAGAAATAAAAGACGTCAACTTCACTATATTAACAAGAATTTAATCACAGACATCGATACAATTCGGTTCGACGAGGGGAAATGAGTGGTATATTCTGCTCATTTTCGTATTTCCTCATTTTCGTCTAGGATACTGACACTAGAGCTAATTCTTCTTACGTATGGGTAGTAAAAGTACTTGCTAATTGCATGTCTGAGCGTTTTATTTTAGAATTTATAGAAACCGGACTAAACGCGATATTCATTATGCAGTATTACTACCACTTACTTTATTTATTTTGTTTAAATTCTTAAAGTAACTCGAGTCGTAAACGCCACTGTTACACATATCTGTCCTATACGCCTCATTCGATAGTCAGTATTTTTCACATCATTATAATTTTAACTGGTGTATCGACCGAAACCTTAATAATGAATTTTTTAAAGGTATTTACGACTAAAATTCTTGCATTATCGACGGTAAACACGTGGGCTGTAATCACCACTTTTTTGCGAATTTTAAAACTTTGATAATACAGATCGATAGAGAAAAAAAAATGGAGTAAGATAGCATTCAAAAGTCATTTTGGCCAAAATGGTGATTACGCCCTTTGAGATTTAAGGTATCGATATAGTATTAAAGCTTAACCTCAAAACACTTAAACCTAGCCTTACGCCTTTGAATCCATTATAGAAGAGACAAAACATTAATCATAATTAGGTTATGGTAAAAAGTGACTAATGATGCTTACTAATCCATTTTTGCAGAAATAAAGCTGTATCCGAGTTCACAGTCAGCTGCGGAAGTAAATGTAGGCGGTAAGTAATTAAGATTTAGAAGCACGGTAGCGCGACGGCCAAGTTTCTAAGTAGTGGCGTTATTATTATATTTGCTCATTGTACTTAGTAAATGTTTTGTAACTGTGATTATATTCGCATCCCATTAATTTTACGTACACGTGGCATCACGTGGTGTATTTTTTTTGGACTGTGGTTTGTCCTTGTGTCTGAGACACAAGTGCTATTTTTGCACTGCGGCGGGGTAACTCGACTTGATGCTGTCTGTACATAGAATAATATTATCATGTACATAGTAGCTGTTTTTAAAAAAAAACATGGATGCCAAAAAAAAATTGAACAAGTATGTTTAAAATTTTTAGAGAAAATAGCTAAGGTTTGTGAACACCAATCCGCATGGTGTTTAGGCCTAATTCCATTCCATCATATTTGCGATGAATTGATTTATGATGGAGGCATCTGCCTTGCCACTGCACCGAAAGGTCAAAAGAAGCCAAGTTTTAATTAGATTTAAAATATTCTGATTATAAAAGCAAAGTATCAGCCTATAGGATGTCTCACTAGACATCCTATAGGCTGATACTTTGCTTTTGCAGCCTATAGGATGTCTCACTAGACATCCTATAGGCTGATACTTTGCTTTTATAATCAGAATATTTTAAATCTAATTAAAACTTGGCTTCTTTTGACCTTTCGTCTTTAGTGGGATTAAGATCTTACCCGAAGAGGGATTACTCGTAAGTTAATTATAAATGTGACCAAACGGAACCGTTGAATCTTCAAACTATGTCATTAACTAAGTTAGTGGTATAGTTTTAGTTTTAATAGGTGGTAACGCATGCTCAACTGGGAAGTTATTTTATTAAATCCTTCCTTTAATATAACCAATTTAGTTAGATCCCTTACATCATGGCTTGTTTATGTAAGGCGGTAATTTTTAAAATGGTCGCTAAAAGGATTGCGGTAGGATATCTAATTTGCTATAGACATTGTCTTGGCTTGATAAATAATTAAAACCATGGAAATGGGGACGCACTGTAGCTTTAATGGAGTGCGTCATTTTCACTAAGAACTTGTTGAAGTAAATGATTTTCTAAACCAGATGATTCAGACTTTTTGATTCAAAATAGCTTTATTAACTGGTTTTAGTTACTCTGAAAGTGATTGTGATGTTGACAATTTGCAATAGTTAAACCTACGAATTACCTTTATTTATACGTCACCATCTAATTAGTTTCCCGTTAATTTTTTTGTAAGATTGGCTACCACTTCTTTGAATATTTCATCCATGGTAAAAAATGGTATCCATGGTAAAGTTGTAAGGTGATTTTGATGCCATTCCAATGTTGTCTGTGTTCCTGACCCATGACATTTATTGCTTTCTATTTCTGCGTTTTTAATATCTCTCCTATCATGTTACTCTAGAGGTGGAATTGTGTTTTACCCTTAATAAGGCATATAGAAAAAAAAAATTACCAACTGCTTTTGAACCTTATATACCATGGTATGAAAAAATTTATTGGTTTTAGTTCTTATGTCATGACATAAGAACTAAAACCAATAAAATTTTTCGTTGACTCATGTCTTATTAAAATCCAATTTTGATGATAAGTAACTATGAAGAAATGATGCCATTGGCAATTTCCTAAAAACAGTTTAAACAGTCAGCATTAGAAGAATCACTATGAACAAAAGATACCTACTTCAAATAATCATTTCACCCCAAAAAAACAAAGAAAATATGTCATTGAAACCAAGCTCTTAATTAACATAACAGTTACACAAAGTTATTTAACCATCAATCATCCAACAGGCAACAAGTAGCAAACAACTACCAAAAGTTGCCAAACGTTTGTTCCACAAAGTTGCCAGGGAAAAAATTACGGCCATATGAACACTGCATTATGAGTGGCGAATGGAACATAGCATAAAAAAGCTAGTAGCTAAACAAAGATCTTAATATATTAACGTGCAGTAAACCTTGAAAACGGAGATCTAAATTTGCTAAAACAATACGTAGATTTTTTTTCCGGACACTTATCTTTCTTTCTTCTTTATTGTCTGAAGTTTGGGGGATGATGGTGGGCACGTCTCACAGTGGCCGGATACAAATTGTTTGTTCATTGAGTGATTGAACATGGGAAATCTCTCTTGTCACATTATCATCATTTCAGTCAATAGACGCCTAATCTAGCATAGGCTTCCCCGAATGTTTTCGACGCAGATCAGTCCTTTGCAGCCTGCATCTAAGGAATTTCCGTGACCTTAACCATATCGACGGTCCACTTTCTGGAAGGCCTGCTACGGCTGCAACTTCTTGTACTCCGCGTCCACTCGAGGACATTTTAGTCCCAATGTCCGCTTATTCTCTACATCATATATCCTGTGGACAAGCCACCATCACCACTTGAGGCACTTGACTCATCATCATACCTTTACATCTGTGGCAGATATTTCCAGCAGCATCACGCGGTGTGACATTACTGCTGTTGTGGCTAAAGTCCTATGTGAGAATAAACCTTTCTTCCGCATTTCACTTGACTAGAGTCAGATAAAATGCGGATCTGCTAAGCTTCCTCTGAACCATTTTTTACTCCAGGCTATAGAAATATTGTCAGTAGATTTTCCTACTTAATTGGCATCAATCCAATCCACCAATCCGCATTAGGCAAGCGTGGTGATTAAGCCTAATCCCATCATAGTAGCGATAACTTGATTTCTATGATGGAGGCCTTTGCCCTGCAGTGGGACAGTATATAGGCTGATACTTTCCTTTCCTTTCCTATGTGGCACTGTGGTAATAGCGATTATGTCAGGCAAGTTGTCTCGACGGGCCAAAGTTCAAGTCCCCGACTAAGTTTCATGCGATATTTTTTCTTCTAATCTCCGGGGAGCGACATGACTTCTCCTCTTTATAGGACTTAAATCTTCCCATTATAACGTATCTACCTCCGTAAAATAGGTAGGTAATATGTGGCTTACTTAAATATTGCTTTAATATGCATTATGTTGTTTAAAGAAAGGGTCAAGATCCAAATTGTACCCGCTTTTCAACAAATTTCAATTGTATATGATTGCATTTATTAATTGTGGGAGAGCCACGCTTCGGCATGAATGGGCCGGCTCTTGGCAGCGCACTTGTGACACCACTGGTGTTGCAGGTGTCCATGGGCGGCAGCAATTGCTTACCATCAGGTGATCCGCCTGCTCGTCTGCTACCTATCACATAAATTTACCTTAGTATTCGTATGTTTTATTACTATGAAGACGGTATCCGCGGTTATGTTGTATATCTGTTTGTTAAAGGAAGGATTTACATAAAATGATACCTAAATTTTACTCAATTACATACAATGGCTTAATACAATCCATTAAACCCACGATGTTTATTACCTGGTTCACTACCAAATGCGCCATCAGACGAGTCACTCAAAGTTTTTGTAACGATTATGATTTTATTAATTAAAACTGGGATTAACGCAACATTTATAATTAAGCATTTTTTAGTAATTACTGCTTGATATTTCGGCTATGTTACAGCCGTGGTCACGTGAAGAATGACATCTACATTTACTATGACGCGACGACGACATAGTAAACGACGCGCTTATGCCCAATTCAATTAATAGGGGCTACCGTGTGTGGAAAATCCGTTAGATGGCGTACGTGAAGACTGAGTTCCAACTTCAACGTCATTGGTCGTTTAGTTACATTTTGATATCTCACATCAAAAATAACCAATCACGGTGTAGTTGGACCTCAGTATACACGTACGCCATCTAACGGATTTTCCACACGCGGTAGCCCCCACTATAGTTCACTTGCATTGCGAACATTGAGAAGACCATTTCTTAATGATATTTTCTTCCCACAGGTCTCACAGAAGGAGCAGTCAAACAGAAGACAGCGTATAGTGATTCCAATACTGTTATTGCAAGGACATTCATAGTTTTAACCTCTGTTATTGCAGTAATCATTTTAGGCTTAGACAACTGAATCAATTAAACGGCGAAACTTGTATGTAATGAAAAAAGACTGTATATAAAAAATTGTAATGTTTTTGGTTTCATACTAGAAAGACGATAGATTTAAACTATAATTTTGGATATAAGACAAGCGGTGGAGTATCGAGCCAAGTTCATGAAAATAATTTTATCGAAAAAAATTGAAATATCAACATCTCCCACACAAGTCTTGCACACCGTTGACTCTTATGGCTTAGGAAATAAGAATATATACACTGTGTATCAAAGTTAAATGTGGTGTGTGGTGTGTGATAAGATATAAAACAAAAAAACAAAGTCTAAGATCAGTTTTTCGAATAAACTTTATCGTCTTTCTGGTACCAATTTAATGTAAAAATAGTATTATAAAAAGTCAAATTAAATGCAACTATTGTTAATTAAATTTTACGCTTCATAATTTTGTTGAATGTGCTCAAAGTTTGTTTTTATTATTATTACAAAATAAGAACTGGTTGGAAGTTAAAGTATTATAAAGTTGTAAATAAAACTACTAAGTTATAAATAGCTAGCTGTTACGTAAACTTGTCAGTAAATATTAAAACAATTTATTATTTCATACCAATTTTCTCGCCTATTCACTTTATTTCTATGTTTGTGGTGCTCTGTAGATTTATTGGTTAACCCTTTTTCTCTATAGTCGCACAGTATATTGGCCTAAATTAGCCTAATAGTAAGCAAAATGAAAGCCTACATTGTAGTTACAACTTGAAAGCGTGAAGAAGCATCTTGCCAGCTATTATTGCTATTTAGTTGAATTTGTGACGGCTAAAGGGCTTATTCCACCTTTCTAGTGATTGATTTTAGTCAGATGAAATAGCATATAGGAACTGACTACATTATATTTTATTTATCGATACATTAAAAGACGTCATAGCAGTGCCATCGGAATTGACCCTAGCCTCGCGTCCGTTTTAACTACAACGAGGGCTCTCCTTTTGCTTAACATCAGGGTAAGACAAGTCATTACAATTATGTACTGTGTAACTATAAAAATGTTATTTATGGCCTCAAATGTTGTCTGCTCTCAGCTACCCTCTAAAGTTTACTTACTACGCTGGCTCAGCAACCCGAAGTTGATCTTGGCCTCCAACACGAAAATTCGCCACTCCACTCTATTCTCTAAAGTCTATTTATAACAAATCCGTATTATTCTAGCTGGGCCGAATTCCAACAATATGTATATTCAGTACTCAATATTTTAGTTGGCGGTATACACAAGTGAATACAACCTGCCAAATTCGATACCATTTCTACCAATTTTAAACTTTTAGTTACTGGAAATAAAGTCGAAAATCGGTTAATGAAAACTGTCAGAATTTGATAGGTGAGCATTTGTTGAAAGCTTTCATGGGCTTTTTTGTTGAGTCAACTGTACATTTTTTATACCACTACACGGTACCTATTGATTGTATTGCAGAGTTTAATTAATAGAATCTATACTAAAGAATAAAATTTTACTGTACTTTTAGTTGTTACTTGTTATTGTAATATATATAGTGCCCGCTGAATATATTATGTAAATTGTATTTATATTTTGCAGAAGTAAATGATAAAATAAACCTATTGTGTTTCTTTCATTACATCTTTGGTACCTAATAACGATAGCACCTTAAGATGATGACTTCTCTTTCTCAGGATTTCTTGATCTTTTAACAGGGCTACTTTTTATGTGATAGGTGACGAACGAGCTGACGGACCACCTGATGGTAAGCGATTGCCGATGCCCATAGACACCTGCAATTCAAGTAGAGTCACAAGTAAGCTGCCAACCCTTAACCCCCTTTCCCCCAATTAGGCCTCAAGGGTTCACTCAACAAAACACAGCGCAGACGCTGCTTTACGCCGGTCTTTTGTGAGGCTGTGGTGGTTCTTGTATACAACAAAAAAAAAGTTAGCTACTACAAATAATAGGCAAGTATATAATGTAAAAAGTAACAAATGAATCGTTGACGTGGCCACCAGTGTGTTAGACTGACAAGACTAACAAGAAGCCCAGTAACAAAATGGGCTGATGACATATACAGAGTTTGAGTGGTGGGAAAGACCTGGATGAGGCTGGTGCCCTACGACTATCGCCCACAATAGACGATAAGGGAGAGTCCCAGGAATTTTACTCGATATTGCGTCCACCCCCAACGATCGGGTATGCACATCGCATTTCTCCTGCCGGGCTAACATGCGCGCCGCGAGATAATTTGTCGACACTCGTATTGTGTCAGCGCAAGTTGCTTTTCGCTCACCTGACTGAGCGATGAGCGGGATAGAAGGATGCGCTCTCGCGAACGAAAGTCGACAAAATTTTTTTGGGGTACGCATGTTATGCCTACTGGGTCAACAAAAAAAAAAAAAGAGAAGACCGTCGCCGCCATTGTTAATGCCGAGCACAGTAAAAAGCCTATATCATGTAGTGGGATCAAGATACAGGCTGATGATGATGATACATTTACAAATGCATCACCTTAAGGAATTCCAACAAAACAACCTTTTCCTCGCTTCTGAAGAACGTGAATTTCAACGTCAGCAATATTAAAAGCCTACAAACTAGTTTTACGACGTCGTTCCACAACGTTTGACTTTACTGTAACTATGTTTAAATCTCTAGAGTGTCGTGAATTTTACAGGCCATCTATATTTTAATATTAGTTTCTTTTTAAAAAGTTACGTACGTACGTCTGTGCTGTGTTCTGCCGAGTGAGGGTACCGAGACCCAATCGATGATTAAAAGGATCACGACGCACTTGTGACTGGCGGTGGCAATCACTTACAATTGGGTATTTGACTAATCTCGATATAGTAAAAAATATTGATACTCTATCAAAATATTGGCAAATAAGAAGCAATGGCCAACATTTTCAGTTAAAAATATAACGTCTAGCTGGTTTTGTAAGCATTTAAAGTTTCATGGGCAAGTACATTTTTAAAGTACAAAATTTAAAAAAATATATATATTTTATTGAACTACCCGTACATTTTCCACCAACTTTTATTATGGAACTATTTACTTAAACGAAACATTTGATATAGCTACCAAACAAAACTTACTAGACACACACAGCATAGAGCGTTTTTGGGCTTGCCCAAAATATGTGCTTTTAAAGTTGTGATACCTCAGGTAATTCAAATGAGAATCAAGTGATTCTTTCAACGATGTTTCTTAAATTAAGGCGTCTTTTGATTAAAGACAAAAAAAATTTAGTCAAATACCCAATTAGGTGATCCGTCTGCTCATCTACCACATATCACATTGAAGAAAGATAAACAAAAAGATAATGAATATCTTTTAACTTCAAGGATTTAATCAGTTAATTTGACCACATGTAGTATGTATGTAGCACGTCACTTTAACGTTTTATAAGGCGTCAAGACGCTGCGCCTTTGGGGACTGTGGCCCTTTTCAATCATCTTTCAAATCAAAATAAGAGAAAAAATGTACAAAATACAAACAAAAAAATATTGTAGACGCAAAAGAAATCCTTGAGCAGACACTTTTAAAGCATTGTTTCTCATAAAGGCCTCGAGTTTTCGCGAGACGAAATAAAGAAGCCAAATGAGAAAACCCGTGATAGACTGATGACTTAATAATTTAGAGATTTTGTTACAGGGTTCAATGAGAGAAAAAGTAACAAGATTTTGTAATTTGATAAGATATTCGATATTAAGATTGGACTTTTAGGGTGCTTTTGATCAAGTGACACTGCCATTTTTGTTTTATATTTATTTAGTATTAAGTAACTCAATCATACGCACCTTTTGTAGAACAAGGGTACAATTGTTAAAAATTGCATATACCTAACATGAGTTATGTTCGCAAAAATATTTTTCCGTTTCTGCAAACTTTATTCAAATTATACTATATTTTTTGACAATTGTGCCTTTGATCTACCAATGGTGCGTTTAATTTAAGTTCCACCAAATATTACATAATATATTAGTAGTAAGTTTCACATTTAAAATTAACATTCTCTTCCTTTCTTCTTTTTCCGTTACTCAAGTTACAACTTATAACAGTTATCCCATCCTAAATTATATTGTAAAGAATCACGTTACTTTTATTTGGTTCTTTGTAAGCTAAAATACACGCAAATCAGCTCCCGATATTCCAGTCTTGGTGGTGAACTAAGGTTGTGGAATCCCCAGGCTCTGCGAAAATTTCCCGGTTAAGAGTAGACCAAAAGGTAAAAACTGTCCTTTTGCTATTCCTGGCTATCGATGTATTGATGTGGTAAACGTTTGGACAGTTATCTATCTAGCATTCGATTATGACAGGGTGATGATAACAGCCAAACCACTAGCACATCCTTCTATATCGATATTCATTAAGTCTTAGTACTTGTAAGTAAAATCTAGGCTACATCAATATGAAGTACTTGAAGCAAGTTCGAAACATCAACAGTAAATCCAATATGTCTCGGAGACTGCTTCGCAGAAATTCCCCCGTTTAGAGAACTCTGCGGCAATATTTTTCAAAGTTGAAAACCAGAAACAAACAAATGCAGTGAAGTTGAATTCTGCACTCATGTATCTGTGGCTACGTTTGTTTATTTTATTTTATTGTAGGATGCACTCGGAGAGGTGGACTAAAATCGTCACACAATACAAGCCATCAGATGGGGTACGGTTGAGAAGCAGACCCAGAAAATGATGGCGTGATGATAAATCATCACGTCATCCTGTTGTGATGGTCTAAAGAAAACGCAGAAAACCGGCGTGAAGCAGCCCCTGTGCTGTGTTTCGCCGAGGCTGCTGCTGTGCTGCTGCTGCTGTGTGCTGTGTTGCGTGAGGGTACCGGAGGCCCACTTGGGGGGGAAGGGGATAAAAGGTTGGGAGCGCACTTGTGACTCCACTGGTGTTGCAGGTGTCCATGGGCGGCGGCAATTGCTTACCATCAGGTATCCGCCTGCTCGCCTGCTACCTATCACATAAAAAAAACTTACAGAGACCAATGGTGGAGTTTGGGAAAGGCCTTTGCCTAGCAGTTGGACCATTTAATAGTTGTCTTTTAAATGGTACCACCTAAAGGACCTAAATTGCTTTAGGTCATCAATAATATCGAAATCTAATATGTTTAATTGTGTAGATAGAGACGTATAATAAAACAATAATAGTCAAGAAAACTTGATAAAAATAAAAGTAACAAGTTGCATATCAAAATTTCGGGGTTATTACGTAATCATACCCAAACTGTCATAGCAGGGCCTCCAATATAGTTACACAGATAGACGAATCTATGAAAATATGAAGAATATTGTTGAAGGAAATAAAGGGAGGGTCAGAGTAACTTACGCGAAGAAAGTTTATTTTTATCTGGGTCCAGACCCTCGGAAAACAAATTTCATGAATAAATTTTTCCTTTGTAAACAAATCGAGCAGGCCATATTAAATTAAGGCTCTCCTGTGACGGGGAATGCAATAAAAAAGAGAATTTTAGACGCTATACGTGGACTGTAGTACATTGGGGAAGTAGGTGATCTTGAGGGCTTGCTGTGAAAATTTGACTTTTTATGTAAAATTACATCGCGCTAGCGTTTCGTGTTTTCGGGATACCTATATGCCTTGACGTTCAACTAAGTGATTGGTTCAATTGATTGTTATTTATGTAGATTAATAAATTATTGTGCTAGGTTCGTTGGACGTTGCTACTATTCTAGGCCTACTCATGATTAGTCTAATAATACCAGCAGCGGGTTAGATTCCACTATAAACTCCACTATAAAATAAACTAAGAAGTACATATAGTTTTTATATTTGTTTAAGTTTTATACTTTGATTTTAATTATTTCAACAAAACAGACTGAAATCTGTCGTTCACATATATTAAAGATCTTTTTTGACAGATTCAAAATCTAAAAAGGTACCTGTAACTTGACGTTTGCTTTTATTAGTTTAGTTCATATAATTAAAAATCTGAGTTAAGACTCATTAAGCTACTACTAAGCTTAACGGTTTCAGACATTTTTATTTCTCTAAAAAAACTTCAAACCCGTCGCAACAGTTTTTTATATTTATCGGCGTTTAAAAGTGAACTACTTTTAAAGTCAGTACTATGTTCATACGTAACTTTCGGCCTTTGAATGCGGGATGCGAGATCACTTATTCGTATCAGTGATATAAGGTTTTAATTTAATACGTAACGCGATTCTTTCTGTTTTATTTTCAAAGGCTTACTTAGATGTCAAGTTATATTACTTTTGAAAAAAATAGAAACACCTATTTTCCTCGTGAAGGCATGAAATGTTGCTCCAAGAGAATATAATAAGTTTAAGAAATTTATTTGAAAAGTTGCTTTTGGCATTAGCCAAAACTTCAAGTGCGAAAGTAACGTAAAGTATCACAGCCTATATTGTCCCACTGCAGGGCAAAGGCCTCCATCATGGATATGAAGTCACTAGGATGGGATTAGGCTTAATCACCACGCTTGCCTAATACGGATTAGTGATCACATACCCGAGCTAAGTAGGTACATACGAGTACTTTTGATAGACCCTTGATATGAACTTGTAGCAAAAATAGATAAAAAATAAGCCTGGTGCTCCGTAATTGTAAAAAATATATGTAGTTTAGTAGCTAACAATTTAAATTAATTGACGTCACTTAACTAGTGCTACTAACTCTTCCCTTTAACATGAATGTCCTTTCGAAAAGGGAATTGAAAACAATGGCTTTGGGCTTATGAGGTAGACTCCCTATTAAATGCACAAAGTACAGACTAGACAAAACTAAGATATGTATTATACTGCCGCATTCATGACGTCATAAAATCTTAATGCTATATTTTTACTTAAGTTAATGTTTGATTAATGAGATTAATGAAAGCAGCCAGTGACTCGTCATCACTTAATGAATGCACGAAGAAGGCGGCTATCAGAGAAGAGTGGCAGCGTGTTGTAAAGCTTGCTACTAATCCCTGAAGTGATGACCACGACCGCTCTGTCAACTGTGAAAAGTGATGCCGACTTAGAAGAAGAAGAAAAATCTAAGAATAAGAACAAGCAGGTCGTGACTGAAAATGAATCTGCCATTGTAACGCGACCAAATAAGTTGTGATTCAATGACACCACAACAACCAAACAATGACGATATGTTCAATTTGGTGGTATTATATTACATCAAATTACATCATTAAGTAACAGATGTTAACAATTATTATAGCTCATATCTCTGAGCGTGGCAGTTGAGAATAAATTTAGTTTTGCACTTCCCAAGAGCTGCATTTCCGAATCTTTTACTGAAAAAGTGTAGTTTTAACGCCTCAACCCACTCACCCTTTGATTACTCCAAAGATTGCTTGCTTTTTGCAGGGAAGTAAAACACTTTTTACTACCCACGGTTAGGCTTTACAAGGCACTAAAATGGAACTGGATGGTGTACTTAAGAATTATCTTCAAAGATAAAGAACTTAGTGGCATGTTATGTCCAGTTTTAGTACCAGCCGAGTTTAAGGCTCCGTAACAATATAGGGAAGGATTACGGTATGTTCTGGGGCAACATTTTGTTTTATGACTCACTTTGGTTAATATAATTAGAGTGTTTTCTGTTATAAGTGAGTTATGTATTATGATATAAAATCAAATTAGTTTTTTTAGGTGACAACGGGTTGATGGAAAACCGCTGGACTCGGCGTCGGTAGGCCCAAAAACTATGGGCTGATGACCTCAACAGCTTTGCCCGCGATTGGCCACAAATGGCATTGAATAGAGATCGGTGGAGGGATTTGGGGGAGGCCTTTGCCCAGCAGTGGGACAGTATAGGCTAAATAAAAAAACGTGATAACTGGTAGACTTGCAGATCACCAGATGGTAAAGCGATTGCTCGCCGTCCATTGACACCTGCAACACCAGTAGAGTCACAAGTGCGCTGCCATCCTTTAATCCACTTATCCCCCAGTTGGGCCTCCGGTACCCTCACTCACTCGACGAAACATAGCGCAGGCGCTACTTCACACTAGTCTTCTGTGACGTGGTATCACTCCAGTCGAGCTGGCCCATTGATGCCAAAACGTGGCTCTTCCACGGTTAAAAATAAGTTTATTTGCTGTGTAATTCTTTAATAGTATATCTCGATATACCTCTATAATCGATTTAGTTTTTTTAGAAACCCCTTAAATAACTTTCTTTAACTTAGTTTCCAAATTAAATATAGTAGTAATAATTGTCAATCTAGCTTCTAATTTGTACTAATTTTGACCTGTAGGTAAAAAAAACCTCTATCCAATAACCCCGTCCAGCCGTTACAATAATAGGGCCACAATACAGAATGAAATATGATAAAGTTAAGCCTCTCTTATTGAATTTCATTATTAAGCCCAGCAAGGGCCCGAGTAACTCAAACATTTTACAGCCGTTATGGGGGTTAACATTGTAACAAGAAAGTTAAATTCGTTTGCTTTGGATGTTTTATAATTATTTTAAGTAATTAACCCGTGACGTGGACGTTTTTTGATCTTCTTTGGGATCATGGAAAAATGAGGTAATTTTATTACTAGGGTGGAACTTCTTGTCGCTTCATGACAGAAGATTTGGGTAAGAAAAAAAATATTCGTGGTCCTTTATACTCTGTACTCTACGGCTGAATGTAAAAACTCTACTGTTGGCGACCTACATCGTTGCAACCTTTTTGGCCACTGATTAAGTTTAAATTCTAGTGTTCTTTATAAAACATACAACCCTATATAAGAAATGTCTACTATAGTTATCAGTCAGTTGTTGTAGCCCTCCCGTGCCTAATCTATTTATCTTGTCAATTATGTAAGTTTTCAAAATATATTATAAGTGTTACTGTGGTGTGCTTGTATCATTCAAATCCTCCTCCTCCTCATCATCATAGTCCTCGTCATCATCATCCATCCCTCATTTCATAGTCTACAGTCAACTTTTTTGTAACTATTTTCTAACACTATATTTTTCAGAGACGCGGGTGCCGTTGGATGCAGACCGCCTCCAATCGGTCAGCCCTTATCTATCTGTATATGGGGAAGACCTATGTTCAGCAGTAGACGTCCTATGGCTGAGATGATAAAATGAGTGTGACGGAACCCAGGTAGTCTCCGGGAAATCTTCAGCAGCGCGTAGGCGATTGCAGGTTTCCTTAGAGGAACTTGGCTGGTTGGAATGAAGACCGGTAAACATCACCCTCCGCACGCGAAATGGGCACAATTGGAGCCTAATTGCGGAAAAACCCGTACGGAAGAAGAAGAAGATGAGTGTGACGCGTCCTCCGATTTGAAGCTACGACCTCCCTTTTAAAAGACGTACGATCATGTCCCCTGAGCTATTGCTCAATGAAGATTCCTTTTCCCCTTTATCCTTACACTAGTGGCCCGCCCTCACTTTGTTTCGGGATAGTAGTTCCACTGTCTACCAATAGATGGCGCTGGGCGTTGATTGTATCGCGCTAGTGTTTCGTGTTTTCGGTTTATCTATAAGCCCTGGCGTGGAATATGAGATTAACCTCTTTATAAATAGTATATATGGTCTCGATTCAAACATGATAAGTCTGCTCTAGCTTAGACAACATTCGGATAGAGGACTTTATAATAAAACTAAAATTGTGTGACACATATTGAAAATATATTTCCGATAAATTACAAATATAAAACTGTCACAAACTACAACTAGTTAAATATTAAGCGAGAAGTGGAAATAGCACGTTTTACTGATCCAATTTCTCTTGAATCAAACAAATTTTTCGCTCACAGCATTCATAGATTTTAGTTAGATTTTGATGGCTGTCAGTGTTTGCATTTCTAGCGGCATTATGTGTAAAATTGTACTGCGATGAAGAGTGAATTTCTATTTTAGAGTGGTGGTTTAGAAATATGTTTACAATAAAATGCTCCAATATTATAATAACTATTGAAAACAAATTGGGTTAACATTTGGAGTTAACATGAGCCTTCTCCATAACTACCTCTTCCTCCGAAGAGGCCTAGTTATGGAGAAAGCTTTCGTCTTAGACCATGTTTCAGATTTTGAGAAGTTTAGTAATTAAAATGAAACAACTACCGTCTGACCTTCGCAACTCATTACAGAGGAACCAGTTCATCTGAATTATGGCAACACGTTTGAGAAACTATCCGAAATATATAGGTATATAGGTATCCTCACATGTTTTCCCTGATGGTAAAAATATGGACATAGATTTGAAAAAGTCATGCTCGGATTCAAATATACGACCTGTTATTATGTATCTTTGCTCCCTTGGCTCATATTGAGCAGTTAACCTATAACATGCAACGGGTAAACTTCTGTTATTGCTCGTCTAATTTTAAAATGTTGACGGTATGGTTTGACTGAAAGAAATTTAAAAGCAGGCTCATTTAATTAACGTTTAACCAGCCTATGTACCATATGGAACCAGCAGATTTTGAACTTTATGCAGTTATGATATGGTTGAAAACCAATAAAAAAGTGTCTGGTTAAGGGTTAAGTGTATTTCGTTTTGGTCGTATATACGACCGCGACTATTGACCGTGGCAGGTTGTCTTTCGAGCAATTTATACTCGTACATTGCGTTTTTCATTTCCTAGTGGAGTTAATATAAAAAAGTTAACAATGTATGGATCATTCTTTAACTTGACACGAAGGACTAGACACACGTGTGTCCAGTTGGCGAAAGTCTAGCGCATAAAGAGGTATTTAATACATTTTAAATATAGGTAAATACAATGTATAGACGCCTCGTGTAGGTCTAGTGGTTTAAGTAACGGGCCGTGATCTTGGGGTACTGGATTTCCGATTCGGTTTTCGAACATAGCTGGGGTTTGTGATAACCAAGCCACATTAGGCAAGCGTGGGGATAAAGTTCCATCCCACCGTAGTAGCGATGACTTGATTTCTATGATTGAGGCCTTTATTCTGCAGGCCTGTATATTTAGGCTGATGAAATAGTATACTATACGTACCTATCATATATATACGACGACATAACACCGTTGAACGTTACACTAGCGCGATGTAACTGAGACTGAGCGCCATCTATTATCAAACTGTTAGCAATAATATTAGTACATCATACCAGTAAAGATTAAGTATATAACATTAGTATACTGGTAGATCATAGACTAGAAATTCATAATTCATCCTATTTTTATTTATATATATTTTCTTGTAGGTACTTTTTTCCGATAAATACTGACATATCTTTTCAGATAGCTATCTGCTCCTCTTTGTAGCTACAAAGAGGAACTTTCTTATTTTGAAAAGAAACATTTTGTAATACAGATGGTGGGCGAATAAGTAAGACATTTTTTCATAAGGAGATGAAAGAGATATTGCTAAAATGATATATTGAAAATATGTTTTTTTTTCAACAAAGTATAGTTACGTACGCAGATCAAAGGTAACATAGGCAGTTCAGAACCCGTTAAGTAATTCTTTTATTACTTAGCTTTAGTCTCAAAATATCAAAACAGAACAGCAGATAGAATAGCAACTTGGAAAAGTTCTTTTAATAATGGGAACAAAACCATAAAATAAATGGTCACAGAAAATTGGATTTAGCTGGTATTGATACCAAAGTATTTATTGACCTACTATCAGCAATATTTCGTATTGCGTCTACTGATACCAGATTTTATTTATTGGGGGACAATATAGGGGCATAGGGGGGGGGGGGGGATTTGAATTGACCAGACCAACTGAAACTTATACGTTTCAGAAACTATCTGGAACTTATAGGTTTACTTGCGATGTTTTCCCGCTGAACTCATAGTAGAAAACATGCACAATTGCACATCATCATCATCATCAGCCCGGCAGTACCCACTGTTGAGTAATAGGCCTCCTTTCTTTTCCGCCAAAGTTCCCGGTCCTGAGCTGCTCGGATCCAAGTAGGACCTCCTATTTTGGTGATATCATCGACCCATTGTGAATTGCACATAGATGTGAAAAATGCATTAGTGCGTGCTTAAATTCGAATCACCACCCCCATATGAAAAGTGCGTGGTTAATGGCTGAGCTACCATAGCTCTTATTACCTATAGTTAACAGTCGCTTAGTTGAGTTAGGAACAAGGATCAAAGTTTGTCCCTGCAAGTTCTCTCGGCAATGTAACCCTCATCTATACGTTTAGCAAAAGCTAAAGAAAACTCTCAACATCTCCATCATAAGGGTAGCACGCACGCACAGGCCCACTACCACACAGTTAAGACAGGGACAGTAAAGTAGTAATAGTAGTGAGTCAAACGCATTTAAAAAAATATCGAAGCGTTCAGCTGAGGTTCACACTATCCTCCAACCGATTTGACTAGCGGCCAATCTTTGCGATCACTTTGCGTACAAAGGAACACGATTGAGTAGGGTTAGGTGCAGAATCAATGGCTTAACGTACTCTCCGAGGCACGAGGATACAAGACAGCCAACTTCCAGACTTCGGGCTGATATTGAGAATTTCCCGCAAAAAAAAAGAGAAAAATATTTATTTAAAAACTTTATTGCACAAAACTTCGTACAATAGGCGAACTTAATGCCAAGAGGCATTTTCTACTAGTCAACCTTTGGGTCAAGCATTAAGGACAAAATTATGTCTCTCTCTCATTAATAATGAATGATATTTCTAATACTTAGTACAAAATAATGTTGAAAATTGTTAGTAAGATTAAAGGTAAGTAATTGTCATAGACTCAAGCCAAAGACTCCAGGCAGTCGGTGTCTTTTATTATTTATTATGAATAAAACCACTGTCATCCACAAATTGGAATGAGCAGACTCTACCGGAATGAGACCATGGGTTCTCACAGAAAACTTAACAGTACTTAAACTACTAGTAGTTGGTGTAGATCAGTGGTTCTTAACCTTTAAGTCATGAGGGATCATTTTACCAAAATTCTGTTATGTCAGGGACCACACACTTCGGTCATGCGTCGCGGCGCCGTACTCATCACGTCACGTCAGTTGCTTATTACCATGTCTTCGCGGACCACATGGAATGCCTCCAGGGACCACCGGTTAAGAATCACTTGTGAAGATCAAAGGGCCGTTCGCTTACTTTAAAAAGTCTTCTCTTCTTGCCATTCTTATTAAGTGAAGTACTTGTCTTGCCATTTTTATTAAGTGAAGTTTTATTACTGCTTTACAGTTTTCCTGTGGCGCTCGGTCGTTCCGGCCGTCAAGCGCGCTCACCTCGCCACATAAATCTTAACCGACGACGTGCTTTTAGGCGATCGTTACGCATACTGCCCCGTCTTAAGGTTCGAATACCGTGACGTCTAACGTTTGTTATTTATCGTACCAACCGTTTTGGGCTGTCTTTATGATCATTGGAAAATTGTCTTGCAGGTTACGTCAAACTGTGACAAAGTTGTTTAGGACTGGTTTTCTGGAACTTAGTGTACGAGATAGATAGTTATATTCTTTATTGCACAGAAATAGAATACATGAGTGAAACAACAGCAGGTATCACAAAGTCATGAATCAGTCTATATTTACTGTCCCACAGCAGAGCAAAGGCCTCCATCATAGAAATCAATTATTCATCACTACAATGATGGGTGGCTTAAGCACCACGCTTGCCTAGAGTGGATTGTTGATCACAAACCCAAGCTTTGTTTAAAAATTCGAAACATACTATTGATCGACCCAGGAATCGAACCCAGGACCACTAAGATCAATTAATCCTGACACGCGAAAGTGGATCTTAGACCTTAGGTTATTACAGTGAACATCAAATCCATTTCATATGCGTTCAGATACCCACCATTTTATTCCGCATTCGCCATTTCTGTTTACCTAAATATTTATCATCTCGAGTAAATAAACATTTGATTCCATATCCAAGGAAGCAAGTAATCATAAAAGAAACCCAAACATCAGCTGAACGACGTAAAACATTAGAAAAATAGCTCCTTCGAAGATGACGAGTAGCCTCGTAAAACGAGAAATTCTGTACCAGTGTCTGCGATCTCGTTCCGATATTAATTTTAAACTTCACTACTCATAAATCAAGGATTGAATTCCATGAAAAATGGTTTCTAATAACTTATATTCTGTGCGGTAACCTCATCTATAATTTAAACTTACCAGAGTCCGACCAAAACTGGTTTTCCGACCGAAACCGAAACCAAATATTCGGCCGTGACTTGATTCGGCCGAAACCGAAACCAAATATTCGGCCGTGACTTGATTCGGCCGAAACCGAAACTCACGTAGTCAAGTATAAATTTCCTTAGAACTTCTTAATAAATACGTTTTTTAAATTACATAGACGACCCGTTTAGAGCAGTAGTTTGAACGACGGTTTAGACTGAATTATCGCGGGTTCAACTCGAAAGTTTGTGGATGAAACTGATTTGTGTTGGGTTTGGGTATTTGTGGCTCTTTCGTGGTCTAAGTTTTTCATAGCACATGGGAAAACGTTGGTTTAGGACTAAAATTATGTATGTGATGTTGTCTCACTTAGATTCAGGACAAAAGTTTTACTCTGTACCAATAGATGGCGCTGGGCGTCGATTGCATCGCGCTAGTGTTTCGCCTTTTCGCTTTAATATAGGATATGGTTTGTGGAATATGGTGTGGTTTTTGTATATAATATGGTTTGTCAATGGCTATAGTTTTACCTCTTTAGAATAGTATAGATTTCATCAACTCGTTTAAGGTTGGGTCTAAAGCGGTCGTTTTGGAGAAAGGGGTACGGTTGGAACATTATTCACCAAAAATTCACATTAGATACCTAATTTTGATATCTACCTAACTCATCCCAGTCGAGAACTACTAGTACCCACCCTAAACGTCATGAATCATACACTACCATACATCAGAGACTAAGGACCACATAATCCACTCCCGCTAAGTACATACATGACATATGACGTCATACGTCACGCTCTCTGTCCCGTGTGATACTAGCTGTGACGAATCCTGTTATAGGTGTCATTTGGTGGATGTTATATTTCATAGGACAGTTAAGTCGTTCAGCCTTTTGTCTTAATCTTCATTTATATTGAAGGTAAGCTAAAGAAGTCTTTGGAGTCAGTTTTTGTAAGGAAAAAAATATAATTGTACTTTAGTCTTAGTATTGCCAATTATCTAGTGATCTTCAAGAAAACGGCTTATTCCTTCCTTAAGAGCCGGCAACGCATTTGTAATGACATGTAGGTATCATAATGAACATGATAACAACACATTACATACATGACATGAGACAACTGCGAAACTACATACATTCATTTTATTTCATGAGAGCCACCATACAGTAAACGCTTCGGTATAAATGGACCAGCTCAACCGGAGTACCACGGACTCGCAGAAGGTGTGTTTCGTAATATGAGTGAGGGTACCGGAGGCCCAATTGGGGGAAAAAGGGGTAAAAGGTTGGTAGCGCACTTGTGACTACTGATGTTGCAGGTGTCTTTGGGTGACGGCAATCGCTTACTATCAACAGATCCGTCTGCCCGTATGCCACCTGTCACTTAAAAAAAAGTGTTATGCAAATAAATATCTTCTGTTGGTATAAAAAACAATACGCCATGTTGCACCAAATGCGCCGGTTAATGTTTGTGAGTAAAATTTTCGTAGTCCACTACATTTTATTTATAATTAACGCAAATTTCCCGACGCATTCAGCATCAGCAGATTAAATCACAAACAACAGTTGTGACAGTCATTAAAAACTTCCGTTACAAATGAAATCCGTTTGCCATAATAACAACAAATTGTTATTATCTACCCAAATCTATGAAATGTACTGCAAAACACACTGGATTTACACACTAGAGATGGGAATAACATTAGCTATATATTGTTAAAAATATCGACTAGTTTTAGAATACAGGGTATTTGATGTTGTTTTGGCCTAACACTAAAAATCTAACTTAACTTGACATTGAAAATCTGGAAAATTACATTTTACCACGCTCCTTCTCATTTTTTTTTATGTGATAGGTACACATGGCCCATGAACACATGCAACAAGTGCGCTGCTAACCTTTCATCCTCTTCCCCCCCGATGGGCCTCCGTTACCCTCACTTACTCGGCGAAACTCAGCACAGGAGCTGCTTCACGCCGGTTTTCTGTGAGGCAGTGGTATCACTCCGGTCGAGCTGGCCCTTTCATGCCGAAGCTTGGCTCTTCCACAATTAATTCATCATTGTGGAATCAACTTCCCGCAGCAGCATTTTCGTACTAGTGCGATATTCAAATATTAAGTAATGAGCCTATACCATCCTAAAAGGCCGGCAACACATCCCCACTTATCCTGGTGTAGCTGATGTCCATGGACAGCGGACATTACTTACCATCAGGTGACCAGCTTTATCGGTTGCCTTTCCATATAAAAAAAAAAATCTATCAATCAGTTAAATAAGGTGCATTTTCTTTCTACAAGTACCAACACTATTTTAATTGCCCAAAAGGCCACCATAGGGTGGGGGCCTTTGTTTGGTCGTCTGCAGCCTTAACCATTATATATTTTAATTGTGGGAGAGCCATGCTTCGGCATGAATGGGCCGGCTCGACCGGAGTGATACCACTGCCTCACAGAAAACCGGCGTGAAGCAGCTCCTGTGCTGTGTTTCGCCGAGTAAGTGAGGGTACCGGAGGCCCATCGGGGGGGAAGGGGATAAAAGGTTAGCAGCGCACTTGTTGCATGTGTTCATGGGCGGCGGCAATTGCTTACCATCAGGTGATCCACCTGCTCGTCTGCTACCTATCACATAAAAAAATATTTTAAAGTAAATAACAAAATTAGCAATCTAACTATATTTAAACAGATGGAAAAATAAAGCATTTAAAAGTGCTACTGTTAAGTGCTGGGTTGTTGATAAATGGCACCGTGCAAGCACGTATAACGCGCCTATAAAGTTCGAAAACTAATCTAGTCTAAACAGTAACTATCATTAATTTGGTTTGATTACAAAATTATCATTAATTTAATGCTTGCGCATAATAATCCAGTCCACTAGTTGGTATTAAATTATACTGTTAATTATAAGGTTTATATTGGAACTGTTTAATTAACCGTTTTTTCATTCGAGTCCCAACCCTACTATAACTTGATTTATATTTGAATAATATTAGCATTAAACTGTCGTAACGGACAAAACGTTTTACCGAATAACCACCGATGTTTACTGTTTTCTATAGACCCGTAATTATAAGCATGTTACAGCGCGCTATGAATAGAAAATCCCACTAATATTATAAACGTAAAAGTGTGTAAAGGTGAATGGTATAGCTGGCGGCACGAAAGAATAGCGATGACCGTTATTTTGCGCACTTGTAAAAAAGAAGACTTTCTATTGAAATTGGTTTCTGCGCACTCAAAGTCATAACTACACTTTATAGCTAGCCGCAGACTATAGTTTGCTCATCTTTCATGCAAAAACTACCGAATGGATTTTTACAATAATAGAGCTTTTAAGCTCCATTATTGTAAAGTTAGTTAGGCTACAATTTATAAAAATACTAGCTTTTGCCCTTGGCTTCGCTCGCGCCCTCCACGTACCTAAAATGGGGGTCAGAAGGGGGCAAAAAGTACCCTATGTTACTCTCCATCCCTTCAACTATCTTCACTTGAAAAATCAGGTCAATTCGTCGCTCCATTTCGCCGTGAAAGAAAGACAAACAGACAGGCACACTTTCCCATTTTTAATAAATAAATTAGTATGGATTGTCCAAAATATGACGGTTAATAACTAACTCCACGCGTACAAAGTCGCAGGCGGCAGCTAGTAACGCGACTCCAAAAATATGTATACACTTTAGGACCTTTTCACAATACATACGTATAAGAACGACTTCTATTTTGTGATACATTATGTATTGCGACAAAGTCCTAAAGTGTATACATATTTTTGGAGTCGACGTAATATAATAATATTGGGTTATTATGAATCTGGACGTGTAGGTAGCAATTGCTTTTAAAATGATTAGCTATCACAGTTTCCAATTTATTTTTTGTAGCGATAACAAAATTACAGTACGGTCTATTTGCGATTTTGAATTTATTCACGAGCAGAAATATTAAATCGTATTTCAGTGCCGCGATGTGTTTACTTCCATTCCAGAAAAAAAATATATCCATAATATGTTTATATCACTTTTCAACATCTTACTGCATAAAATGACATCAGTGCCAGTGTGTAAAAGTATAAATGGTGGTTTTCAGTTTTATCCGTCGATACAATGTATGTGAAATGCAATGACATTGCATTTTACGTAGGTATACCAACAGAATCTTTTTTTCCTTTAGTGTTAACTATTTACCTAGGGGAAATCTTCAAGGTTGTCAACTTGTCACACATGGGGAAGGAGGTAAAAAGCCCCTGGGATGTGCATTTGGACGTCATACAATACATACAAGCCTCATACAACCACGAACCTATACGTAGTGTCAATAATATTCAAAAATGACAAAATAAACAGACAAATAAAGTTGGATCTAGGTTTCATTTGATACCGGAAAGTTCACTCTATTTACTACGATCTACTCGTATTTGTTAGCAGTATTTATATTAGTAAAAATACGCCGAGTATAGTTTTTTGAGCCTACCTACATGACACAGCAACGTATATAAATCTGTTTAATATCTTTAATCGATTCACACCTTATTATCATACACGTTTGGTTCAATATCAGTTAAGGAGACGAGGAGTAAATATAAAAACCTATCATATTTTAACCATAAAAACACACAAACATTCATACAGAAAAATTACATTGCCCAAAATCGTTCTTTAGATTTTTGCTTTGCAGTAAAAATAAAAATCCTCCAGCCAATATAGTTACAGTCATTCTTGTTATTTTTTAACTGTTATTTTTTAACCTTTGTTTGTCCATTTGTCGGTATTGCGAAACTGTTTAACAGTTTATTATAGCTGTCTATTATATATCTCTATATACTGTTTTCATTCGACTGTAACTCACTATTGACTGCAACACATGATACGAGTACCTATAACTCGAAGCCATACTCGTAATAACTCATCTCATATATCAGGCGAATAACGAGCGCCGTATCAAAGGAAATAATTAATGTTTTGAATCGTTAATATCTACAACAGTCGTTTATCAAAACCCATTAGCTAGATAGTGTTGCGAACTGAGATATCTTGGTAATAAAGTTTGCGTGTCGAATTTAGGGGTTTAGCTGCCGCCGGCGTGTGGGTAGGTAGGTACTGTCATGAATCACAAGTTACTAAACACTCCAGGTGTACAAAAGAGGCTAACGTTTGAACTTCCAAAGTCGTTGACTGATAGACTGACTAGATGACAGTATCATTTTGTTTTTTGTTTATGTAATAGATGGCAGACGACCTGGACCACCTGATGGTAATCGATTGCCGTCGCCCATAGACACCTACAACACCAGGTACAAGTGCAATGGCACCCCCTTTCCCCCCAATTGGGTCTCCGGAGCCATCACTCATTCGGAGAAACACGTCACACGCGCTGCTTCCCACCGGACTTCTGTGAAGCTGTGGTATCACTTCGGTCGAGCCTGCCATTCATGCCAAAGCGTGGCTCTCCCCAGTGAGATTTTAAACGCTATGTGTACAGTATACAGCATACTATATATTTAGCGTTTGAACTTCCAGTCATTGACTGTGATGATAGTATTTACTTATGAGCGTTCAACAAGACACAAATTAACGCTGTAATAGTAGGTAGGTATTCATTTATTTATCTAACAACTAAACGTATTAAAACATACACATGTTAAGATATATTTGAACGTATATGTGAAAACGACAACTTAGGCGTCAATATTTTTGTGACGATCAAAGTGTTCATGTTTTATTGGACACCTTGCCCGCTCATTACATCTGCTGCTGACTGTATCTGCACAAGTTTAGTATTTAATGTATGGTACGCTCAATAATGTGTTTGATTTTAATCTAATTGACTTATATTATTGCACGTGAGAACTTTAAATGACGTTCCTTCAAGTCGCGGTGTTCCCTGATTGCTATGTGCCGCCGCCCATAGACACCTGCTACACCAGTATAGTCACAAGTGCGCTGCCGACCTTTAACGTCCTTTCCCCCAATTTGACCTTCGGTACCTTCACTCACTCGACGAACCACTGACGACGGACGAGACACTGCATCATGTCGGTTTTCTGTGAGACTGTGGTAACATACTCTACAAGCCGGCCCATTCATACCTAAGCGTAGCTCTTCACGGTTAAATACTATTAAAACATAATGCACACCAATCTAATTTTTTTTTTGATATTTTTTTATTTAAGTACAAGCACCAATTCAAACCTATTACGTTCCGTAGGAAAGATGCGTTTTTTATCCAGTGAGTCATCGTTTCTCCCCAGTATCAAACCTCTATCGAAATAATTTTCCCTGTTATAAATCTCTCAGCTAAGAAGAGGCAGAAGGTTTCATGGGAAAACAATCCATACATTAGAAAGTCAAGTGGCGTGTCTTTTAAGGAGCCGTCACGGTGGTGACTCGCAGACTTATCGTTGGTAGTTAGCTACGATTTCTGAACTAACAATTCACGCCAACTCTGGGAATTTGGGCGGATGCAAGAGATGAGCGGATAGCTGGTAATGGCAGATGGGAAAATTACGTAATAAGCGAGATGAGAGATAACTTTGAATACAGCTGCTTAACAAAATTTGACAGCTTGATAATAATATTATAGTCGCCTTGCGGTTATTTGGCTCCCTAAATTCGGGACTAATGTTGTTTCCCTTACAAGTTAGTGTTAGTGTTGATGGTCATTTTTCCATAGACACAACATTGTACAGTGATCTGCTTAGGTTATAATTCTACAAATCTTTATTCATTAATTACTCATTATTTTTGTTTTTACATTAAATAAAGGTATCAGCATAAATATTGTTCCACTGCAGGGCATAGGCGCAATAGAAATCAAATCATCGCTACTATGATTAGGCTGAATCACTTGCCTAATGCGGCGGATTGGTGATCACAAACCCAAATTATGTTAGAAAAATTCGAAACATACTTTTGAATCAAACCCGAAATTACGGCTCGGTAGAACCGATGTTCTAATGGTTAATGATGCTAATTTCTAGGTAATGTTCTACTTGTTACGTAGAAAGTAAAACGGCCTTTTGCTCTTAACTTGGACCAAACCAGAAATTCCCTTGGGAGGAGAGGCGGAACAGAAAGCACTAGGTTTTATTTGCCGTCACATATTACAGCGACCTGCCTGTATGAGCCGTAAACTCGTAGGCGCAGCGCAATTAGTGCGGGTGCGAGCGTCACTTTTACCACAGCTGCCAATTTTGAGACTTTGTCACTAAGACTTACTTTTACTTACTAGAAACGGCCAAGTATACATATTTGAATCGATTTAATGTAATTTTAAAGGTAAATTGCGGTTTAAGATTTATGACATCCATACTAATATTATAAATGGGAAAGTGTGTCTGTTTGTCTGTCCGTATGTTTGTCTTTCTTTAATGCCAAAACGGAAAGATGAATTGACGTGATTTTATAAGTGGAGATAGCTGAAGGGATGGAAAGTAATATAGGCTACTTTATGCCCCATTCTTACCTCCCATTTTAGGGAAATGGAGGGCGCGAGCGAAGCCGCGGGAAAATGCTAGTGTTAAAATAAAACTACTAACCAGATCTCGTTGAAACCAATTTATTTTGATAGTGTTTATGGTAATATTATGCTTTATCTATGTTTGCTAGGTTTTATTTGCCGTCACATATTACAGCGACCTGCCTGTATGAGCCGTAAACTCGTAGGCGCAGCGCAATTAGTGCGGGAGCCGAGCGTCACTTTTACCGCAGCTGCCAATTTTGAGACTTTGTCACTAAGACTAACTTTGGTGATGTGAAATCTAATAGTGGCCAAGTGGGAATCAGACTCGTCCATGAATGGTTCCTTAGCAGCAAGTAACATTTATTATCATATTTGAGTTGATTAAATATAATAGATCATTCAAAGTGAAATTTGTCAGTGATATAAAACATGCTTCGGCATGAATGGGCCACATCAACTCATACCAGTACATTTTTACGAATATTTTCAGAAAATATTTCCCTGCCCTGAAATATGACTAATAGTCTTAGCAATTTTGGGAGTTACGTTTCAAAGAAAAATGGTATTGATACGGATGATGGAAGATGATTGATTAAAAATTTTATGTCTAAAGAAAATATATGAAATAGCAGCTGAACCACCTGTTAAGAAAGTATGTATGTATCTAGGTAAACTATCTTGGTATGAAATAATATAAAAAAACGTTAGGAGACCTATTTTTGAATCGTTCGCATGACATTGTTTTGTCGCATGCATGCATTACTTCACATTAAATGTGTCACAAAATTGTCTTCAAAGTCGCATGAAGTAATTTTTTCATATTTTTGTATCATATGTCTTTGACTTGGTCAATATAAAAAAAAGTTGACATTTCATCCGATGCCGAATTTTAAGAAATCAAATCTAAATTAAACGTAAAAGCTATTGGTCATTATGAAAGTGTTGGTTACCCATTTCGTTTATTTTTAAATTTAGTTATATTATCGTTCACCTTGAGTCACTCGATTCAGCTCTGTACTTTCGAATGCAACGGTTAGGTGGGTTCGCTCGATGCGGTCAAATGATCAAAATGGCGGAATATCCGATTTCGACCGAAAATCAGTAGAAATCTTACGTTTCCTCGAGGCGAGTGAATCAGAAATAGAGCTCCAGAAGTTTAAAGTAGCTCAGAGAGCAATGCAGCGCGCTATGCTTAGAGTTTCACCGGCAAATTCATAAAATTCGAGTTTCTGCTCAGGTCTTTAAAAACACATGGAAAGCAAGAACAGTAAGTCAAAGGTGGGTCAGGCCCACCAGATATCTAGCATATTCAAGTATTATTTGTATTTGCTTTGTTATCTGATATTATTTAACACAAGGGCTCAAGCTACTTAGTACGGATCCAGCAACGTATGAGATGTTGTGCGCATTTATTAAGTTTATGGATTTACAACTACCACATGGTATTACAGCGATAAAAAATATTAATTCATTATTCTTCCATTAATATACGCAGCTTAAATGAATACCTAAATCCCTGTTAATTTTGAACCTGTTTGCCTAACAAAGGACTGAGGTACGCTAAGCGTTGCCATACAACGAAGTTTTCATGTGAAAGGTCGGTCGGACATAATGTACACAGAAATATATACATATTTATGATATGGGAAGGCTATGTTGAATATGTTAAATTAGCTGTTGAACGTTATTTCTTCAACGTCATCATTTTTGTCGGTTTTTGATGACCCTTATTCATGGCGACTTTGTACCTACTTCCACTAGATTTTTGGTTCCCTAGTACTTTGTACTTTAGAAATAATCGAATCAAAGTAATTAAATGAATTAAACTCTCCACCCGACGGTCAACACGCTGTTTTTATTTCCTCTACCTAAAGGTTGTCTGGAAGATTTGCTTACAAGCGATACGCCTTATTGTATTGTTTATTGCTGTTGTTTGATTCATATATTATATTTCAGTGCCATAAAGAATATTTATCTATCTCATCAGCAACCCACGCTCGTCTACTGCTGGACATAGGTCTCCCCCAATGCACGCCACCGCTCCCGATTTTCGGCCACTCTCATCCAGCTCACTCCAGCCAGCCTTCGAATGTCGTCATTCCATCTTGTAGCAGGGCGTCCAACACTACGTTTACCGAGTCGCGGTCTCCACTCAAGGACTTTATAGCTCCAACGGTTGTCAGTTCTGCGGCTAATCTGACCAGCCCACTGCCACTTCAGTTTGCTGATTCGGTGGTATTTATCTATCTACCTATCTAAAAATCGAAACTTGGATCAGCACGAGATCGATGAAAAAAACTATTACAACGCATTAACCGGTCCACCGTCCACATTCCACTACCATGTTTGCTAAAAAAAAGTCGCAAAAATACAAGTTTATTCCCCGATGCCTAAAGCAAATACAAAATAGTTTTAGCTCTGTAAACAGTGGGTTATTTTCTTTGTGTTAGTTAGAAAAACTAGGGCTCCAACTACGCCGGTCAGTGGGAACTAGAGGATGTAAACTCGTTCCCGCCTGGCCCCTTAGGGACAGTTGCATCCCACGTCGAACACTAGCCGGGCTGGCGATGACCTAAATTCTCGGCCGTAGTTTCCCCTTAATGTTTTTGTCTTTTTGTGATATTTTTTACTCTGCTATCTCATTTCATTTGTTAAAAACTAAGTTTCTTACAGTGTAAGTTCCTGATTATTTTGTTTACGAGTAAATGAACAGAAACACTTGGGCATTACTCGTAATTACGAGTAACGCCTAAGAGCGATGGTGCACAGTACTTACTAGTAGATAAGTAGCGCTACCATGAGTTGACATCAAAAACTTACATAACTCTGTCTCTTTCAAATGCATCACAAACAGAGAGATAAAGCGATAGTTTTCGATAGCGAGGATAGTATTTCAAACTCATGGTAAGGATAAAGAACGCGCCGGTTCATGCACCATTCCGAGCATGCACTTCTGGATTTTTCAATTCTATGTGAATATTTTTCTCATATATAGCAGTGCTTGTACGTTTAGGATAGTTACTGAAACATGTAACCATGATTCAATTCAGAAGATAAAATTATCTTCCACGACGACATGGGTACGACACATACACTAAACCATTATAGTCCCCTTGGTCTTTAACATCGTAAGACCCAAAAGCCTCATACGAGGCAAAAACAATTGATTTTCAATTGTGTCTGATGTCTGGGCTATACGATGTTAATGGCGTGAAACTTAAAAGACATAAAATACACACTATAGCTGAGGAAGAAGGTAAAGATTATAAGCAAACAACCATTCGGGAGTCAACCCACGAGCGGCGATATTTCACTACACCGTCGCGGATTCTCCGGGACGCTCAACGCTCCTCTGGCGATTTATCTGGGAGATTTTATTTGCATGCGCGAGTTAGGGCTCACAATAATATTTCAAGTCGCGCTGTAGGATATTGAGCGTGATAACAAATATTTTGATGCGTACAACTTATATATTCTGTCCATTGTGCTAGTACTAGGTAACTACTAACGGTCCCTATTTCACCACGCTGACAATTGACGGTGATAATGTAAAGTAACAAAATTGTCAAACGACAGGCGACGTGAAACAACTTTTTAACATATTTTCTACAGAAATACTATACATTTTGTTACAATGTAGTCTATCAGTTATGATATGAAACAAGAATTATTCTACTAATTGATATGTTCCGTATCGACGCTTGTTCTAACACCGCTCAAGTCACATTAAGCACTTGTGAATTGGTAGTACAGCCACCCGGACTGTAGAAGGTTTTGGGTTCGAGTCCCACCTGAACCTGTCGATAAATTTTTATGTGCATTATTTAATATTTATTCATGATTCAGGATTTGAGGAGTCTGGTAATTGCAATGAAGCGATGGCTTTCTCACCTTTGCAACCTTTTAAAAGTTGAACCAGACCGAACTGAATCATGGTTACATATTTCAGAAATTTGCCGAATCATGCAGGTACATAGAAATACATACGGTTTTTCAGACAGATTGCATCAATCACTATCCCTTTACAGAAGTTCTCGAGAAGTTTGATATAAAATGTCATAGCATGAGATTTTATTTGCGCCAGGGCATGCGATAATATTTCACGTCGTGCTGCAGGTGTGGACTTGGGATCCTAATATTAAGCGCAGAACAGTTCCATCTGATGCGTCTATCTGAAATCTCAAGTCTAGACTTTTGGGATTTAGATTTACGATTGGAGTTGAAATCAATTCGTTTTTTTCTCTCTCTCTCTCTGATGGGTTATAAAGATTTACTGTATATTGAAACGTGGATCACTTCTTAGTTGAACCACGTTCAACTGTCAAAAAATAGAAGAAACGTTGCATCGTGTGCTAAGGCATAAAGTAGAAACAGAAAGGGCACTAGCTGCTGACATTGATACTGAAGAGTTTATTGACTTACTTGTAAGCAGTATATCTTATCGTATCTCTCTCGCTCATATTCCTTAATAGTTTGTCTCTGTCATTTGTGCTAAACCATACTAGTTAAGTCACTTTAAATACCATGTAATGTTAGAAGGAAAAAGCTCTTTTCTTAAATTAAAACGGAAGTGGTCACGAATTTTTTACTCAACTCTTAGAAATCCGATCAAACCTACGTTTGAAAAATGTACAAAATTAACTTGCAAACTCCTACCGAGTCTGTAGCCAAAATTAATCTGTGTAGATAAAAACAGTATCTAAATACCAAGAATTTGATAATTTTATCAATACAATTTCCTAAAAATATAACAAAACCTTGCTCAAAATAATCTGAAACGTTGATGGAAAATAAAAGGAAAATTCTCCGGATTGTAATGAGCTTGTCAAAACATGTATTTCTTTAATATTTTCTCAAATACACAAGAAATTGGATCTGTATTATTTTCCCAATATCCTCTTAGTGTAACTAGTTTTTGTACCACTTACTGTAATGAAAAACGTTATTTCAATTGTCAGGGGAGAGTCCTATTTCAGCGGGATTTCGTCATTCGTGGAAATATTTCCTCCGAGCACAAATATTGAGATGTAAATTTTGTATTTGATTAAAATACGAATTGAGTTGTGTTCTCTCTTAATTTGAAATCAAATATCAATTATTAAACTGGATGTGGTGGAACACTTTGGAGGTGTGTGGGGAGGGGAGATGTAACTTCCATCTAAATGACCAATTTCCAAAACAAGTGCAGAAAAATGTGTCTGTACCTTGAGGTAAAGGAAAAGTATATAAAATAAAATTTAGAAGCAACGAAAACGCTAGTGATAGCAGGTCGCGGGCAAGACACTATGGGTCAAAGAACGATAGTGTGAGATCACTCTAAAACTTCAAAGTAACGACTTCAGATGCAACCAATACTGATACGCTAAGAAGAATTAACTTACACTACAATAATGAAAACAATCCGGCATGTTTCGCCGCGCCATTCCCATTATCTCGCTTTTTATCCCAATAACAAAGTTTCGCATTCCTTCCGTAATCGCCGTTTAAACTACCTACTTTTAAGCGAGTTTCGCAGATCTCCAAATTGAAAAATAACTGAGCGTCTTCGCGATAAATTTGAGCTGAAAACTTTTCTTGTAATCGTTCGAGGCGGAATTTCGGTCGTTTTAAGTAAGTTTTGTATGGGGTATTTGACTGATTTGTTAATAATTATCTCCTTTAGATGTTAATACAATGTCATGAATACAAAGATATTTAAAGAATATCACATATAAATTTAGCTGAGAGAGTGGGGGTGCCAGACAACAGTCTTTATCATCATCATTTCAGTCAATATCCTCCAATGCCTCCCCATTGTTCTCCATACAGATCGGTCCTGTGCCACCCGGATCCAAGGCATTCCCGCGACCTTCACTAGATCGTCGGTCCACCTTGTAGGGGGCCTGTAGGGAGATCAATCAACGAGATTGGATTTAAAGATTGATCATCATTGGCATCAGCATCTTTGAAGATGATAGTTGCAGCGCTAGGAGGTTGGTGGGACTCCACAACTACGAAAATTGCTATATAGACCCCTGTTTTTGCCCCGTCATATCTTGCCACACCGATCGCAAGTCCACCCTGAATCCACAATTTGTCGGGCAATCTCTTGCAGAAGTCGTTTCATTGTAACCAGACTACCAAAAGCGATGGCTTTGAAACCAGGAATAGCATGCAGAGGTGATGGCTATAAACATAGCAATTTCCGTCACTCGTTGGAAAGCTGATAATAGGAAGTGTATTGATAGTGGCTGGTTGAAGACAGGCTACAAAACTTCCAAATTGTGACCATAAAAGCCTTTAGCGGTATTTCCTATTGACATATTTTCATCTCCATTCCATCTGGTATAGCTGATGCCCTTAAGCGATGATCACTTACTATTAATTAAACCGCTAGATCCTTTGCCTCCATATCTCATAAAACAAGAAACAAATGTAGAACAGTCGATTGATTGGTTAGTGCAGAAAAAAGGAAAGATCTACGTGTTTATTCATCTATCCTTTTCACTTAATAAACCACCTCGTATTGAGCCATCAAACGTTACATGGCAATAACGAAGCAGGAATGTGAGCAAATTGAAAAAGACAGAATCAATATAAGCAATCACAATAGTTTTTTTTTCCTATTAAATCAAATAAAGGTTCCGTGTATGAATGCAACGATTTTTAGATGCAAAAAGACAAGTTTATTTTATTTTTGCTCAATTGGCTTCTGACTTTGCAGTTTGTCAAACTTCTTAAATGATTGTGATAGAGATCAGCAGGAATTACAATAACTATAATCGTAAAAGTAGATAGATATGACATGAGTAAACCAACATCAAAAAACCATACAAAGTTAACGTGGATGATTGGTAACGTGATAACGTGGAAATTTCAGCTTAATCGACCCGAACTTTCCAATATAATTTTTCAAAAATGAAATTTTTGCTCGTGTTTCATAACCTCTTTTCAGACATGATAATATAAGTAGACCTACTTCTGTATATCCTCATTACATAAGTAGACCTACTTATATTATCATGTCTGAAAAGGGGTTATGAAACACGAGCAAAAATTTCATTTTTGAAAGATTTTATTTGGATGTTCGAGTCGATTGGTACGTTACAGTTACATAAACTACTATTATAATGCCGCTACATTCTAAACATTCGAAAAAGCTAAACACGAAAAAACATAGAAAACTTTGCCCGTAAAAAAGTCATATGAAAAAGCGTAGGTAACTCCCATAAACAAAGTTCATTGTGTCCCACTGGCAGACATTATTGCTAACACCGAATTCACCTATAAAAGGGCAATACCCAAAATCGTTTCCGATTTATGTCTCTCACAAAATCTCGTTTCACATCAGATTAAAAAGGTGCATCGAATAAAATAATCCGAATCACATTCTAAGTGTAGGTGCCGGATTTTTATAGGACATAAAAGTTTTACACCTTTCTAAAAGTGGGCTGTAGAGGGGGGAAGCTACCTCTACTGGGTCAGTTTTACAGCGTATAAAATTTGTTATTTATTACCTCGGATGAGATATGCCTTTCCGATGTGTTTGCATAGTAATATTGCATGCAAAATTACAATGGAAAGGCTTAATATGTAATCATTTTGTTTTTGATATTGATATTTTTGTTGACAGAGCAAAGGAATTTGTTTGGACAGGCAAATTGCGATGCGTTATTTTTTTATTTTTTTTTAATTTTTTATGAGATAGGTAGCAGACGAGCAGGCGGATCACCTGATGGTAAGCAATTGCCGCCGCTCATGGACACTTGCAACACAAGTGGAGTTAAAAGTACGCTGCCAACCTTTTATCCCCTTCCCCCCGGGTGGGCCTCCGGTACCCTCACTCACTCGGCGAAACACAGCACAGGGGCTGCTTCACGCGTTAATTTATCTCTTAATTTTTTGTGTTTTGGCTTTTTGATTGGCTCGTCTGCCACCTCATCATGTCCCAGTTACGTCCCAAGCAGTCGCTTCGGAGCCTGGGGTCCGCTTTTCTGCTACGACTGCTGCTTACAATCGTTTACCACCTATGAGATAAAAAAATCAGTGTCGGTAAAATAATTTTAAATCGCACTTAAGCTTAACCAATAGTCATAATACAAACAATAAGCAGTCACTTTGACCTTTAGTTCTTATCAACTACCAATATTACTTTAGTCAATTTAACTAGAAGGTAACTAAAGGTCAAAGAAACCTGGCCTAACACTAGGTTTTGGTTAAGCTAACTATTATTCAAAGAACACTTTGTATCGATATTTTGACTGTTGGTTATTTTTTTTTACTTTTAGTTCAGTTTAGTTATTAAAACTGATATTTTGAACCGCATTTTACCCTTTGGTAAATTTACTAGAGTTGACTTGGACAATTGGTTAGAAATGATGGTCGTCGATCAGACAGCCTATAGGTAGACTATGACTACTGGTGATGATATTTGTACAAAAGACATTTTTGTCAATATTTGACCATATTGGTGTGATATTGGTTACTTTGTAACCAGTTCATTAACAACGGATCAAAGCAGATTAGGAAATTTTCCTCTATCCAAGAGATTTTTCCTCCATCCAGATCCACTTTTCCTCTCCAAAGTAGGCGACAGTAACTCGACTCGCGTTAGTGCCGCCTCATGTCTTAGCCGTAAGTCTCGCATAATGAAATAAGTTTCACTTTCAAGTTATCTTCGCGCGGGATTCTTTAATACTTTTAATATCCTGCCGCTTTTCAAGTTGGTAGCGTCAGGGAAAAAGATTAACAATTTCACACCTGTTTAAAATTGGATATGCTTGACTTATTATCTTTTTAATGTTCATGTTTTAAATGTAAAGTTTTTTATTCCGCCATACCCATTCTACTACCGTGAAAGCAGACGGACTGTGGGGTTTTAGCCTTTCTTGTAGAATATTCCTCAAACGCGTCCAATGTGCATTTTGTCCTACTTTATGATGCGAACTGCCAAGGAGTGGCCCTCCTACGTCTGCTTTCCTTAAAGGTAGAGTGAATAGGCTACTTCTGGGTAAGCTTGCTCCACCATAGGCTTCTTCTCAACTCTAAAGTTCAGTATGAAGCCAAGGGCAAGCCTATTTACAATAAAAAAAAAAGTGGTTTTATTTTTGTGAACTGGCGGAACACATTTTAAAATGACCCACAGGCGAAGCCAAAATTACTACCTAAATTGTATTTAGAACTATCGATCCTCTAATGTCTAATTGTAGGTAAACGCGTAACATCCTAATATTACGCGAAGATGCCTGTTCACTCTTGCCTTAAAGATATCCAGATTGTAATGATCAGGGATCACAGACTTCCGCAACGAATTCCACTCTTTAGGAGTCCCCAATATGGCCAAAATTGCGAAATGCATTATGCAGATAAGAGCTAGTATGTCAAAAACATAATAATCGATGCCCCAACAGAAGCCCTCGCGGCGCCTTAAATTGCTTCATCAAATAATTAAAAAAATATCTAATTTTCTGACCACCCAGCTTTAATAACATACAATTTGAGTAAAGAGCTAATTATGAATCGTTAAAACTGAATTGCTATCGGTACTTTTAACATCGTATTCATATATCACTGTAGATAACTTTTTATCTCCTCCTCACAACTTTTGTATGGGAGATCTTCATTTTACTTGAGTGAAGGTGTATTGATGTGTCATATTAATTTCTCTAATAATAATAAATGTAAGACATTCCCCAGTGACTGTCTTTACGTGTCTAAAGAAGCAATTTTCCCCGTGGGACAGCCACGCTTCGGGATGAATAGGCTGCCTCGACTGAAGTTATGCTACATAGAAAACTGACGTGAAACTGCGCTTTGTTTCGCCGATTAGAGAGGACATCCGGGTGCATTTACCTCGATTTAAAAGGTTGGCAGCGCACCTGTGACGCTACTGTGATTTGTCTGCTCGCTTGCCACCTATAACTTCACTTAATATCGTGATCAACATTCCATATCCAATAACGAAAATAACTTTTTCCTGTTTGTAATTCGACAGTTGGTATGCTGTAATATTTGTGGTCGTAAGCCATTTCAATCCAATTTATAATATGCATTCAATACATTTGTTTACCATTCTCTTATGTGGAAAATATACCTGTGGCGTGTTTTAAGTGTGTGTGTCCAGTAAATCAAAAGTAATGGGAACGAGAACGAGAAAAAACAAAAAAGTTATGGCGATTAAGCCAATTGCTACCCGCCGTTGCCCAGGGACACCAGGACCCCTCCGGTAGCAGTTCCAAACAGAACGAAAATACTACCGGGGAGGCCACACGAGGAGGTCGCCGCACCGTAGTCCCCAGAAATGTACGTACCTGTTTGACGTACCTCTAATACTAATAATAACATAAGAAATTACCGCTTTTCTTCGAACACTCACACAGCCAAATCAACGCACCTCGAAATTATGCTCATCAAAAAAGATCAAAGAAGATCGCGAGTTCAACGTAATGATATAAAAACGTTCCTTATTCATCTCCCACGAGAGTACTAGCAAATCGCTAATAAAGTCAAGTGGAATTTTTCTTTTTAGGGTTCCTTAAGAAAATACAAAAAAACAGACATGAATACTATGTAATGTAAAGTGGACTCCCATTTTCGCACTTAGACTCCTACTTGATCCATTGTACGAGTAGGGTCCTGGCTATTGTAGCCAGCCTAACTACGCCTAGAAGCGCAGAAGCTTCCTGGGAAGCTCACAGGCTTCGTTCGATAATAAGAGTTACAGTTCGTGAATTGACCTCGCATATTCTAGGATTTCCTTCCGTTGGCTTGCCACAGCATCGCACTCTAGGACTACGTGTGCGACTGATTCCTCAGTGCTAAAGCATACCTTTTATAGAGAGCTGTCGGTCACGCCCAAGGTTCCACCTAGTGAATGAAGATCTTCTTCTTGTTCTCAGTCATACACTCCTAATGGAGTAGTCGTGGTTATGGAATGTCTAAGTGTTGGGCAGCGACTTTTTGACACTTCTCCATCAATCTCTGTTGGTGGCACTGCGTGTATATTTTTTTATAGTGGTTCAGTATATTGGTTCCCAATGATAAGTTAAAGGAGAGCCCACGTTGCAGTTACAACGGGACGCGACGGCACGGCATCACATCTGTTGGCACTGCCATACTGGCTCGCAAGGTGCTTCTTCACGCTTTGTTTAAAGGAGGTCATATTGTAGGATAGCGTAAACACATGTGACGGCAACGAGTTCCATTTTTTAATGGTAAAACTTTAGTACGTTCAGCTAAAGAGTATTTTGTAGCAGACTTGATACTGTCCACCTTGTAGGTTCAAACATTATCTTACAAGTTGGTACGGAACCCTCAAGGACGACTCCAACTCGTCCTATTCTGGTTTTTTATGATCGTTTCTCCGGATCCCGAACAGACTGTAATCTCAATCAATATACCTTTGCCTTAAATTTTCTTCCAGAGCAATGACTGCCCATCAAATATTTACGATATTCGGCACAGAAATATTACTTCGAGCTCCTTTGACAATTCTCTTTTCCTTTTCCGACCAGTGTGTTTCCGTGTTTGTCTAGAAATTCGTCATGCTTAGGAAGGGTTGTTGGGATTTAATTAGCGTGTTTTATTGCTCTGTGTGTGGGTTTTGTGATCATAGTTGTAGTCTGTCCGGAAATAAAATGTCTTGGGTAAATATTTTAGAAATAAAAAATATTATACCTACCTACTTAATATTATTGTATTTTGTAGAAATAAGCTTCATGAATAATATCTACACATGATGATATCTACAAATGCAACATTTCCCTAAAAAAAAGTTCACGTTGGTCACGTGACTTGATCATTTTGGATGACGTGACAAGGTGAGGTGAGTAAAAAAAATCAATGTCGGCAATGTTAGGTACAGTGACCAGCACATCAAGTTACTACAATCTGTCAAATTTCCTCAGTTGATATTGAACCAGACACGTTTGACATAAAAGTGAGGTTCGATTGAAGAAATTTGACAGATTGTAGTAACTTGATGTGGCCTGCACATCAAGTACCGTACATTGCCGACATTGAATTTTTATCCGAAAATCGTACAAGAAAATGTTGTTCGGAATGTACACTAAAATAATAGTAATAGTAGAACACGTTATTTAATGGATGTAAATATCACCCAGTATGGTTTTTAATTTTTCATAAATATATTTTACTAGCGGCCGCCCGCGACTCCGTCCGCGTGGAAAAGTAACTTTTTACCCCCCTTTCAACCCCTTACAACCCCCTTTTCGCAATAAAAAGTAGCCTATGTCCTTTCTCAGGGTCTAGATTATCTGTATACCAAATTTCATTTAAATCCGTTGAGTAGTTTTGGCGTGAAAGAGTAGCAGACAGACAGACAGACAGAGTTACTTTCGCATTTATAATATTAGTATGGATTTTTGTTGTAAAAAATATTCAAGTACAAAATTAACACATTGTTTTCGTTTTACAAACCACAAGTGACTAGTTCCGTCGTATGCTGCACGTATTTCTTATTGCGTTCGCAGCTCCAACTTCGGAAATGGGATGTCTTCTGCAAAATCCCGCAATGATTGAAGACAGCGTCAGATCGGCGGCTGATTTATACGCAAGCCGCTTAATGTTTCGGCCCCTATTTGCGGAACGACGTTACTTGCAAAAATGCGGAGGATATTTCACTTGGATTACCATTGGAAGGGTTGAAGGTGCGTGGAATAGGAATGTGTTTGTCTTTTCTTTCCCAGTTTCTAGAAAAGTAAAATATCAGAGCACAAAATAATTACACACAGAAGTTAGACTCAGCCTGATTTTGAATTTAGAAAAGTTCGTTGACATATGCTAGGGTTGTTGCCCGGCATGAGTAGGTACATAAGCGCGCAGCCTCTACCACAGACCTCGACAGTTTGACAATCTTATGTCATAGGCTAGGATTAATGTGGTCGAAAAGGCGTATTTCCCCGTTAGTGAGCATGCGTGAGTACATGACACGTTTTTAGCTCTTAGTGGGCAGCCTCCTTTCTGTGTGTAATTATTTTGTGATCAGAGGATCTAATTTGAAGTAGACGTTACGATCGAATCGCAGTTGCCATCCCTTTCATACACGCTGTGGACGCCTTTGTTTGAATGCGATAGGTAGGTATATTCTCATTTGCAACGGGGCGACTTCATTATAAACCACTAGGCAACTGCAGGGCAAAAGCCTACACACCATAGAGACCTACAACATCATCATCATCATCTTCCTGCCCTATTTCCAGATTATCTGTGGTCGGCGCAAACCTACGACATAAAAAAAAAACAAAATTCAGGCGGATGAAGTCGCGAGCAAAAGCTTGTACTTAGCTAGTATAAGCACTAAGCACATTGTTACAATTTCAAAATGTATTTTTAATACCTCACGAGGGAGTTTGCGCAAAGACGCGATCTCTCGGCAATTTATTTGATTCATGGGCCATAAGCTAACGTTATTAGACTTATGAGAAAAAGTGCGTTGCTACTAGAGATCATAAGGTTACGTGTGAATTTAAAATTTCTTTTTGAAACTTAGTTTTTTGCACTTACTTTATTATGATTACTGCTTTTTGTGCTCTCTTTAAGTTTGTATAAAATATGAAAATAACATTTAATACATGTTTATGCTTGGTTATGCTTGCTAAACATCGTCAGAAAACCTGCGCATTTTAGGTAACTACTTTCTGAAGCTATGAACAACTCTCAGTTTTTGATATTTAAGTAATTAATATCAATGCTCGCCTTATATTATGTTTAACAAATACAATTAAAGAAGGAATTTGTTTCTTCTTTAATTGTATTTTCTTTATTTTTATATTTTACCAGTGACCATTTGTAAATTATTACAATTATTACAATTATTACAAATTTGAAAAGTGTAACTGCCGGCTGTGTTGTCTGGCTGGCATTTTCCCGGCCAAAACTTGTGACATCATAAACATTCTGTACAAACCTGAATCTAATATACTTTTTATTGTATCTTTATAATACTTTAATATACTTTTTATTGTTTTTTTTATTGTTTTTGTATCTTTTACGTTAAAATACCTGATAGGTCGCTGATACGTTGCTAAATTTTAGAAAGGGGTACGCTGTTTGCACTGGAGAGTCCTCCAATCATATTTTATAGCCGTCAACCTCTTTGAATGTTCTGCAATCGTTGTCCGTCAGACTCAAACAATACATCTGTTTTTGATAAGTCAAAGCATAATAAAAAAGTAAAGTATCAGCCTACATACTGTACTACTGCAGAGCAAAGGCCTCCATTATAGAAATCAAGTCATAGGGTCGCGCAAAAAGTATGCATCGAATTTTTTGGAACATAGCTCGGGTTTATTTATTTATGCTGGGTTTGTGATCACCAATCCGCATTAGGCAAGCGTGGTGATTAAGCCTGATCCCGTCATAATAGCGTTGACTTGATAACAAAAACTACTATTAAATACAATCTTTACCGATTCACATCTTCAGCAGACAAGTATTATCGTATCGTAATGTTTACAATAGCCTATTCAGCAGCTATAACTGGCGAAATAACTCGAAATTAACCCTTAACTGGAATAATGCCGGCAGAGTTGCCCAAATTAAATTTAATTAAACTGCAACCCGAGGTAAGAAAATACTAAAGCATTACTCCCTTACTCCTTTTGGCTAATTGTGGAGTGGATTGGCGGAATAATTACAAGTCTTTGTTTTATTCCCGACTGGTTCGCTTAGAATGACCTTTTGAGAGTTTTTGTACTCGAAGAAGAATGCTATGGTACGTTTTGCTTTTTGTACGGTTGAAAAGCAGTCTGGATTTTAGGGTTCTTTACGATAAATACATCTCGACTTGTCTATGGTAACTCAGTAGATAGGAACGCGTCTTCCATATGGGGGGTCGTGGTTCAAATTAGCTCGGTGGGGAAAGAAGACATCGTGGAAGCATGCAGGTTTCAAATAGTTTCTGAACATGTAAGAATGATTCTCTTGATCTGGTTCCGAACCGAAAGTCGGACGGCAGTTACTTTATATAAAAATTGCTAGACTCCTCAAATCCTGAATCATGATACGTGAGAGATGGCATACGAGCAGACGAATCACCTGATGGTAAGCAATTTCCTTCACCCCTGGACATCAGTCGAGTAACTCGTGCGCTGCCAACTGTTACTTACGGAATGAAAGTTATTTTACTTGCTAATGTGTATAATTATCATGACCATAATATATAAAGCAATGATTCTAAAGCGCACCCCGTTGCTAAACCACTGACAATCAACAACTAGCAACGGGGTTGCCAGCAAGATCTATCGCCAACACCAACCTTAAAACCCGCCTGTGGTCTGAGCCTCTTATTCCTTCAATCACTCTTACTTCTTCCTGGGGGGGAAGGGGATCAAAGGTTGGCAGCGCGTTTGTAACTCCACTGGTGTTGCAAGTGTCCATGAGCGGCGGCAATTGCTTACCATCAGGTGATCCGCCTGCTCGTCTGCTATCCATCACATAATAAAAAAAACTCAGCAAAACACAGCGGCAGGCGTAGTTTCACGTTGGTTTCTTGCGAAGCCGAAGTACACATTTTGTTTTTCAATTATTTGTTATCTTTATACGTTCCTGATCCGTCAAAGTCCCAAACGATTTGGAACTTCAATGTCAAAAGATTGAACTGTTAACTCAGTTCAAGTTAAGCGCAATATCATAGAGTCAACCGATAATTCTCATAATAAGCCGTTTGCTGGCAAACTTCCGAGACCCCGTCGCATTATTCAAATATAGGCAGATTGAGCGAGTGAGCGGGATATATAACACCACTTTATTAGTTCAATCATCCGAGAAGGAGGTTATACTCCAAGATTTTAATGGGGCGTCTGTTTTTTTAGGATTGAGTTTAGGTTTAGGTACACATATTATGTTGAAATGTGAATGGTAGATAAAAACGAGCGGCCTTACGTGGAGAGAGTCATAGGCCCAAATTTTTATTTTTTGTTTTTTTTTACTAGAGGGGGCAAACGAGCAATCGGGTCACCTGCTGGTAAGTAATCACCGCCGCCCATGACCATCTGCGAGATCAGAGAGGTCGCTAATTGTATAGTCATCTCCAAAAATATCGATACCTTAAATCTCAAAGGGCGTAATCACCATTTTGGCCAAAATGACTTTTGAATGCTATCTTACTCCATTTTTTTTTCTCTATCGATCTGTATTATCAAAGTTTTAAAATTCGCAAAAAAGTGGTGATTACAGCCCACGTGTTTACCGTCGATAAACAAGTTTTTTTAGTCGTAAATACCTTTAAAAATTCATTATTAAGGTTTCGGTCGATACACCAGTTAAAATTATAATGATGTGAAAAATACTGACTATCGAATGAGGCGTATAGGACAGATAATGTGTAACAGTGGCGTTTACGACTCGAGTTACTTTAAGAATTTAAACAAAATAAATAACTGTTAGGAGGTATTGGCATAGGAGTATGCGGTCCTAGCTTCGGCCGCCGCTTTTGCTGCTGCGTCCGCTGCCTCGTTCCCATCTATACCGATATGAGCCTTGACCCAGCAGAATTGGATGGATTTTTGCTTGCATTTAATAGCATGAACGTATTTTTGGATGGAGCACGCCATTGGGTTGGTATTGCTCCTGTCCTTGATAGCATATAAGGCGGACATGCTATCGCACAAAAGAGTCACAGCTTGGCATCTATCGTTTAAACGCCTATTTGCATGCTTGTTCGATGGCAAATAATTCTGCTTGGAATACCGAGACGGAATTTACGGGTTGTGTGATTCTGATTCCGTTCTGGATGGAAAGCGATAAAGGCTGCTGTACTCGTAGAAGACTTATTAAAATTTAAGCTCTAAGTAAAAGTCCTGTCGATGCAGATATTGTTTATACTAATTTAAAAACAAAACAAAATTATAGAAATCAATAACTTTCGTTTGAATTAGGGGAGAGTGCTGCCCTGTTACGCACAAGTATGCTATTTTAAATTATACGAGTTACGCGTAACCAGTGCGAAATACTCTTAAAAAGTGTGATCTATATGGCACTAAAGACAGTTTAAAAAAAAAATGTATCAATGAGCCAGAAACTCATATGACAAATTCGTTTAACTTAATTTTTTATCGTTGCAGCCATGCCTAACTCATTCAATTTTAAGTTAACAGAGATAGGCATCATATACCAATAAATTCTGCTACTTAATCTAAATCTGTTAACTTGAAGTTGAAATAGTTACGCGTGGTCACTCGATGCGCGCGGAACAGTGGGCGGCGTGCACCTTGCGGCCATTTATTTCTTTACAATTCATGTCATTCATCATCAGCAACCCACACTCGTCTACTGCTGGACATAGGTCTCACCTAATACACGTCATTGCTCCAGATTTTCGGCCATTCTCATCCAGCCCACACCAGCCAGCCTTCCAATGTCATCATCCCATTTTGTCGCAGGGCGTCCAACACTTGGCTCACCGAGTCGCGATCTCCACTCAAGGACTTTACGGCTCCAATGGTTGTCAATTCTGCGGCTAATGTGACCAGCCTATTGCCACTTCAGTTTGGTAATTCGGTGGGCTATGTCTGAGACTCTGGACTCTGGTTTTCTGTCGGATTACATCATTTCTGATGCGGTCCTTCAGAGATACTCTGAGATAGCCCTTTCATAGCTCTTTGAGCGACTTTAAACAAGTGGACTACTCCAGCCGTGAGTGTCCACGTCTCGGCATCGAAAGTCATGACCGGGAGGACGCACTAGTTGAAGACTTTCGACTTAAGACTTTGAGGGATGGGCGATGAGAAGACTTGACGAAGCCTACCAAATGCTGCCCAGCCTAGGTGAATTCTTCTATTAGCTTCTCTCTCGAAGTTGTTTCTGCCTAATTGGAGCGTTTGTCCTAGACAGACATATTACTGGACAACTTCCAGAGGTACTCCATTAACTGTGACCAGTCCCGGATCAACGAGCTCGTTGAACATGACCTTGGTTTTATCCAAGTTCATCCGAAGACCGATGTGTTTGGAAGATTCAGCCAGGCTGCTCACCCTCTCCTGTAGGTCATGTAAGGTTTCTGCCAAGATGACGATGTGGTCTGCGAATCGCAGGTGTGACATCGCCATTAATATTGATTTCGCGCTCTTTCCAGTTAAGCTTTTCGAACATGTCCTGCAGCGCAGCGGAGAAGAGTTTCGGAGATATAACATCTCCTTGTCTCACACCACGTCGCAGCAGGACAGGCTCGGTTTGGCCATTTTGGATTACTAAGGACATATTAGCGGCGTCATACAGACACCTTAACACCTCGATATATCGCCAATCGACTTTGCACCTCTGTAAGGCCTCGAGAAGTTCTCGACGGAGTCAAAGCTTTTTCTTAGTCCACAAACGCCATGCACAGGGGCTGGTTATATTCTTTGGTCATCTGTATAACCTGTCTCACTGTGTGAATATGGTATATGATGCTATAACTCCGTCGGAACCCGGCCTGCTCTGCAGGTTAAGCTTCGTCAAGTCTTCGTGTAAGGTGATTCGAAATGACTCTTGAGAACAACTTATAGACGTGACATAAGAGTGAAATTGGTCGATAGTTCTTCAGTAAGGTTTATCGCCTTTCTTGAAGAACAATACGACCAAGCTCCGCTGCCATGCCCTAAGAGTTCTTCCGGAGAAAAGTTCCTCCAGCACCGGCTTTCAGAAGCTTGGTTGTGACTCCGACTTCTCCCGGGGCTTTGACTTTATAACTGGCTATAGAAGGTGTAAACTTCCGAAAGAATCTCTGGCTTTGACGTGGTGACTTCTCCATTTGTTATGGTCAACTTCGACAGGTGGCTTCTTCCAAGCTGTTGTACGAAGACTTTGGGCCCCTGGTTCTGCTCAATTGCTCTCTGTATTGAGAGTGCATTGAAGCTTCGGAGGTCACGTCTTAACAGCTTGGAGATGGACTTATTCAGAGCCCGTTGTTCTGCCGAAGTGACTGATGGATCGTTCCGCCTCTTGTCCATTAGGCCCAGAGTCTCTTTCGAAAGTTTAGACCGCTTGCCCGTGCGTCGCAACCCACAGAATTTTGCACCCTGCGCCTCGTCCCGAAGGATATTCACCACTTGGTCGAGTTCTTCGGTCAGTGTGGTATGGCAGCCTTCCTTATCCCGGAGATTCTTAGCACCCCCTGCCTGTCTGCCTGTCGTTAACAAAACCAGAATAGCAGGGCTGCCGGGAACTGGGGGCCGAGGCAATATTGTCTTCTTCATTAGGAGGATTATACCATAACCCACCACGCTGGACCAGTGCGGGTTGGTGGGTGGTTCGCCAGGGCCTCTTTCGTTGATTAGCAATCGCTTTATTGGGTCAGCTAACTATTGGTCAAAAAATACAATTCAGCGATATTTAACAATTTGTTAAGGTTTTTTGACAATTGGTTAACCACTAGTCAGAAAACAGGGCATTTTAGTCAAACGCATCTAATACAACTAAGTAGATAACATAGATAGGCTTTCCCTGCATCGTGTGTTTTGGTTGCACCCAACTCTTCTAACTTAAGTTATCACACGACGCGTAACCACATTTGTATGAAGTTCTGGTTATGCGAAACTCGTTTCTCTCAATTTAAAAATTAAGTTATATAGATATAAAAAAAAATTATATGTCAATATGTTCTAGAAGCATTTACACACCTAATCTGTCAGTTTCAATTATATAGCATGTTTCCTTAATACGCTACAAGTAAATGTTTGTTTAAAACTTCAAAGCCATTTTTCTCAAAACTATGTTTTTTGAGATAGCAGAGTTGTGCGTAACACGGCAGAGTGGGTAACAGTGAATCATTTTTTTTTTAAAAGATATGTTACTCCGTTGTTTATGACAAAATGATACATTTTTAAAATTAAATGATAATATGAATATCTAATCTCTAAAATAAAATACATTTCATGGCGTTTGTTATAAAAATTTACAAGGTATAGGCACTTTTAGAAAAAATGAGAAATGATCCACTGTGGCCCGAGAACGGGTCACTTTGGATCACTGCACGAGCAACAGTGAATCGGCTGGGGCACACGGGAACTGTATAGTTAGGTGTAAGCCTTATTGGTTTTTCGGGATCAGGGTTATTTTTACTTTCTTATAATATCTATATAACGTTGTAAATGGAATACCAGTCGACCTAGCAACGGCTCTTATTTTATGGCCATCAGAAATAAGTTTTAGAGCGTTACTCATCTGTTCTTCAGTATGAAGTCCGATAGTAGTCTTTCTTACTCGATTGCGAGGCATTTTTACCTAAAACATAAAGTAAAAATAAATCTTAGCTTGTTGAGTTACAATGAATCAACAGTTCACTGTGACCCAATACAGAATGATTCACTGTGACCCATTGACCGTTGTAGAAATAAAATATAAACCAAAAAAGAACTATCCATCTTGAGGACAAATCAATATGGATTACAAAGGATCTAAGGTATGACAAGTATACGTCATTGCAAAAACATCTACATTTCTTATTCAATTAGGAATTAAATAAATTTAAAAATCTCGTAAAAAAATAGGTTAGGCACTTACGTAGGGTCCGGAGTAAAGCAGCACATGCTCCCGCTTTAATAGCGCGCTGGCGACTAGTGCGACGCAAACAGGTATAGACAAGCGGCAAATGCAGGTTTTTTTGTGTGCGTGAGTGCAACACATACTATGTTATTGTACATTATCCACTGTGACCCGCGATTCACTGTGACCCAGTCTCCCCTATATTTATTTCAATTATACAAACGCAATCATTTTAGTTTGAAACTAAAATGATTGCGTTTGTATAATTGAAATAATAAAATCGTTTTCATTTCTGTACTTGCCATAAATTTTGTAATAATGAAACTACCCGTATTTGTCTCTTAATTTGTATCTTCCTCATAGTGTTTTTACTAATAAAAAAACCGAAAATAGCTTTTTAAAATGCATTTTCTATAAGTTAACTAGGCTGTTACACCATAGCATAGAGCAGAATAGCCTTTTTTTCAAGTCGTAAACGCCATTATACCATAACTTATTGCAAAACAGCCTTTTTTTTAGGTCGTAAAGGCCAAGTTGTCAATTTTTTTTTGGCGTAATCACAAATCAGTTTGGCAAACATTGGTTGTATTTTGAATACCATATAACTGTGTTATAAAGCTCTCGATACTCGATAATTAATCCAAATTTCATTTATATGGCATTATTACTTTAAAAGTTATGAATTTAATTCTTAGATTTTTTTTTGTTTCGGCTCTCCTGAAAAATGATGATTTGGTGATTACGCCCTTTGAGATTTAAGGTATCGATATGTATACACTTTAAGACCTTGTCACAATACATGTGTCTATAAAAAGTAGAAGTCATTCCTATACATTTATGTATTGTGACAAGGTCCTAAAGTGTATACATATTTTTGGAGTCGACTGTACTTAAAATTCAAATTAGTTTAAGAATTGAGTCGTAAAAACATGTTTTCTTTCAAAATAAAAACTATGTAGGTACCTATATTAAAAAAGCAAAAAAAAAAGCTTAACTCTAAGTTTACCTATCTAATAAATCAATAAATAATTTTAAGAATAAGCTAGTGAGAAATAGCTTAGCTTATTTCTGAGAACCTCTTCCGTTGATTTTCGTCGGTTAAAGAACAACAATTAGTTGTAATAGTCTTCAGAACAACAATTTAGGATCGTCGCAAGGAAACCTGACATCATTTGAAATATTTCTTACTGCAGCTCGAGACTTAATCAGGCAGGGTGGTGTATTATGAAACTGGAATTATTCAAACTAACACTTGGCTGCAGATGTTGAAGTTGGGAATAGTTGCAATACCTTTCATGCATAATTTTTAGCCTTTGATTAATAGTGGAGACGAAAAAGCGGTTTTGTGTTTTCTACAAAACTCTCGCCTTAAAAGTAAGTACTTACTTTTAAAGCAAGAGTTTTGTTAAAGGCTAAAAGACCTGACCCAATAAATATTAATCCGGGAGAAAAGAAAATGGACAAGTAAACTAGCAGACGGATCGCCTGTTGGTAAGCGATGGCTGCCGCGCATAGACACCTGCAACACCACTAGAGTCACAAGTGCGCTGCCAACCTTTAACCCCGTTTCCCCCCAATTGGGCCTCCGGTGCCCTCACTCACTCGACGAAACACAGCGCAGGCGTTGCTTCACGCCGGTCTTCTGTGAGGCATATTCCAAGCATACATTGAACTTCGAAGCGAGGGTTTGCACGCAATCGAAGACAAAACGCTATGGGGCACGTAGAGTATTAACGAATCTCCGTATTATACAAAAGGGTCCTATCCTGCAGACGTCTGCACTCGCAAGAAGTGCCCCAGTAATGGGATGATAATTGCCGGGGAAAGTTTATGCAATGAAACGCAGTAGTATGTTTTAATTGTGTCTAATTGTTGGATTATGACTGCCTTGGTGGAACAGTGGTTTTTTTTATTAGGTAACAGTTGATCAGACGGATTATCTAACGGTCCGTGGCATCTAACAATAGCAATGACCGTTATTTTGCGCAGTTGTAATAAAGAATACTTTCTACTAAAATTGGTTTCTGCGCACGCGATGTCATCGCTATTTTATGCCGCAAACTATAAGCGATTGACACCACTCAGAAACACCAGCAACACCAGCGGAGTCACAAGTGCTCTGCTAACCTTTTAACCCCCTTTCCCCTCGATTGGCTCTCCTCTGTGAGACCGTGGTATCACTTCGGTCGAGCTGGTCCGTTTATGCCAAAGTATGGCTCTCCTAATGTTTAATTTTAGGTTTTACAGTTTTTGATCAAAGTCAAAGATTTGAAATTGAACTTTTCGGCTCAGTGTTGGATGGTTTGTAGGTGCTTTTTAACATTAACATACATAGAAACAAAATATAACATACATAGAAATAGAAGAACGGCTTTAGTAGTTCAAATTACATTGTTATAGTGGGATTGATCTTTCCTATGGAAAATGGTCAAAAATATTGACACTTGTAATTAATTAAATTTCGACGACTCCGGGAGCTAAATAACCGTAATTGTTAGTAATTTATTATTTTGTTTTATTTATACTGTCTCTTGTTATCTTGTGGATCTATGGTATTTAAATTTTTATGTTCTGTGCATCAAATATATCGATGATTCCGTGGCCTATACATTAATCGTTATCTCTCTGTCTGTTTTATGAAATGAGTCAAGTGGGCTCTCTACTGCAGACGTCTGCGCTCGCAAGAAGCATCTTGCTAATGGAATGTTAATTGCTGGAAAGTTTCCACAGTAAAACGCAGGTCAGCGCCATCTGGGGAGCAGTTGCGGAGTTTCGTTGAATATGTTGTTAATAATGCTGGGAACTTATGATGTGACTTGTTACTTTGTTGAGTTTTTGGGAAGATAGTTTTGCTATGTTGATAGTCGGAGTGGTTTTGAATGTAAAAAGCGTAAAGAAACGTAACGAATATTTATGTTGTAAGCTAATGTGTGCCTGACTGTACTTTATGTATTGTAACTTAAGACGAGAGCAAAATATACAATTAATAGAGGGTAGGAATACCTATACCTATGGATACATAGATTATCATCATCATCATCATCATCAGCCTGTTGCAGTCCACTGCTGGACATAGGCCTCTCCAAATGCTCGCCACTTTGATCGATCTTCGGCTACTTGCATCCAGCTCCAGCCAGCCCTCTTGCGCAGATCGTCACTCCATCTGGCCTGAGGTCGTCCTACACTGCGTTTACCAAGACGCGGTCTCCACTCCAGAACTCGTTTACCCCAACAGTTGTCAATTCTGCGGCAGATATGGCCAGCCCACTGCCACTTCAGCTTGCTAATCCGGTGAGCTATGTCGATAACTTTGGTTCTCTGCCGGATCACCTCGTTTCGATACATAGATCAATAATCTTTATTACACAGAAAAAAAAGGTATGGTGCAACTCTCCTATTATTCAAGTTACTCTTTGGGTACAACCACAAATGACAGAACCAAAAAAGGTTGTCAGGCTTGTAGCGATTTCTTCCAGAGAGTAATGTTAAAGTTGAAATGAAAGTAGGTAGTCTTTTTTTTCGAGTAGCGTTTGGTCTCAATCTTATCTGTTGATAAGTGATGATGTGGCCAAAGGTGTAACATGTCTGTCTTGTAAGTCTAATCACTCTTTTGTAGAAAACGTTCTAATAGTGTTTAGGAAACACTACGATATGAATAGAATTCCATTTCTTTAGGACCTCTAAATGTTTTTTCCATCCTGTATTTTACATTTTTGTCTTTCAAAAGTGTTACATTTAAGCGTGAATAGATTTCTCCATCGTCTTTTGAACCATTAATAAAATAGGCAGATAATAAGAAATCCTTTCACAGCATTAGCACGAGCGCTAAACGCCAGTGTTCCAGAATAATAGTTACTTCAACAAGTTCCTGGTTATTATTCCCATCCCGCCATTTTCTGCAAGAAACTGAAGCGTACTTGTAACGGAATATAAATGAGGGCTCCACCAAGGTGCTCGCTTGGAACCCTTTGTATAAGTCTGCCAGTTTATACAGATGGCGGTTATTTATTTGGAAGATGATGCTTTAATGGATCTGGAGTAGTTATGTTTTTGGTTTTCGGGATGGATGGAGATTTTATGAAAGATCGCATGTGAAAGGAAGGGTGGATTTTTTTTTTCTAATAGTCAATTAGTTCTCAGTAATCTTCAGAACTATATTTATTGTTCGAAAAAGGTTAACAATTCAACGACACTGGTTCTTGCATTAGGATTCCCAGTGTTGCGGCATCGGTCTTTTACGGCCAAAAAATAATTTAAAATTTATTACTGTCCTCAGTGATAAGTTCTGCCGGTAAGTGAAAAATTCCCATATTTTTCCAAGCTGCTTAAAACCTTTTTCAAAAAGATCCATCAAAATAAAAGCCGGTTAAAAAAATGGTTTTTATCATCTGTTTATAAGACCAAGGCTACAACTCCCTCCAATCAAGGATTTTTCCGTCTCAATGTCTGTCAGTTCTCTTTACAATGTGCCACATCCTCCTGCCTTTAGAATCGCATTTTTGTTAAATTTTACTACTTTCCGTAATTAAATTTCCGAGGAAACACTCCATTTCCTGTATCTAACTCGTGTTGCTCTCAGGTTCCTCCAACTAAAACGTTCTGAGCATGCTCAAACTCATAACTAGGTAACTGAAGCTACGGCATAGTAAAGATGAGTAAACAGTGAAGAAGCTAAAACTTCCTGAATACAATAGTACATTTTTATTCTTTAGAATAAATAAATAAATAAATGATTTATTTTCCTTTCATAAAGTACATTGCTTACTCTATTAATTACATTTGTGCATGTAGTGGTTGACCTTTAGTCAAAGTAAAAGAAAAGCAAATTAGAAAATACATATAAAAACAACACACGTTAGTAACACGTTAGTGGCGGCCTAACGTGTTTGGCGGCCTAAACTTAGTCTTGCTAACTATTTAATATGTCAGGTCTGAACTGAATATATCAATTTGTGCTTATTTTAGAACGAAATGACTTAGGAGGACAAATTGTTGAAACACCAAATTCGTAACAATTCGACAGTACATTTGTATTGCGTAAGTCCAAGGAGTGGAATTTTCTACCGGATGAAGTGTTTCCTGATCGTTATATTTTGGGAGTCTAGAAAAGAGTAAATAAAATTAACTGTTACTAGATTAGGCATAATTCACCCTCGGCTACATTATCATTACTTACCATCAGATACCTAGTCAAATGTTTTTGAATAAATGATTTTTATTATTTTTTTATTACTAGCGGCCGCCTGCGACTCCGTCCGCGTGGAAAAGTAACTTTTTGCCCCCCTTTCAACCCCTTACAACCCCATTTTCGCAATAAAAAGTAGCCTATGTCCTTAGGGTAATAAGTAAGTATAGCTAGGAGTACTAATTAGGTATGTATGTATTTCATTAGAATAGCATTAGATTAACGTGCACGAATGGGCGGAATTGGCACAGGACCGCAAAAAATGGCGAACTTTGACGTCGGAGGCCAAGACCCACTTTGGATCGTTGAACCAGCGTAGTAGTAGTAGTTCATTAGAATAAAAGTCGAGTTTCATCACTGCTCTTGATTCTACTGTGCCCGCACTTCGTGCCTGCATTCCAAATTCTATGCGTTGTGTGCAATGTTGCATTGAGATTTGATTGTATGAGCTACTCAGAGCGGTTTTAGCCAGTTCACTAAGACTGGAGTTATTGTCTATTTGGATATTACTATTATGGGCAAACTTTCTAAGAGGTTACTGTTTTTTTTTATGCGATAAGTGGTAGATAAGCAGACGGATTACCTGATGGTAAGATTGCCATTGCCTATAAACACCAGCAGAGTGACGAGGGCGCTGCCAACCTTTAACACCTTTTCCCATTTGGGCCTCCGTCATAACAGACATTGAAGAGTTAGTAAGCCTGCCGCGCTAGGCAGTATATTTCATTGTTTCCAACTCTTGTTACACGTGTAGTCTGTCTCTGTCACATCCCGAACCACGTCGAAATTACCATTACCACGCGCATTACGCGGGGGGTAAAAAAAAGACAAATTTTCAAAAGTCGTAATGTTCAGAATGGTTGGTAGAAGTCGTAGTTAAAGGGATGTACTTGTACCCAATACACCCTATATAATGACAGATATCGACGCGTATTCGTATAGAGTAACGTCAATTACGCCATTTGATCGTTTACAGTGAAATACAAAACATGATATTCGGTTTTATTATTTGGTGTCGTGTTGTGTTTTACTAAGTTGTAATTCCAATATCATCTCTTCCAGTGAAATGGAATACGTGCAAAGGGATTACTGTCACTACAAAATCATTGCGTAAATATTATTGATTTCATGAATTGAATTTTTTTAATGGTTCATTGAAACTGAAAAGTGAACATGAATATTTGGGTGTCTTTAAGTCGAGAGTGAATAGGCTTCTTCTGGGAAAGCACGCTACATCTTAGACCTCATTATCACTCTCCATCAGGTGAGATGAGGTCAAGTGCAAACCAATCTTATATAAAAAAAAATGGCATATGTCGCGCTTTGGCAAAACACCATAGACACTGTCTGACTGATCTATCAACGCAACGGTCTTAGGGCCTTTTTTATGTGATAGGTGGTAGACGAGTAGACGGATCACCCGATGGTAGGCGATTACCATCGCCCATTGACACCTGCAACACCAGTAGAGTCACAAGTGCGCTGCTAACCTTTAACCCTCTTTCCCCCGATTGCTTCATACCGGTGTTCTGTGAGGTCGTGGTATGACTCCAGTTAAGCCAGCCTGGCTCTCCTAAGGTAAATCCCCTTAATAAGGTTGCAATAAGTGTTCATTACTATTTTAGGATAAGGTCCGTAAAAGGTGAGTGAGGGTACCGGAGGCTCAATTCGGGAAAGGAATTTATGGGTCGGCAGCGAACTTGTGACTCTACTGATGCATGAATCTATGGGTAGCGGCCATTGCTACCATCAGGATCATAAAAAAAATCATCATCATCATCATCATTTTAGCCAATGGATGTCCACTGCTGGACATAGGCCTCCCCAAAAGTTCTCCACACAGATCGGTCCTGTGCCTCCCGCATCCAATGGGCTCCTGCGACCTTCACCAGATCGCCGGTCCACCTGGTGGGAGGCATGCCAAAAAAATACTATAAAATTAATGGTTTAAGTCCTGGTCCGCGATCTCGAGGTCCCAGGTTCGATTCCCGAGCGAAAAAAAGGCTGCATTTCACCATGATCACTTCGACCGTGAAGTGTAAACAAAAATACTCAATCACCTTAATTAACAGGCAACCCCAATTTTGTTCTACCAAGTTCTCAATGCCTTACACGATTGGCGAAGGCCACAAAAAAGGTTCGATTTGTCCCCAAACAAAACATGGGCACAGTGCAATGTATTCGCAGTAATGAAATTTCACACCGATTTTTATAAAACTAAGTAGGTATAGACTAAAAAAACCAAAAGTAAGTTTCGAATTTTTCGAATATAGCTCGGGCTTGGGATCAGCAATCCAGATTACGCCGTGGTGGTTAGTTAGTTAGTTTAAGATCAGGACATTGTAAGTATTTTTTATTTAATAACAATGAAACGCATTTTGAAATGATATTACGCGGTTACTCGCAATAATTAATTAACAATATCAGAGTGCACCAATCAATATAGAGATTTGACAGTTCTTGTGAAAGATGCCACTACGGATTTGCGTGATGTCCTAGTGATATTCGATTTTGTCCTAACTGTATTATGCTTTTTTTAATTTTTCACAATTGAAAGTTCCATATCCCTTCAAATTCCAAGTCAGTTGAAGATGCCAAAATAATCACCAGTTCATAGTCAACTCTTACTTCTATTTATTTATTTATTTAAAAACTTTATTGCACGAAACTTCGTACAATAGGCGAACTTAATGCCAAGAGGCATTCTCTTACTTTTAAAGTATATTTATAAATAACTACAACCTGTCATCGACAATAAGTGTAGTTTATATCCCAGTAAACATCATTTAGCTGTCACCGCCCCATGACAAAAGCTGTTACTTTAGACAGCAAACACATTAACACGCAAGTTCATTTAAACTACTTGCATTGCTTTGTTCCGGGCAGAAGGGCAGCAGCAAGGGAAATTACATGCACGCAATGGAAGTTACACCAGTGTTACTAATGGCTCGCCATAGCGTATAATTAGAGGATAGTCACGCTTCGGCATGAATGGGCTGGCTTGATTGGAGTGATACCACTATACATAATAATCCTGCACAGTGAGTGAGGATGCCGGAGGCCCAATCTGAGGGGAAGGGGGTTAGTCGTGATTTTACTGGTGTTGCGAGTATCCACGGGTGGCGGTAAAGACTTACCATCAGGTGATCCGTTTTATCGTCTGTCCAACATCACATAAAAAATATTTTGATTTGTAATAATTAGGAAGTTTGACATTACCCGTCAAATTAATCAAATTAAATTATGTATTTAAACGACATGATTTAATTTAATGATTGTACTCAGGTTTATAAGTGCTTTTTGTTTATGCTTTCTACACCTGCTATTATGATAGGGATAAACTGTATAGACAACGGCAGGGTTCATAATTATTATTTCAACCAAAAGAACAAAAGACGCGATGCAATCAATGCCCAGCGCCATCTGTCGACACAGATTGGAACTTATTTCCGAAACGACCTGAGGGTGGGTCGCTAAAGTATGCATGAATGCTAAATACCTAGCTATTGTATGCCTATAGATGTGATCTATATAAATATGCCACAGTTTCGTTCAACGTGTACATAGGCTATTTGGTTGTTATTGTTGACGTTATTTTACTGTTTACAATTTAACTGTGAGATTGGCCATCCAAATTAGGCTGAAACACACGATTGGAACTAGAACTCGCATTTGATTTGTAATCTAATAATATTAAGTTATTTACGGGCCCGAGCAATAAGTTCTTGTTTCCGATGAAATGTTGCCAGAGAGACCCGAGATGGCGGTGGGCTAAGTTATAGAACATGGGAGGAAAAAATGCAATCCTAGTACTAGAATATTTCTGCATAGATTATGTTGATGCCAAACAAGTAAACTTATTAATTAATTTAACATATAAGTTCAACAAAATCCAACCAGAACTAACGTAGGCACCTAAATTGCCCAGATCCAACACAAATGTATATTTCATCGATAGAGATTTGTGGTAGAGTGGGAAAAAATCCGCAACCCTTGCGTCTTATTCGGCGCTCAAACCATTGTATTGAATATCAACGGCTGGACCAGCCTTCTTTTGTACTGTCTATATTTTTACTGTATTTAATACACATAACATTATTGTTAGAATCTAAGAAACATTAAAGTTCGATTTTGCTGATATCGGAAGTTTTAGTAAACCAACAGCTCACCAGCATATAATCCAAATGGAATATTTAAAATGGTCTCAAATCGAGGTTAGACGTTGCGGCTATTTTGGAGCCATCTCAGTATTTTCAGCAGTAATTGTCTTTATTTTTAAAGTTATTATTTGAACTAACAATTTTTTTGTTCAAAATCGCTATTCGCTTCTCACAAACACCTTACCGTTTCACGAGGGAAATTTATTCATAGAATTCAATTTACTCCAGGTGTGCCTTGACCCTTAACGGGGAATAAACGGGCCTTATTATGGTGACTTTTGTATTGTTTTTTTTTTGGACAGGATGTAAACTGTAATGTGTAGGTATTTGGGACGAATTTGCCAAATTTATTCTACCCTGTAACCTGATCCCGGAAAGGTAGAGGTTTTATTAAAAACTAGTGGCCGCCCGCAACTTCGTTTGCGTGAACTTTATGACTCTTGACGTAAAGATGATTATTTAAATAGAATTTAACAAAAATATTACTTATTATAAATGTTCGTTTATAGCTTAATAGATTTTTAAGGCGGCTCATTAATATTTTATACGAAATGCTAAGGAATGGAACAACTTGCCGGCTTTTGTATTTCCAGAGAGCTATTAATTTGGGTCTCTTTAAGTCGAGAGTGAATAGGCTTCTTCTGGGAAAGCAGGCTACATCTTAGACCTCATTGTCACTCTCCATCAGGTGAGATGAGGTCAAGTGCGAACCCATTTAATATTTTAAATATCCACTTCTAATGAAAGTAACCCCCAAATTATTTTTTATTCCATTAGGGGATGTAAGTATTCTATTAAAGTTTGAATCTTATATTTTATCCACCAATTCTGTCAAAGAATGTGTATGCAAAAGTTGGAGTAAATTGGGCCAAGGAATCACGTAGTCCCATGAACACACTTTGAACCCCCTTTTCGCTCCATTAGGGGTTTAAGTTCGGAATATCCTTCCTTATAGGATCTCATCCAAAAATGCTCATCACATTTGACAATTTTCCATTCCATTTCATTCCATATTTGTTATAGTGTAGCTGGGCTCTTAGAGGTCCAAACCAGATGTTCCATGATCTTTGATTTTTTTTCATGGCATCATAAACTGCTTATCAATCTGAACAACTTTTGTTAAGGTGCCATTGACCTACCTCTTATAGTTTAGTTGGGCTGTTGTGGTTCTACATCAAGGAGCCTCATCTTCAAAATGTAATATATCCTATAAGTTGCCCTGATATTACAGCTATACAATAAAAAAAGTTTTATTCGAATTGGTTCAGTAGTTTCCGAGATTAGCGCGAACAAACAGACAAACAGACAAACAGATAAACAGACAAACAGACAAACAGACAGACAAAAATTTTAAAAATCATTGATTCATGTTCTGTTATTGTTTTTTAGTCGTCCTAAGTTATTTTGAGATAAATATCTTCAATGTACAGAAACAGCTTTTTTACATTTTTATTATATGTATAGATGAAAGCAAGTTTTTTGATGTAGGTTTCGACACAGTTTTGCATTGTGTTTACGAGTAAGTACAGTGTTAAAGCTATTAGGTAGGTACTATGTACCGTGTATGATTTTTTCGTTTGGTATTCAAGTTTTTGTCTACACAGATACGGGTAAAACTCTGTCAGACACCATAGACAGAGAAACAGATAAAAAGTATAGCAGGCTGCTTAAATTTACATTAGCTACTCTAAAATTATGACCAATGCGTTTTTTTGCTTGTACTAAAAATAAAACTACACTCATATGATGTGGAAAATTTGTGGCCGTTAAGAATTTTGATTCTTGGTTTAACATTCACAAAGTAAAAATCTAAAAAAAAACACAAATAGAAAAGAACATCAAAAAGACACTGAAACTCATGTCGCAGTGTCATATGGAAACCAGAACTAATGACGCAAAATTTATAAAATTACTAACCAAGGGTAGCAGCAAGAATGACGACCAAAATGCGTGCGCAAAGTTCATCCAATAATTGCTCTAAACCCTGCGTCGATACAAAGTGCTGCCAAGTCGGCAATTCTATAATTTCCCGAGTTGTGCCAGTCACACCGTAGCGTCACGAAGATTAATGCGGCGAGCCTAATTAGAAAAGTTTTCCAACAGCTATTTAATGACCGGACGAACTAAGGCTGCAGAGCAGTGTAGGAGTTCTCAGTAGCAAGACTCGATTTGATCCTCCAGTGACCTTGCAGACCAAAACTCAAGATTACCAAACTATCTGCCAGTTTCATTCAGGAATCCATTCAACAGAATCTTTTTCAGAGACATTGGACGGAAATCCAAGGTTACCAAAATTGTTCAGTAGGTATCCCAGATTTGTAGAACAGTTCAGCTGGCGCTCTTTTCTGATATTTTGACTTAGTAGAATTTTTTTTTGAAAGAGAGGTCGTAGGTTCAAATATGAGCATTCGCTTCTGGGATTTAGCTATGTGCATATTTCTAGCATTCGCTAAGCGAAGGGAAAACATGGGGTGGAAACCAGCACGTTTAGTGTTATCGTGATTCAGTAGGCCTAGTTCTCCTGTTCAAGGTTGCGTAGATCTGACAACAGTCACTTCATTGTATACTATACTTTTGAAATAATTATTTAAATAACAAATGTAAGTTAGACTAGGGTTGAGTGTACGCCTTGTGATGTCCTAGGTAATCGTTTTTGTTCGGACAACAGTTGATAAATGAAGATACAACTGTAGCGCTACCATGAGTTGACATCGAAAACTGACATAACGTAAACTATTGCTATGTCTCTTTCAAATGCATCACAATGAAAGAGACACAGCGATAGTTTTCGATAGCGAGGATAGTATTTCAAACTCATGGTAAGGCTACTGGTAATTTTACACTGTAACCGCATAGTGGGCTTGTTCCCACGGTGATTCGTTTTAAAGAGTTCGCTTTACGGGAGTTTTAGGCTTTGTGAATTTGGTTTTGCCTACGGCTGTTTAAATTATATTTGGGCTTGTTCTAACCTAACTAGTGTTTTGTTACTTTACGTAAACCATTTTTGAGGCCTATCTGGCTTCATTACCATCCTCAACTTTCCACTTCTGTGAATATGAATAAAACCTACTAAAGTTTGTGTTTTGAATAGTGTAAAATACTTTATAAATACAACGGGAGGAGGCAGCTCGCGGGCTAGTATGGCAGTGTCAACGGATGTGATGAGTGCGTTTCATCGCGTCCGTTGTAACTGCAACGTAATCTCTCCTTTGGCTTACCATACTGTATCACTAGCATACTGTATCACTGTAACAAAATGACCGGTTACAATATATGCCGTCCAAAAGTAATATCCTATTGAGACTGGCCTTAATCATAAATTAAGATTTTTTTGTCCTATTTATTGGACTAAACTTGAACAGAAATTTTGAGCTTGTGGCTATCTTAGTGTTCATATTGCTTTGCAAATAGGATTGTCATTTCGTTTACGCAAATAATGTCGCGGACTAGCTTTTGCATACACGACGCTATAATAGTTAGTTATTACGGGATGCATTTTGCTTACTTCACAGTGTAGAAAATAAGTAAATTAAGATGTTATAATTTCAATCAGAAATTGTAAATGTCTCATTTTAAGTGAAATTGTAGTGAACCACCCGTCCACATTTGCAGCAGGTGAACCGAGCGCCGCTGCTGCGACTACGCAGTCGCTTAGCACGCTTGGCCGCATAATGGTTAATAATAAATAATAATAATAATAAATTGAGACAACATCACATACATTGTCCTGGTCTCCAACTAAGATTTTCTCTTATGCTACGGAAACAAGAAACAACGAAGGAACCACAAACACCCAGACCCAACACAATTATCTGTTTCATCAACAAACATTTGTGTTGGTGCGGGAATCGAACCCACGACCTTCGCGTCTCAACCGACGCTCAAACCATTGCGCTAAACGGGTCGTTAGTAAAAAGTTGTATCACTGCAGCTAATATGACTGTGAGTTTGTTAAACATAGGGGCGGTGCATTATGATGAGCGCGCGTCCGCCTCGCAACAAGTACAAATAGCAGCGGTGACTATGCTTTATGACTAGTATAGAATAGTATTAATCTAACGGTTTAATAAAGCTGTACTAGCGGTAAGAGTTATAATCTCAGCTTGGACTTTAGAATTAGAACAAAGTGAAGTTAAGCACAGAAGACCGGCGGCATGCAGCGCTTGCGCTATGTTTCATTGAGTGAATAAGGGTACCGGAAGCCGAATTGGGGGGAAAGGGGGCTAAAGGTTGGCAGCGCACTTGTGACTCTACTGGTGTTGCTAGTGTCAATTTTTTTATATTATAGGTGGCAGACGAGCTCACCTGATGTTAAGCGATTACCGCCGCAAATGGACACCTGCAACACCAGTGGTGTCGCAAGAGCGCTGCTTACCTTTTAACACCCCTTCCGCTGGATTGCACCTCCGGTACCCTCACTCACGCAGCAAAACACAGCTCATGGATTGCTTCACGCCTTCACTCCACTGGTTTTCTGTGAGGACGTGGTATTACTAAGGTCGAGTTTATGGGCGGATTCGCCTACCATCAGGAGATCCGTCTGCTCGTCCACTTATCTCGTGAAAATAATATTTTCTATACTATATATAAAGAGATAACTTCTAAAGACAACGACAAGGCTTATAGGTAAACCAAAAACACGAAACGCTTGCGCGATGTAATTGAGCACAGCGCCATCTATTGCTTAATTTCTGAATTACGGTCCCGAAGCGAAGTGAGGGCGGGCCACTAGTTGGGCTATAAAAGTGTTATATATACGTAAATACAAAATTTCCTGAGCATCACGTCAATCACCCTGACCACTAATTAAGCCACAGATCCGGGGTCGATATTGCGGTCGCTCGGCGTGTGCGCTCAATTAGATCCCGCGCACATTCGTGTTTAGCTAACACTCTGCGGTTGATTTGCTGGTTTATATTTTTCGTTTTTCTTTTTTATGAAAGGACAGGTTAAAACATTTTTTTTGATAGCAAATAATTAATAAGTGATATAATGTAGATCTCCACTCAAGGACTTTATGGCTCCAACGGTTGTCAGTCCTGCGGCTAATGGGACCAGCCCACTGCCACTTCAGTTTGCTGATTCGGTGAGCTATGTCGGTGACTCTGGTTCTCTGTCGGATTACAACGGTAAACGTAGTGTTGGACGCCCTGCTACAAGATGGGATGACAACATTCGAAGGCTGTCTAGAGTGAGCTGGATGAGAGTGGCCGAAAATCGGGAGCGGTGGCGTGCATTGGGGGCGACCTATGTCCAGCTGTGGACGAGCGTGGGATGCTGCTGATGATGATAATGTAGATCATACTTATTTTCAAATATCATCGCGCTTAGTCCCGACACTACAAATATGAGCAGAATTATTCTGTTGCTAACCTAACTTAAAATAAAAATACCTTTTTTTGTAAGCTTAAACTGTCCGACCGCTGGGCAAATGCCTCTCCCAAACTTCTTCTTAGGTCTTTGTCAAATACCTATCATACTTAACCATATAGAATTACATAAAGTAAAGTATCGGTCTTTATACTATCCCACTGCAGGCAAAGGCCTCCAAGTCATTGCTACTGTAGTGGGATTAGGTTTAATCACCACGCTTGCTTAATGTGGTGCTTGCTTGCTTAATTGGTGATCACAAACCCAAGCTATGTTCGAAAAATTCGAAACATACTTTACATACCGATACCTACGCATTTTGCCTTGTTGTTTTTACTCGCGTGTACTATCAAATAGTTTATTTTTCAATTCAGACACATTTGGTCAGAACAAAAAGCGGTACTAATGAAAAAATGCTATAGAAGGCTATAGTGACCAACGCTTAATTGGGCTCGAGCCACAAATGACCACAATTGACCACGCTCTTTGAAAAGCGAGCGAGGTAAGGGTTAATTGGTATTCTATTGATTGATGACACTGGCCAGAATGGGGTTAGAATGGAAATCTGTTTATATGACTACTACACTGTTACTTTTTACCATTTAAAGCCGTATGAAGCCTGTTTATCATGTTAGATTGTTTATCTATCTTCTATCTATATACCTCTATTCTTCTTTATTTGTTTCTATCTTCTATACTATTTATAAAGTGGTTAAACTCATATTCCACGCCAGGCTTATATGTAAGTAAACCGAAAATATGAAACACTTGCGCGGTACAATCAACGCCGAGCGCCATCTATTAGAAGACATTGGAATACAGTTCTACTGTCCCGAAACGAAGTGAGGGCGGGCCACTAGTAAGTATAAAGAGGCAACTTCTAAAGACAACGCAAAGCTTAAAGGTAAACCTGAAAAGTGGAACACAAGCGTGATGTAATGCACACCCAGCGCCATCTATTAGAGTAATGTGAAACTAATATCCCTATTTTCAACTGTTTTCGAAGTTTACAACGATAATACGAGTAGTTAATATCGAAATATTGAAAAGCAGGAGCGTCTTATATTGCCTTTTCTCGAGTTCCCTTCAACTCTACCAATTTATTGTGATCATAGAATCCAAAGCCGGTATTAGGTAACATCAAAATTTGAGGGAAATCTGTACGAACACTGCAAACGACAGCAGAGCAGTAATTGGGAGCCCCGATAGCTAACCGCAGCCGACCTAAGCTCGAGGAGACAGATGTGGGTTAATTGGTGGTCAATTGATTGATATGAGTGTATAAAGCACGCAAGCAGGCGGTTGGTCATTATTCCGGTAGATGGCACTATGCATTTTTACACCGCGCAAGCATTGTGTGTCACCGGAATAATGACCCCAAGCCGCCTGCCTAGGGGTGGCAGTTTTAAAATAAACTCGGGATTAAGCAGACGGAACTGGTCTTTCAATACAACCGTCTCCCTGCACGGACCTTGAGGGTGCCTTGTACAATGAGTATTCAATAACTAATCTTGGTTTGTTCGAGTTAGGTTTTTTTCTTCAAGCGTCTTGGGCAGAAGGGACAAAATAATATAACTGGACAATTAAGAATGTACAAAATTACTGACAAGTTGGCATAATGGATGCAGGGATTCTAATACTCAAGCCATTTCATTTAATACTTATATTACGGAAATTAAATTTGAAATTTTGTGGTGGCAGCCATCTTATCTAGCTAGGAATACTCCTGACTATCATAATTGTCAAACAAAAAAAAAAACAATTTAAATCGGCCCATCCGTTCGGGAGCCGCTATGCCAGACAGATACACACACACATACAGACAAAGGTAAAGATTCAAGGTTTATCGACTGTACGTACATACCTTAACAGCCTTTTCTCGAGCAAACCTCTGCATATATGCAGCTGGCATCTTTTGTTTAATTATTTTGTGATATCACCCTACAAATAGGTACCTCAGATATCTCCATGACAACCCAGTTTTGCTTGTTTGGTGCACCCTGAACACGATCTGCTTGTGTAGTGAGCTAAACTATGGTATAGGCACATGAATCTCCTGATATACACCACACAGGCAGTTTAACCAGTTAACTTCCAATGGGCCTACATAATCCTTAACGGAAATTTTCATCACACTGCAGTTTGTAATCCGCTATCCGGATAATCGGGTTTAAATTTAAAACTGGCAACAGCCAAAGCTGGTTGTGTTGGTTATTGACATTAGCCGCTTTTAAACTTTTTATCCTATTATCCCATATATGAGATACAGGCCTCAGGCTTAAGCCTTATCTGTCGTGTTATATGTAAAAGGGCGTTAATTGCAGTTGGTTGATTTTGAGTTTTCAATCTTGTCGTAAATTACTTGCCTGTAAGATTGAAAATTCAAAATAAACCAAATGTACTTAACGGCTTTTTATTAAAGGTAATACGGCAGAATGTGTGCTTGTAAATGTGTTTTTAGAGATCTGTTTAACTTGAGCAATAAAGTAATAAAGACGAAGTCAGTCAAAGTCGCGGTCACTCAATTACGGTGTTTAGCGCTTTATCGATCTATACGAGGGTTCCAAGGCTAGGTATTTGAATTTAAAAAAATAACTTTACTCAAACGATAGGGAAATTTCGTTACCGATTCTGTCGTGAATATTTTTAACGCAATCGCAAGTTTTAAGACTCTATAGGTCAAAACAAGTTGTTCTCGTGACAAAGCACTCGTCTCACACAATAGCAGTGTTAAAAACGATACCATTAACGACTCTCATATTACACTATTTGGGTATTTCACGCACAACTACACAAAATTTGCCTCTAAAATTACTAAAATACACTAGTAAAATTTTAAACCTTTGTTTTAAACATGTGTTTAATAATATGTCTATCAACATTTTCATTCAATTCAAATTTGTAAAAACATCAAAACAAAAACTCGCTTATCAATAAGATATAATTTCCGTCTCCCAAAGAAAAGCCGTAAAATGTGTCTATTACGTCTGCCAAAGGCAGAAAAACTTGAGGGCGGTTGCAAATCTCAACAATAGGCGAGAATGTCTGGAAAGTGGAAACAAACAGTATGACAGGACTGAGGACAGGCCCTTACGGACAAAAGAGTAGCGAAACGTTCAACGTATTGTCCAATACCATCGTATATATGTGTGTGTGTATGGAGTGTTTACATTGTAGTGTTTCAAACTTACTAATTCAGTCATAATCTCATCTTAAGTGTTGGTCTCAGTAGTGGCAAAAGCTGAAGTTAACTGAATTGAGGTCCATCATACGGTGATTGATTAATTTTGATGTGAGATATCAAGATGTCAGTAAACAACCAATGACGTTGTAGTTGGACCTTAGTTGAGATATATTTTAGACAGTAGTTCTACTGTCTACCAATAGATGGCCCTGGGGGTCAATTGCATCGCGCTAGTTTTCGCATTTTCGGTTTGTATAATATGTAAGGTTTGTCGATGTCTATATACAGTTTATCTCTTTATTAATAGTATAGAAGAAGATTAAGATCTAGGTTTGTGATTCATTTGTTATTTGTCGTTTCCATAACACAAGGAAAAACTTTAGTTTGGGACCTAGACAATGTAGGTATGTAATGTTGTATCAATTTATGATTCATTTAATTAGACTTAGGCACAGATCACGATCTGTGGACTTAGGTAATAGTTTCCCCTCATCATTACTTATTTTTCATGAATTTGTACTGTTTTTGAGGTCATATTACCGTTAAAAACAGTGCGAACATATATTCCTCAAAAAGTTTCAAAAACATTTAATCTGAGATGGTATCATAGCAGCAATATTTAACCAACACCCGAATAAACCTAAGCTAAATAAATTCAAAAGGCAAATGCGAAAGATTCCACCAAAAACACGAGTGAAGGCGAAAAAATTAAAAAGCGCTTGTTGTGTTCGTATTTGTGGGTAAAGATGCCGTTTTATCGATAGTTCGGGTATCGATAGTTGTCCTTGAAGTTAAATCGATATAATAATCGATTTTAAAAAGAATCTTGCGCTAGGTATTTTATGGCTAATCACTCTGTGATAGATGTTTTTCAGTTTTTATTTTTCAAAATCTAATAATAAATTGAAAACAATGGTGAAAAATCTTATAGTGGTCACTACTTCTTCTCATTGCTAGTATTTATTCTGGTCAAATCTGAAATAACTATAACTTTACAATAATTATTTTGATTGACAATCTTATGGTAACTGTCTAGTTGACCGTTCGTTAAAAAGAGTGAAAGAGGTGGGTAGTTTATTATTATCAAAATATTTGAAAAATTTACCTAAGATCTACCTAGTATATTGACTACTTGGTAAGATCCGTTCGTAAAAGGGTTATGCTTACAATATTTACGAACCATTTAGGTATTGTAAAGGAGTCGTTGATTTATTTAAAATTTGCTACCATAAGACCAGATTTAATAGATTTCTCCAGTACGCTTTCCATTTGAGATACTAACCTTCTGACGTAGGTAGCTTCAAAGACTTCCCTCATAATACGCTTAATGCTCCGCCTGTCTGTTTACTCGCACAAACTATGAAACTCTGTTCGTGGAAGGTCGCGCTTGTATTACTGTATATGCAGCCTTTATGTGTGTATACTGAAGCGGCTATGGCTACGCTTGCGTGGGCTCCTGTGGCGCTTTGTATTAGGAAACTAAGGAACAAGAAGGCGCCTAACATTAGTAATACAATAGTGTATTATGTACTCGTATGAATATGTCACTGTAAATATTCTGAAGTATTTTAATGTGATAGATGGTAGAAGAGCAGACGGGTCACTTGATGATAAGTGATTGCCGCCGCCTATAGACAACTATGACACCAGTTGAATCACTAATTGATAACTTTTCGAAAACCATAAACGGTGCTAAATTTAATTTTCGAAAAATTTGTCAGATTTGGTGAGCACTGGTGACCCCACAGGCCGCCAGCCGCCAGCCGGCAGGTCATCAGTTCTAACCTTACTTATTTTCTAAAATTAAACCCAACCCCGATTTAATAAATCAATGCAATTTAATATACCACATTACAGTGAATTATTTCCTAGGAAATCGATCAACTTTCGATTTGGACTATTTGACGGTGACATACATAACAATTATATAGCAGTGTAGTAAAATTCTGATTCTGATTCTATGTATTTAAAGTGACGGTAACTCAGTGGATATGACGCTTCTGATGCGTCCATATTGCAAAGGCCATAGGTACGAATCCCAATGCACCTGGATTTTTTATATCAATACCTCTGAATTATTTATATCTATGAGCGTATTGGCCGTGTTCTTTCCGTAAATAACTATATATTTTCCCTTACAGTCGATTTAATACCACTCACTCGGCCGTTAACTCGACTAAAAACGGCCACACCTCAAATCGACTATTTTTGCAGCTTCGCCCTTCGAAAAAATACGAGTATAATATAATAATTTTTGATAAGGCAATTTCGCTATCGCTATCGATAAACTATCCGAAATTGGTACCCCCTCACTACTCACGGCAAAAACGGCCAAACCCCGAAACAACCCTTTTTGCGGCTGTGACTGCCCGTCCGATGCAATTTTGCGTACTCGTTTTCTGGATTACATTTTTTCGGTGACGGTTTTATTGTGCCCATTTTGGTTTTGTTTATCCTTGGGTATGGCTTAGAATAACTTATTTGAGCCTACACTAGTTAGCTTCAAAGACTGGCCTCAGAGAAAAAGGTTCATAGGAAAAGTTGGCCGCCCACTTGGGACTCTACTGGTGATGCAGGTGTCTATGGGTGGCGGTAATCGCTTACCATCAGCACAAAATATAAAGGACACAGAAAGGAGACTCAGCCTTAATTTTGAATTTAGAAGAGTTCGTTGACATATGCTAGGGTTGTTGCCCGGCATGAGTACATAAGCGCGCGGCCTCTACCAAAGACCTCGACAGTTCGACAATCTTATGTCATAAGTTAGGATTAATGTGGTCGAAAAGGCGTATTTGCCCGTTAGTGCGCATGCGTGAGTACATGACATGTTTTTAGTACTTAGTGGGCAGTCTACTCAGGCGATCCGTCCCTCGTCTGCGCAGTAAGCGTCATCAAAACTATCAACAACTTTAATAAATAAGCCAATAGAATATTCAAAGTTTACGTGCGAAAAATGAATGATAAAGTTAGACTAACAACTTCTACAGATAATGGAAGTCGATCACACTCATAGATAGACGAGTTATTGATCCAAATGACATTTTTCAGACGTCTGATGTCCCGATATTTCATCTCATTCCACGTACTTACAGCTCAGCGTAATGATGGTCATTCCATATCTCCTAGGGTTGTGTCCACACGTGTATCATGGGAATGATGTGAGCTTATGAGTAACCGTGGGAGAGCCATGAATGACGAAGAATGATGAAATTAATCGACCGGAGTGATACTGGCTTTACAGAAGACCGTCGTGAATCAACGCCTGTAATTGTGGGAGAGCCATGCTTCGGCATGAATGGGCCGGAATCGGCCGTAGTGATACCACTGCCTCACAGAAAACCGGCGTGAAGCAGCTCCTGTGCTGTGTTTCGCCGAGTGAGTGAGGGTACCGGAGGCCCATCGGGGGGGAAGGGGATAAAAGGTTAGCAGCGCACTTGTTGCATGTGTCCATGGGCGGCGGCAATTGCTTACCATCAGGTGATCCGCCTGCTCGTCTGCTACTGCACATAAAAAAAAAGAGGATCCTAAAGGCCCAATTGGTGAGTTAGGGGGTTAAAGCCAGCGCACTTGTGACTCTACTGAAGTTTCAGGTGTCTATGGGCGGTCGCATACCATCAAGTGATTTGTCTGCTCGTCTGCCACATATCACATAAAATATTGTTTGTAGACCTATGCCTAACCATGGACACTTGCGGTAATGCCTAAATATCGTAAACTCTAAAATAAGGTATGTACAGTCAACAGCAAGAAAGACCTCGTTTGACATAAAAGTGAGGTTCGATTGAAGAAATTGACAGATTGTAGTAACTTAATGTGCAGGCCACCGTACACACACCCACCTGTAACCACAACATCTTCTTCTTCTTTGGGTGCCTCTTCAATCCTGAAGGTTGGCCGCCAGTTTCTTGAACTTCTCCCTATCTTTTGCGAGACTGAATAGATGTTCTAACCACAACATGAGTGCAATAAAAAAAATGATTTTGAAAGTCCTGACACAACAGCGAAACCAGGACAAAACGCTAAGATGATGATGAGTCAGCAGCAGAAGTCAGTATACACTTCAAGTGTTCATAAAGAGGTTAACGTTTACTTTGTCAAAAGTTTGCCTGTCATGACAGCATTTACTTGATGAGCACTCAACATGTCCCAAATATCTTAATAATCGATGTTCATTTTTCATTTCTTCTTTCATTTCTAATTGTCAGATGTTGACGTTAAATGCACGATGTATTCAATTCTCGCAAACTCACGACGCGATGACGAGACGAGAATCTCACTGATAGCTTATATTCTCTGGCACTGCGGAGAGATGTTGCATATTTATGTGACTTTTACCGCCTTTACCACAGTGAGTGTTCCGAGAAATTGTTTGAATTAATACTCGCTGCCGAATTTCACCACCGTACAACACGTCATAAACTGAAATTCCATGCATACTATCTGAATGGATGGCGGTCCACTACCGTGCGCTTTACTCGTTATTTTCTGCCACGCACCTTCTCATTATGGAATTAACTTCCCGCAGTGTTATTTCAGAAGCGGTATGACATTCAAATCTTTAAGAAACAATCCTATACCTTCCTAAAAGGCTGGCAACGCATCCGCAATCGTCCTGGTAGCTGATGTCTGTGGATGGCGATAATCACTTACCATCAGAAGCCTTTAGGCTCGTTTGCCTTCCTGTCTCAAACACTATTATGAATGTCAGAGACAAAAGTGTGACATACTTAGGTACTTACACTATAAAAGATAGATATATGAAAAACGAACAGGATGATTGCCAACCCTACCATAGTTCCAGCACTTAAGGCGACAGTTCTCGTTCTAACAAATTGCTAGTTATAATAACAAAGGATAATACTTCAACTTATGAAGACAAAGTGGCAGAAGCTCAAAGAGTGCAATAAAAATAACACTTGTTCGAGGAACGTGGAAATCGGATAGTTACGATAAGGTTGCGACGTAAAACTTTTAATTTCACTTCCCAAAACAGTTTTCGCGCTAAAATGTTTTAACATTTAGTTGGAATTTAGTTGGTTACATTTTGGAACGACGAAACTGTGGGAGAGCCACGCTTCGGCATGAATGGGCCTTCTCATCTGGAGTACGATACCTCAAAGAAGACTGGCGTGATGCAGCGCCTGCGCTGTGTTTCGTCGAGTGAGTGAGTTACGGTAAAGGGGGTTAAACGTTGGCAGTGCATTTGTTACTCTACTGGCGTTGCAGGTGTCTATGTGCGGCGATAATCGCTTACCATAAGGTGATCCATCTGATCGTATCATATCACATAAAAAACATTTTAGTATGAATGTTATGGTCAAATATTAGGAAGCCGATACGTTATTGTTGAAAGCGTATTTAGGTGAAATATTCTTCTGATCTGACTTAGTATTTACACACACAGTATTACAAAAGTCAAAAATTAGACATTTGTGTCACTGTCTAACCGGGGTGGACAGCGGGAATAAGCTTGATCACTTACCGTCAGATCAGCCGTCTTTTCATGTTTCCGCGTGTAAAAAAAACTGAACTCTTTGATTAAGTCCGACAATTTAGTATAGCTGGAGGCACGAAAGTATAGCGATTACCGTTATTTTTCGCACTTTTAAAAAAGAGACTTCTATCAAAATTGGTTTCCGCGCACTCAAGGTCATAACTACACTTTCTTGCCTCGGACTATACGCTTAAAGTAGATGACTTGCAGTATAAGTAAAGTGTCAATAATTAACGGAACCAGCAAATAGGAAATGTAAAGAAATTCGTGCCTTTAGTTCATTACTAAGTATAGCAACATGGCCTTAAAAAAGTTAATTTAGTTTGGTAAATACGGCGTGTTTAAAACTAACTGTATTTAGTATGCAAAGTTAATTTAGTTGCTGTACTTACGGAGCGGGAACTCAAAGTGGCTATCTAGGGCATTATTATTTTCAAGTAGCTCAGTCTTCGATTATAATAATCTCTAGACATACAATTTCATACTAAAATGCGTTTAAAAGTAATTCTAACAGCGTTGTTATTAGTAGTTACAGCTATAGATATTTTTTAATTCTGAAAATGCTGTAAAGTATCAGCCTGTATACTGTCCCACTACTTGGCAAAGGCCTCTCATTGTAGAAATCAATTCATAAATAGCTACTAAAATGGGATTAGGTTTAATCACCACGCTTGATTAATGCAGATTGGTGATCACAAACCCGAGCTATATTCGAAAAATTCAACATTTGCTCGACCTGGGAATCGAACCCGGGACCCCAAGATCACGGCCCGGTACTTAAAACAACGAGGCATTCCAACCAAGTACAACTTGGTCAAGAAAATTGGTTTAAGAGTAAGTAACTAAACCAATTGTGGTACGGACCTAAACTAGATACCTAACAAAAAAAAACTGCGATTCCACAAACAACTACTTAAGTGAAGAATAATACTGTTCCGAGGGCCGACTGGTCTCAGCCGCACATCCCAGTCCTTTGAGACGACATAAAATAAACAGCACTCGCAAACACGCTGGGCTGAGTGCAGGTGGCGCTACTAGCGGAACTGGGGAATAAACTGAATGAGATACGATGAAAGATTAAACTCATTCTCCTGGGTTTGGCGGGGCGTGAAACGGCATCTCAGCAGGCCTTCAGGGTAAGGATGACAGACTCAATAAATAGTTAATTTTTTTTAAGCCTGTCAATCTCATATTTGGATCTCACGGCCGCTTACCGTCAGGAGGAGTGAGGTCATCTTGATTGTCCACAATATAAAAAAGTCTTCTTCTGCTTTTAGTGCCGCTTCTTTTTTTATGTGATAGCTGAACGATCAGACAAACCACCTGATGATAAACGATTGCCATCGCCCATGGACGACTTGTTCGCCATTATCATCATCTGCCTGCTTGCATTGTGTTTGTTGAGTATGGGAATAGTCCCGTGTTATCTGGTGTCGGCGCAGTATGTTTTCTTCTTCCATTCATCCCTGTTATTCGTCATCGTATCATCCACCCCCTATTCAGTCATGTCATTCTTCACACAATCCATCTATCTCTTTGTTGTTGTTGTTTGACTTGTTCGCCCATAGTCCCATAGACACCTGTTACACCAGTAAAATCACAAGTACGCTACCAGCTTTCCCCCAATTGGGCTTCAGGTCTCAATCACTTGACGAAAAACAGCGCAGGCACTGCACAACACCGGTCTTCTGTGAGACCGTGGTGTCACTCCGGTAGCACATTCAAGCCGAAGCGTGGCTCACGGTTAATGTGATTCCATAAAGAAGTACTGAAGATTGGCCATCAGCTTTTTAAATCGTAGCTTATCCATGACAAGCCTAAAAGTTGTTCGGCAGATTTGATGGCAGTCCAGAGTTCCTGGATTATGACATTTTTTGTCTTCCATTTTGCGTTTTCCAGCAATCTTCCATCATGATACTCTGGAAAAGGTGTTCTTATAATCGTACAATGCATGCTTTACTATTTTGCTCCGGAAATCAAATACGGATCGTTGGGAGATAATTGATGCCGTCGACACTTGTCAAAGGCAGCTGTCTTGACCTGTCAGAGTCAGCTGACACCGCTTCTCACGGACCGATATCATACGTAATATACCAGTAGTAGGCAAGTTGCAAACATCTACAATTGTTGTCTCTGTTATTGGCTAAATACCGGATTTCGAGTAATTACGAAACATAATACATACAGGATAATTATTATCTATTTACGCAACTAATAATTTGGCTCAAGTATACTTATGAAGCGTAAACAAATAGATACGTAATTGTTCTTAACTAAATATGTTTTTTATGTGATAGGTAGCAGACGAGCTGACGGCTCAGCTGATGGTAAGCGATTGCCGCTGCCCATAGACACCTGCAACACGAGTAGATTCACTAATGCACCTGTAGAGTCACACTACCAATCTTTAAGCCCCTTTCTGCCCAATTGGGCCCCTGGTACCCTCATTCACTCGAGAAACACAGCGCAGGCGCTGCTTTACGCCGATCTTCTGTAAGGCCGTTCTTGACCAAATATCACTCGGTTGCAATGTTATTGCTATGACATGCCAGAAGTATACTCAAACCATTGCATCGCATCAAACTCTAAAAACTACCATTAAACATATTTCAGCATGTTTCAACTCAAGTGCAGGCACGCGTAACTTGTTGGGAGAACTTTCTAGATCCTAGTGAAACTGTGATTGATTTTAGCTCAGCACCGATGAAACGCTTTGTACAGTCATGTGCTAAACCCCTTGAATTTTGAACCTTATTCCAATGCTATGAGAGATGTCTAGGTATTAAGTATAGGTGACTGCACACCGTAGAACTTGAAGTAATTGACGGCGGCTTAATTTGACATCGGCTTTCGGCGCCGTTTAGCTCGATTGTTCGTAACGATGTGTTCGAAGTAAATATCAAAATTTGGTCTTTTGTATTAGGAATTTGTGGACCCGTGCTAAATTATAATACACAACAAATTATTGGTCAAAGTAATTTTAGTTAGAATTTAGGTGCTAAGTTTGAAAAGTCATGGTTTTATTGCATGACAACTAGTAACTTATCTTACCTTACTATTGTAAAATATTGAATGTTGAACTTTTTTCCAATTAGCAAAATATCCCGCATAAAGTTTCTCATAGTTTTTCTACTAGTTATTCAATTTTATTGACTGTCTAGTTTTCTGAATGTCTAGTTCTTAAGTTGTGAATTTTATGCATTCATATCTTTGTTATTTGTCTTATAATAATGACATGGTTGAAAACCCAAAATCAACTAACTGCAGATAACGCCCTATTAGATATAACTATGGCAGTATAGTAATAATGTATTAACAAAATCATTTCCTAATCTATGCTAACGACAACAGTTGATTTCTCCTAAAAAAACGACATAAACGATAAATACAATCCTAAGTAAAGATAACACTGCACAAGTTATTTACCTCCACAAGGACTTAAGAAATTAGAAATAATACCCACTTGAAACGAATTTAAGCTATTTTTAGATTCTATTGAAGAACAAAGAAGGTTTTAATTAAGACTGCCATGCTTAATGAATTTTATTGATAAAGTAACATAGCTATTTAATTTAAAAATAAATACAATCCGACCTTTGATTGATGAGAGCGCTTTGTAAAATGTATTATCATCTATACTTTTTATTAAGAGATAACTTCAATTGACAACGACAAGCCTTATAGGTAAACCGAAAAAACGAAACGCTTGCGCGATGTAATTGAACACAGCGCCATCTATTGGTTCATTTCTGAATTATGGTCCCGAAGCGAAGTGAGAGTGGACCACTGGTTATAGACTAAAAGAACAGCAACGCTTCGACATTAATGAGCTGGTTCAACCGGAATGATAACAGGGATCACAGAAATCAGGCATGAACCAGCACAGAGTGAGTGAGGGAACCCGAGGCCTAATTTGGAGTTAAATAGGCGTTAAAGGTTGGCAGTGTAATTGTGACTCCCCCCCCCCCCCCCCCAGATGGGCCTCCGGTACCCTCACTCAGTCGGTGAAACACAGCACAGGAGCTGCTTTCTGTGAGGTAGTGGTATCACACCGGTCGAGCCGGCCCATTCATGCCGAAGCATGGCTCTCCCACAATTTTAAACCTAGACCTACTATCCACTGCGCCACCGAAGCAGTGAAATGTCGCTGAGTAGTTTTTTATGTGACTGGTGGCAGACGAGCAGACGGATCACCTGATGGACACCGCCCATAGACACCTGCAACACCAGTAGAGTTCAAGTACGGTGTCAACCTTTAACACCCTTTCCCTTAATTGGGCCTCACAGCATAGGCGCTACTTCACGCTGGTCTTCTATGATGCCGTGGTATCCGGTCGATGCCAATCCATGCCGAAGCGTGGCTCTCCCACGGTTATAAATAGTAAGGGACGCCGCATTTCTGTGACACGCGTAAGAAATGCCTCGGACCGTGTGCCTGCTATCCTACATCTACAGACTTAGGACCGGTACGAAACACTAACGTTTAGAAACGTTTACTCTCCATCTGTCTGAGTGTTGCAGGATCATTTTGTGTATTTTTAAAAACACCTGTGTTATCGTGGTATCCTCAACTTAAAGAACTCAGTTTAGAAAATAATAGAACTTGGTGCTGAATGTTTAAATAGAAAAATAAATTCTTATCACAACATCTCATACACTGACTTGACTCCGTAACTAGTATGTTACTCGTAAGCACATTGTGTTACAGATATCAAACAACGGAGGATCACCAATAAATACCTACTGCTTTAGTGTCTGGTACTGATAATACATACAGGGTGTATCTGTGAACATTTACATCCCTTTAACCACGTGTTCTATCAACCATTCTGAACAACGTTTGTTCAACCAATTTTCTAAATTCTTCGAAAAAAATTTCGACTGCCCATACAAAATGACCGAGTCACGTGACCGACTTTGTATGGAAAGATGAAAACTTTTTATGCGAATTTTCCAAAGTCATAGAACAAATGTTGTTAAGAATGGCCGGTAGAACACGTGGTTAAAGGGATGTAAATGTTCACAGATACACCCTGTATTAGCAGTACCAGACACTAAACAATCAAAAGTGTTCATCACACGAATGTTTGTTCGAACCCACGACCTTAGGCGTATGAGGCAGGGTCACTACCAAATGCGTCATCTGGCCAGTTCTAGTGCAATCTGATCTTGGGCAGCGGTGATTACCTACCAGCAGGTGACCCGCTTGCTTACTTGCCGCCTCTAGTATAAAAAAAAAATTTCATTTTCGATTCTTAAAAATAAAACGCTCTTACACACAAACACATACATATACACGCAATACACGCATCCATCCACATGAACACACACAGACATCCACAAATATACACACACTACATTAGGTACTTTACAATACCTCCACTATTTAATATAAGACGCGGATTTGGATTTTTTTGTTACTAAGTACAACCTACTTTTCTTTTCATTGCCGAAATACGAAATAATTACTTTAAAAATTCTAAAACCATTATTAGCTGTAAATTTTAGTTAATTAAGTTTATACAATGTTCCTAGCACTAAGAGCTGTGGTTTTTGTAATAAAATAAAAAATAATGAGCTATCTTAAGAATTCGAGGCACTTTCTATCTAGGTGCCATTGTTTCTATTCTCCCGTTTTGTAAGATTAGTTTGTGTTTTAGCTCTAGTATAATAGTTTATCAGCTCATACATTCACATTTAAAGATAAGATAACAAGTAATAGATGAGTCTAATACAATGAATTTCAAAGAAGCAAAGCCCCATCTTGATCCATACAAAATTTACCTACAAATTTAAATTGTTATTGTATAGTAGGTATCGAATGTTCCGATAGTTTTTGAAACGAGTAACCATGATTTTTCCACATTTGCAGGATGCACCCGGAGAAATGGACCAAAATGGTCACGCAATGGCAGCCTGCAGATGGCCGTCGCCTAAGAGGCAGGCCTCAGAAAAGAAGGCGTGACGATTTGGATCGACACTCCTGGGACTGGGAACTAAAGGCAGCGCATAGGCTATACTGCTAGTAGAAGACCTTAGGAGAGGCCTTTGCCCAGCAGTAGGATCAAGCAGGTTTAAAAAAAAACATGATTCTGTTGGCTGTATCCCTGTTAAAATGTCATGAAGATTAGACGATAGTCGCTCGTTTGTGACTCCGCAAACTCCGCAAATCCTATCATGGTCTAAGCGTGCCCTTTTTTTGACGCTGGGGAATGGATTTTAATGAAACTTTACAAAAATATAGCTTATCCAGTGGGGCGTCCATGTTACCTCTGGCAGGTTGTAATAAACGCGGACCTGCAAGAATTGGAAGCAAGAGATTGGCGAGAAACTAGACCGATACAAATGGCGATATCTCATATCAAAGGCCAAGACTCATTTTGGGTCGTTGAGCCATAAGAGTTAGTTAGATATTGTGTGGATTGTAACTAACTCCACGTGTAAGAAGACGCGGGCATCCGCTAGTACCTACCTACGTTATAAAGATCAGTAGCGCTACCATGAGTTGACATCGAAAACTGACATAACGTAAACTATTGCTCTGTCTCTTTCAAATGCATCACAATGAAAGAGACAAAGCGACAGTTTTCGTTAGCGAGGATAGTATTTCAAACTCATGGTAGTGCTACAGGAACAGTACCTTCGGATTACTAGAAACTTTAACACACCGAAGCACATAACGTGTTTCGCGGAAGGGCCCGTTTTACAGCGCCATAGGGTACCCCCACCATTTAGGGAGCGTTGTAAACTTCCCTTCCATTGAAAAGGTTGCCGTAGCGAGCTTGAGCACCGAATAACATCTCAGATTACGTGGATTGAATAAGAATTTGTTTCTATTGTAGTAAATATTACAGTGAGTGGTAATAAAATTGGGGAGGGAGTCTTTTGTTTGTTGTTTTTTTTTACTGCTTTGCCTAACCTTTGGTAGCGAAGGGGAAATAGGTATATTTACGGTAGCTACACTTTTTTTTTTTACTTTTTATTCACTTTATTTACTTTTAAGAAGATGATTAATTATTATTATTCATGACGACCTGTTTAGCGGAGGGGTTTAAATAGCTGGTTTTGAGATGCAAGGACCACGGATTCGACTCCCGCATCAAATGTGGATGAAATAGATATCCGACGGGTCCCAAAAACAAAATCATATCTGCGATTCTTGTAGTATAAATTTAATTGATGAATTTCTGCCTAAACTCAAACGTGATATCAAAATTCCGAACATACCTACTCCGCAGCTATTTAATAGCGCCAATAAACAACTCTTGAAACCCTGTGAGGTATCAAATTTCATTCATATGTGAATTTCAATGAGCTTCATCAAACTGAACAGAAAATTTTCATAGTGAAATTCCATATAGTAGATAAATGATTTATTTATCTCATGGGAATACCACACGGTTCGACATGAATAGGCTCAACCGGAGTGATACCTGGCCTCATAGAAGACGGGCGTGAAGCAGCGCCTGCGCTGTGTTTCGAAGAGTGAGTGAGGGTACCGGAGGCCCATATGGAGGAAAGGGAGTTAAAGGTTGCCAGCGCACTTGTGACTTTACTGGTTTTGCAGGTGTTTTCACGGCAAAAATGACTTAACTCGCTAATAAAGCAACTCGCTACTGTAGTTATTGAAGTGTAAATCGCTCTTTAACACCAATGTGAAAATAGATATCCGACGTGTCCCAAAAAAAAATCATCTCTGCTAGTAAAAATTAAGCAGATACGATTTTGTTTTTGGGACCGTCAACTGCTTATGGTGTGTAAATCGCTAGTAAAACGGTAATGTTAAGAACGATTTACACACCAATAAGTACACATAGCGAGTAGTGCTTTCCAATCAGGAGTTAAGTTACACGTCATTGTGCCGTTTTTTTGCAGGTGTTTTCACGGCAAAAATGACTTAACTCGCTAATAAAGCAACTCGCTACTGTAGTTATTGAAGTGTAAATCGCTTTTTAACACCAATAGTGGGGAGGTAGGGAAAAGAGCACGAAGCCCCATTCCACGACCTTCCTTAACGTATTGAAATGTAGTGACGTCAAGACCTGTTTACGGATTCTTGTAGTATAAACTTAATTGATGAATTTCTGCCTAAACTCAAACGTGATATCAAAATTCCGAACATACCTACTCCGCAGCTATTTAATAGCGCCAATAAACAACTCTTGAAACCCTGTGAGGTATCAAATTTCATTCATATGTGAATTTCAATGAGCTTCATCAAACTGAACAGAAAATTTTCATAGTGAAATTCCATATAGTAGATAAATGATTTATTTATCTCATGGGAAAATCATGCATTGACATGAATGGGCTCAACGGGAGTAATACCTGGCCTCATAGAAGACGGGCGTGAAGCAGCGCCTGCGCTGTGTTTCGTAGAGTGAGTGAGAGTACCGGAGGCCCATAGGGGGAAAAGTTGGCAGCGTACTTGTGACTTTACTGGTTTTGCAGGTGTTCATGAGCGACGGCAAACCATCAGGTGATCCGTCTGCTCGTCAGCCACCTAAAAAAAATTACTAACGTGAAACTCCAGTTTTCAAAGAATAAGAGATTCTGGTTCTGATGGCCCATCGATCATAATTTATGAATGTTACCACGAAGGCCTAAAGAGCTATTCATCATGGATTTTATGATAGAAACATTTAGCCATTTAATCCCCCGTAAACTGGTTATTATTTTATCCTGCTTCAATAAGCCTTCTTAGAGCAAGAGCGAAAATGTTTTGGTATAAAAAACCGTAATGTTGTTTTTTTTTTCTCTAATATTTAACCGACTTTTCTTGATGTCAGATCAAGAAGAGTCAGTTCCATAATATTAAAATAAAAATCAAATTCATATTAGATTAGGTAATAATTAGTCAATGTTAAAGTAATATATTGTGTTAAACGAATATTATTAATGCGAAAGTAAGTCTGTCTATCTATCTGTTTGTCTGTCTATGTGTCTGTTACTCCTTCACGCCATAACTGCTGAATGGATTTGAATGAAATTTGGTATCTATACAGATGGTCTAGACCCTGAGAAATAACATAGGCTACTTTTTATTGCGAAAAAGGGGTTGTAAGGGTTTAAAAAGGGGGGTGAAAATTATTAATAATTAAAAAGGCTACCCAAAGATACTATTCCACTTGGACGAATTCGCGGGAAACAACTAGTGTTAAATAAAGCCAGGTCGGATCAAAACTTGTACCTAAGTTTTTCTATTAAGAAATTCTCAGTGCCTGAAAGATGAAAGATGGCGGCCTTGTACTTGTGCTACTTAATAACAAGTAAGATCAATAACTGATCTATTCCGACCTAATACCAACATCTAATACCAATGGTATTTGTTTTAAATCTTTATTATTTTCTATTCCGAACGGATACCACTTTTTAAACGAATACCAAAACAAGTTAGTAGACATAAGGTACCTACAGTCAATAAAAAACATTTTGGTTGTGAAAATTGGTTGTGTTTATTTAACAAAATCAGTTTAACCAAACAAACTTAAACATAGTAGTAAGTATATTTTGATTCAAAAATAAAATATAACGGGCAATATAGAGTTTTGGCACAGTCTAGTACTAATAAGTAATGTATGGCATTGTATTTCAACAATCGTATCATAATTATAAATAAAATCATTTTTCTAGATGACTGTACCAATATTCATGTTTTGATATTACTTCGGAATAGATCATATATTTATAAAAATTAATTTAAAGAGTGGTATTCGATCGGAATAGAAAATAAAAAGTATAAAAACAAATACCATTGGTATTAGATGATAGTATTGGATTCTTTATACCTAGTTTAAAGATTAATCCAAAGACAATTGATTCATTAAGAAACTAAAAATCACATCCACGTACAATTCCATTCATGGTTTTCAAATTGTCCCCACGTCCGCACCTGAACGGCAAAGGACAAAATACGTTTAAACTTGATCCAAACCATTATCGTGAAGAAACTATTGTTAGCAGTTTGCTGCACAACGAATAGACGGGGCTGTGTCTGAAAAAGCAATTTAAACTATTCCCGAGTTAAATTTTGGCGTAAGTTTTGAGCTAGAGAGATTTGGGACCCATTTGTTGTTTGTTTGTTGTTTTTTTTGGTGGTAGACAAGCCGAAGATCACCTCATGGTAAGCGATTACCACCGTGTAACACCAGTGGTGTCACAAGTGCGGTGCTTACCTTTTAACCCCCCTTTCCCCCCAATGGGCCCCCGGTACCCTAACTCACTCGGCGAAACACAGCGCAGGAACTGCCTCACGCCGGTCTTCTATGAGGCCGTGGTGTCACTCCGGTCGAGCCGGACCATTTGTTCAATCTCTCTCACTGCCGAGTTAATAACACGCACGTTGATTTCAAAAATCTAGAGGTAGGTACTCGGATTCGATCCACCATCCTCTATATGGCGCGTTCATACTGTCTACTGAATAACCATTGCTCACACAACTTGCCCTACTAAGTACTACTTTTACTAGTAAGTAAGGGAAACCATAGGCCAAGATGTGAGTTATTATTAGGTAATTTTATTTTTGTTATAGCAATTCTTTGCATTTGTCCCGCCTGAATCCATCGATGAATTTTTTAACTGCAATATTTACTTAATATTAGGTATTTCCTCGCTACCGCTTATGACACAGTCAACACTTTTTAGCACAGAAATACAGTGTGACACAAAGAAAGTGAACTTGCGCCGAGTTTGCCTTATAAATCCTGCGCTGAAGTAAATAACTTATGTTGTTTGATTTCGCACGGTGATTACAGCGATTTGAGTCTTTCTGTAATGATTCATGGTCTAGATTCCAGTACACGAGTTAACAAGGGAAGTTGGATTTTTTTATCATTATGTTAGTGCTGCTTGAACACTTTTTATAAAGGTAGGTTTTTTTTAATAGTATTTTTATGTGGTTGGTGACAGACGAACAAACAGATCGACTCATCCCTAACACCCACAACATTAGTATAGACACAAATGCATTGCCATGCTTTTCTTCGTTCTCAAAGCACTGCGCTAAACAGGTTATCAAGTCGGTTGGTAGAACCAACTCTTGTCAGAATGGTTGGTAAAAGAGGTGGTTCATCATCAGCAACCCACACTCGTCCACTGCTGGACATAGGTCTCCCCTAATGCACGTCACTGCTCTCGATTTTCGGCCACTCACATCCAGCCCACTTCAGCCAGCCTTCTAATGTCATCATCCTATCTTGTCACAGGGCGTCAAACACTACACTTACCGAGTCGCGGGTCTTCACTCAAGGAGTTTACGGCTCCAACGGCTGTCAGTTCTGCGGCTAATGTGACCAGCCTACTGCCACTTCAGTTTGCTAATTCGGTGGCTATGTCGGTGACTCTGGTTCTCTGTCGGATTACATTATTTCTGATGCAGTGAAAGAGTTGGTTAAAGGGATGTAACTGTTACAGATACGCTCTGCATAAAAACGCAATACAATGTAGTCACCAAAATATTTAGTCCCTGGCTTGTCTTTCAAGTGTAGTAAAAGCCTTAGTTCTCCAGTATTGTCAAAATAACAAAGAACTTTAGAAATAAAGGTATTCCCCAACAAAACGGATCTCTTAACGATCTCGCTCACAATCCACGCAGAAAATAACACTTAAACATTTTGTATTCGCGCATCCCTGTTCCATTAAACCCTTATCTATACAAAATACAAATGCGTGTTTGTAAACGTCCAACTAAGATGGTATTTTAACACCCGTCTTTGTTATAAGCGGTATCAGTACTGGCAAACAGAAAAAGCGAATAATAAAAAGTAACGGGGTAGTAAGGGAAAGAAAAGGGTATAAGGGGAAAAGGGTCGATTTGATAAGTACAAGTGTGGGGCGAATCGGTGGAGCATGCTTACGTTTGTAATAAGATTTGCCCGATTTGATTCTGCGTGTAGCTGTTTCATGTTTCTTCGGAAAAAAAATGGTGGATGAGATACGGCAATTATCTGATCATCAACATTAACACATTTCAGCATGAATTGACCGGAGTGGGACAAGTGACCGGAGTGGGACAGAAGACCGGAAAGCAGCGTCTGCGCTCTTAAGTGAGTGAAAGTGCCAGAGGCCCAGTTGAGGGGAAAAGGGGATTTAAGGCTTTTGGATTAGGATAGGACTTGTGACTGCTGGTGTTGCAGGTGTCTATTTCGCGGCGGCAATCGCTTCCATCAGGTGATTTGTCTGCTCGTCTGCCACCTATCACATAAAGAAATACACTTTTATACAGCTGCTTTAAGTAGTTTTTTAAGTGAAGACATCATTGTACCTACCTATCTTTTAGTACTTACAAAATAACGACGAATATTATCTTCAGACAAAATAAATATACTCCTTTCTCAGCTACTAAAAGTTCATTCCCTCTCATTTTCCCAAAAACTCATTTGAAACAAAACTCACTCAACATTTACACCTAATTGCAACCGCAGTTATATCAGCAAAATATAAAGCAAGCCTTAAAGAAAGTAAAAATAAGAAACCCGACAAAGCCTCTAAGAAACCGTCTAGAAATAATCACGGGCCTGCGTTATTACGAGATTAGAGAGGGTCAATGGTACTCTATAATACGAGACACCCCATAAAACTCGTCCTAAGAGCAACGAATCTGGGGACAGTAGGGAATCTTCGCTGCCGTGTTAAAGCCCCATTAAACAAAAAACAGAATTGAAAAAACAATCATCATCATCAGCCTTTTGCAGTCCGCTGCTGGACCTAGACCTCTCTTAATATTTGCCACTCCGATCGTTTTATTGCTACTCGCATCCAACTCTTGCCAGTTATCCTGCACAATCCATCCAACTGGCCTGAGAGCGTCCTACATTACCGAGACGTGGTCTCCACTCCAGAACTCGTGTACCCCAGCGCTTGTCAGTTTGGTGGCTGATATGGCCATAAAAAGAGGATATCAGGTCAGTCCAAAATACTGCTGGAAAGATAACATTGCAGGTTTTGAAAGTAAAAAAGAAAGAAAATACATTTGTTAATTGAGACACCACAACAGATTTGAAACTTACTGACTACTCACGCATTAATTACAATTAGAAACAAGAATCTCTAAACAAAAAAAAAATGGAAGATGACTTCCAAAATAAGAACCAAAACCGTTCTTCCATCGTTTGAAAATCGATCAATGTAGATGGTAAAAACTATCAATCGATTTAATTTCATCCATTTTATATTAATCTACTGATTGATTGGCGCAATAACAGCCTGAAAGCATGCTATTTTTAAGAAATCCAAGGTGGATAATTGTTTATTTAATAGGTGGCAAATTCGAAGTAATAATATTAGTAAAGTAGACAGGAAAATTATGACTGAAAAATAATTTGATTGATTACATGAGGATGATACAACTTAAGGGGAGGGGGAAGACAATAACAAAGACGGGAATGTTGCAAAAAAACGATTTTGCGCCGACCCCAGGTTATTGAAGAGGGAAGATGATGAATGGTAAAACAAGTTTATCTACACTCATGTTATGGGTTCCAATTCAGAACTCAAAACATGTTTTGACAGACTTAATAAAATACCGGCATTGAAAAAAGTGTCTTAACATTAAATATTTTAAGTAGGCCATGTTATATTTCTCATACCGCCCAAAAAGTTAGTGTTTCCCTTTGATTTCTTACTTTGAAGATTAAAATATGACTGTAAATAAAGTAGTGTGTGAAACTACATGACTTGATCTAAGACTGCTGTGCTATACTTGTTAATGCTATAATCGTTAAGGAGATAAACTACTACTATTTTACACTGGAAGTACGTAGTAGTCAAAAGCCCAATCCGAGATGGGGAGTTTAAAAGTTAGCAGCTCTTGTGGCTCCAAGTGACTTCAACAGTCACGAGTGTTAATGGGTGACAGCAATCGCTTACTATGGTAATATGGATCAGTCTTCTATCAAACTAATAACACGCCATCGTTTTTGCGGCGGGAGTTAAAAACATTTCAAATTAATATCTATTTCTCCTGAAATTTTCAAAAACATCTAAACAGACTCTACTGTTACATTCCAAGCTGTGTCCAAAGATAACCATCGGCCTGCAGACGTGTCGGCCCATTCAGCGCGAATTAGTCCGTCCCCAGCTCTTTAGAATTCCAAAAGTAGAATTGACCATGTCCTTTTATTTTCCCAAACACTACTTGCGAGTTTGCGAGAGTTCGGACCGATTGCGAGGAGTTGAATGTGGCGGGACGGGAATCTCGGCGGATTCCGGGGAAAGTGGGGGTATTTACACCGTTATAGTTTTTAAATAGGCTAGTCATGCCGTCTAAGAACACGATAATGTGGCCTTAGCAGCTGGAGTGGAGACCTTGGGAAGAAAAATGCCCAATAGGAAAATCTCAAAATACTTCGGTAATGATTTCAAAGGGCTGACACAAAGGGAATGAAAATGACAGAAAATTGTATCAGACCGAGACGAAACAATAGACACTGCAGAGGTTTAAACTGGTTAAAGAAGAAGAAGTGTTTAAATGACACTAAAGTACCTTCGTTTTTTCGTTCAATATCTTCATAATCAGGCTAAAATGTGGGCATATCTTTGTTTCTTGTATTTTTAACATTAGCTTGTATCATCCTATTTACTGTCCCCCTGTCCCACTGAAATCAAGTCATCGCTACTAAAATGAGATTAGACTTAATTATCACGCTTGCCTTATGTGGATTGGTGATCACAAACCCGAGCTATGTTCGAAAAATTTGAAACATAATGTACTTTGGCTTGCTAGCGATATTAGTTTGACGGTGAGGGAAAACACCGCCAAGACAACACGTTTAGGATAGTCTTCTGAAATACTGAATCACGCGTATAGATTTGAGAAGTGGTTTTGAACGACTTCAAATTTGACAGGCGCGTTTATATCCGCTGAACTACCATAGTTCGCTATTCGGTGTAACTACCATCCGCGTTAAAAATAATCCGTGCCGGCTTCCTCTGCGCGTCCCATCACTTCTCCCCTCTTCGGAACTTTAATATAGTTTCACTTGTTGATGAATTCCGTTCTGTACTTCCTTTTTTCCCCGATATTTTTTATACGAGGAACTTGGGAAACGGCAGGTGCTACACGGTTACACTCAAATGAACGCTTGTACCTTTAGAAATAACATGTTTTAGGGTGCCAATGGATGTGACGAAAAAGTTTCTGTAAGTTTTTTGCTGGGTGCGAGGTGAGTTCGATATATTTTAATAATTTATTGTGTAGAAAGTGAGTGGTGGCTATCGCGTGTAAAAATCCATTAGATGGCGTGCTGTAGAACTGAGATCCAACTGCTTGAGTGGTCCACGTATGTACTTAAATACATAGAAGTCTGTAGTTCACTATGCATTCGTAGCTTCAAGCTATCGCTCGCGACTGCTTCAAGCAATTGAACTTTACTCAAAAACAAAAATGGATACTTATTTTAACGTCATAACGCCCAGACAGCAGACACAATGGAAAATCAATTGTTTTATGCCTTTTAAAAGGCTTATGGGCCTTACGACGTTAATACACACAAAGACTTTTGTGTGCATTAAAATAAAATTTTAAAATTAAGATATTAGAATAAATAACATCTCGTGTGTGCAGCCGATGAATCTAAACCTGATTTATGATACAACAGTCTTGCCAAGAAGTTAAAAAGAAATAAACGAAGCACTGGCTGAAATATCAGATGACTCGCCACTTGAAATAAAAAGAAACTATTCCGAGCCAAACACCACTGTGAACATCGCATCCTTTAAGATAAGCGAGAACTTGGCCGGTTTTTTACTTTGGCAACCTCTCAAATAACTTTTTCATTCTCAACCGTTTACAACATTTTATTAAAACGAAAATTACAGACAAAGAAATAGACAGGTTGTTCTTGCCACGCGTTTTATCTTATCAGCAAAACACGCACCGAATGTATCCAAGATAATTTCGTGAGATTTTCGTTTTGCGAAATTAAAACGAAAATTGCTTTTGGAAAATTTCAACCGCAGACTGTTTTCTTAGTAATTTACAGCTATGTATTACTGCCATTGTCAATGTCGAGTTTCCACTGTTTAGACTTTGACTAGAATTTGTCAACTAAAACTTGGTTTACACAGCACGAGTGCGATGGACAATGCCGAAGTATAGACATGCCGCTGTCTACCGTAATGGAAGATTTTTCAAATTACGTTATACAAGAATATTTTATAGTAGTAGTTTTTAAGGTGGACCGACGATTTGGCGAAGATCGCGGGAATACCTTGCATACGGGTAGCATAGCACCGATCTGTTTGGAGAACATTGGGGAAGCCTATGTCCAGCAGTGCACGTCTATTATAGTTTTTATAGTAGTAGTTCTCAATATCTTGCTATGATTAATGATAGCCTATTAAGTTGGTCAAAGTGATTTGATATGCCGTTTGTTATATGTTGATTTGTAACTAATGTGATGGGTATTGATTAGGGATTAAGGTATCAGTGACAGAACATCTGGTCTCGGATGTCGCTTCGATAAAGTGTATTGAACTATACCGCTTTGGCATGAGGTCAAACATGGGAGAGCCAAGCTTCGGCACAGAAGACCGGCGTAAAGCAGCGCCTGTGCTGTGTTTCTCAGAGTGAGGGTATCAGAAGTCCGATTGGGGGAAAGGGGTTAAAAGTCGGCAGGTCACTTGTGACTCTACTGGTGTTGCAGGTGTCTATAGGCGGTGGCAATCACCTTCCTTTAGGAATAACATGGTCTGTCCTACTTGTCCATAATTAACTGGAAACACATAAGAAATTCTCGTCGTTTTTTTTTATACTAGAGGCGGCAAACGAGCAAGCGAGTCACCTGCTGGTAAGTAATCACCGCTGCCCATGAACATCTGCGAGATCAGAGAGGTCGCTGATGCGTTGCCGGCCTTTTAAGAAGGAGTACGCTCGTTTCTTGAAGGTCCCTAAGTCATAGCCGTCAGGAAATACTGCCGCAGCTAAACTATTCCACAAGACTGAGGTTCGCGGGAGAAAATTCCTCGAAAAACGCACAGTGCTAGATCGCCAACCATCAAGATGATGAGGATGGAATGACAGCAGATTCTCGTCGTTTCAATAAATACGAGTACCTACTGCACGCTTATCACCATGTTAGGCTATGACACCTTATTCTTAAAAGATGTAAGTGTCAAATAATACATAAGGCATTATTGTCTTAATAATTAAGATAATAATGCCACAAGTGTTCAAAGACTTATTTGATTTACGTCTTTTAAGAACAAGATGTGCGAGTAATGTAACAAATGTTTTATTTTCTAAATAGGTATCTTTATGCTTTTATCGCCTCGCTAACCCGCAAAACTAAGAATGAAATTTATTTGTATAATATAGTTTCTGAGTGGCGAAGGGCTAACAGGCACATTTTTCACGTCTTAAGTGCACATTTTTCAAGTGGCGTAGTAAAACTTGTCTTGGATCTGGAGACAGTATATTCATTTATAAAATGTGGAGCAACACGCACGACTGACAGCCAAAAGCAGACTGATAGATGTGAGTCTGAATATTAACAGAAAAAAAATAAGGTCCATTTTTGAAAATGATTTTGGGTCCAATTTTGAAAAGATTTATAAAATTGAGTGATTAGACTAAAATGGATCGATGTTCATCTTATCTCTAAGAGTTTTTTAGAATATCTAGCCAAAAAGAAAAAAATCCCTATAGAGAGAACTACATTGTTGAAACTTGGTAAGTAGTTGTATTTTGTGAAAGGCATTAAGATTATTTTTTAAACAAATTTAGAAAAAAAAATACATTATGTTTGTAAAAAAAATTTGCTTGTATTTATAATTTACTAGCTTTTGCCCGCGGCTTCGCTCCAGCACTCCACTTTCCTAAAATGAAAAATTAGTCTATGTTACTCTCCATCCCTTCAACTATCTCCACTTAAAAAAACACGTCAGTTCGTCCCTCCGTTTTGCCGTGAAAGAAACAGACAGACACACTTACCCAATTATAGTATTAGTATAGATGTTTATAAATTGTTATGAAATTGTTTGTAATATAACACTGCTTACTATGGCCTGCACCTTGAAAATGAAAGATTAAGTCAATTCCAAAAGTTATTCATAAACAATGTCAGAAATCGCAAACAATTTCCCGACGTTTTCCACCAACGGTCACGTTCGCGACTTGCATCAATGGGGTTCGTCATCTCTGCTAATTTGCAACTCATGCGTCGAATAAACAGAGGGCTGGTAGAGATGTGAAAAAATATGATGTGATTAAACTATGTACCCTGTACTAGGAAAAGAAATGTATCACAGGCAGAATTAAAACCAAGTATAGTATCTGAATTAAAATAAAGACAATGAAACCTTCTTTTAAGAAAAAAAACTATTCATAAATATGAAAATCGATGGTCAACACATTATTCTACCTAGCAAAACGTACAAACAGCCTCATGCTAGAGCCTTCTATAAAATTTACTCAGTTTTATTACAATTTAATAATCAAAATCATTTATTATTCCAAGTTCATCATCATCAACAGCCTATTGCAGTCGACTGCTGGACATAGGCCTCTCCAAATGCTCGCCACTTTGATCGATCTTCGGCTACTCGCATCCAGCTTCAGCCAAGTTAAGTTTATGCATTCTAGGTCTTAATAATATGCTTATAAGATAAATATTACTTATAAGATACTTAAATGAAAATATTTTTGGTGTGTAAAAATCGATATCTGCAAGTTGCAACCCTACAGGGCTGTAACAATGCATTTGTTGACTGTAATGGACAAACTTCATTAGTGTTTGTGCGATGCTATATTACGAGTCACCGTCTGTTGTGACTGATTTATGCAATGCCGTATCGCTTGCGTGAGTTTCCGTGTCATATTGGCCTATTTTATGTCCCTAGATCAAATCTCATCTCGCAAGTATGGATGGACAACAGAAGTGTTTAAAAATTTTTTCACTTTGCATCCGGGGTGGGCAAATAGAGGGTAGACAACGGGAATGTTTAAACGTTTCTGTTACTGTCTCCCTGGGGTGGGCAAACATGATGACAGCGGGAATAAGTTGAGATGTAGGAGGCAGCCGGTATATTCCGGGTCAAACTTCTTTTTGTTCTTATGTGCATCAATGCATAGATACAGTTGATTTATTTATTAGATCTTCCCGAGAATGAATTCACTGAAATTTTCACAACAGCTAGAAAAAATGCTTTTGCGCCGTACAATATTTTGGTAGCCATCAAAATTTTACTGGCGAGCGTTCGTTGCTTTTTTCCCCAATTTAGTTGAGTTCACCTCCAATAGTGAATGGTTTAGTTTATCATGGGAAGTAAACTGTATTCAAGTAGAAAATAAATTGACACAAAATAGTTTTATGTAGCTGACACTGTTCAATATTTTCTTCTTATCTGCCGCACTCAAAGACGTCATTTAACCTTATTGTTCATTAACTTAATCATAGATAGTCTTTATCATCATCATCAGCAACCCACACTCATCCACTGCTGGACATAGGTCTCCCCTAATGTACGCCACCGCTCCCGATTTTCGGCTACTCTCATCCAGACCACACCAGCCAGCCTACGAATCAGCCTAAGTCATCATGGTAATATGTTTTTCTTAAGCGACAAAAAAGTTAATTGATGTCGCAGATTGATCTTTTTGACTATCTCAAGTGTTCATTTTACGAGGATAACAATAAACCCTTGTGGTTGTTATATCTTTATACATAGTTTAGATTTGTTTATTGAAAGTGCACGCCACCGAAACTTAATAGTAGAATACGTCTTAATACAACAAAACTGTTTTTATGGGGCTTATTTATTACAACTAATGTATAAGTAGTTGTATTAAAATCGTAATTAGCGGTTTTTCATCGTCTGCAAATTTAAGGCGCTTCTAATGAGGACTTCAAATAGAAGTCCGTTTATTAATACTAATAGGATAACGTTTATTTAGTTCGCAATTCCAAATGCGTCATTAAATTATATATTTACTGTGATAAAATTATATCATATTTTAAATTTCAAATTTTAATGAGCAATATGATTAGGATACTTTACACTGAAAGACTAAATGTCTAATTAATTTTATTTATTTGTTTATAAGATAATATTCTTACCTATACCTAAGCGTTTTAGATGATGAGGTGACATCTGTTAGTTTGTTAGAAGAATAATAAATTATTATTAATAAATAAAATAAAAACAAATTGAAAACATACTGCGTCGACCCTAGATAATCTGGGAACAGGGCAGGAAGATGATGATTAATAAATAAAATAACCACCACTACCTACCCATTTGGTCCGACGATATTGGAAGGGTAGTGGGGAAACAACTGTGGGAGAGCCACGCTTCGGCATGAATGGGCCGGCTCGACCGGAGTGATACCACTGCCTCACAGAAATCCGGCGTGAAGCAGCACTTGTGCTGTGTTTCGCCGAGTGAGTGAGGGTACCGGAGGCCCAACCCGGAGGGAAGGGGATAAAAGGTTGGTAGAGCGCTTGTGACGCCACTGGTGTTACAGGTGTCCATGGGCGGCGGCAATTGCTTACCATCAGGTGATCCGCCTGCTCGTCTGTCACCTATCACATAAAAAAAAACAATGATTAACGCTGGCGGCCATCGCTTACCATCAGGTGATCCGTCTGCCACCAGTCACATAAAAAAATGGTTTCAGAACCACACACACCCGCACATTTAAGCAAGCAACACATAACCCTCCATCATCATCATCATCATCAGCCTGTTGCAGTCCACTGCTGGACATAGGCCTCTCCAATGCTCGCCACTTTGATCGATCTTCGGCTACTCGCATCCAGCTCCAGCCAGCCCCTTGCGCAGATCATCACTCCATCTGGCCTGAGGTCGTCCTACACTACGTTTACCGAGACGCGGTCTCCACTCCAGAACTCGTTTACCCCAACGGTTGTCAGTTCTGCGGCAGATGACTGTGGCCAGCCCACTGCCACTTCAGCTTCCTAGAATGAAAATAAACGTGTTTTAGAAACAGTATCTCTCGTAAGCCCCACTACATACTATCGACTTTTTTGAACTTTTCAGTCCGATGCTTTCAGCCGTTTGTGTAAAACGGTCTATTAAACTACCGATTTTTGTTAGTAACAGGAGAGTTTGGTTGTTCGAACGTAACTATGCGGGAATGTGTTAACTTTAACGTTTAAAAATCCTTTTACATGTTGTTGATTTGAAGTTTATAGTGTCCTTGGCCTGACACGCACTTCGTTGGTTTTTCGTACATTTTCAATAAATAATGTTTTTATCACCTAGTTTTAAGTCGATTTTGGTCGTAAAATGTAATAACTATGTCTTTATCAGAAACATAGGCCAAGATCGTATACCTAAAAGTAAAAGTAAAGTATCAGCCGATATACTGTCCCACTGCAGGGCAAAGGCCTCCCCATCATAGAAATCAAGTTATCCCTACTATGATGGGATTAGGCTTAATCACCACGCTTGCCTAATGCGGATTGGTGATCACAAACCCGAGCTATGTTCGAAAAATTCGAAACATACTTTTGCTCGACCCGGGAATCGAACCCGGGACCCCGAGATCACGACCCGGTACTTAATATTTATAGGTAAAATTATTTATATTTGTGTAAAACAAACAACCTTGAACATTTTTCCTTGAATTAAAAAATTAGCCTATGTTACTTTCCATCCCTTCAATGATCTCCACTTAAAAAGTCACGTCAATTCGTCTCTCTGTTTTGCTGTGAAAGAAAGACAAACGTACAGACAGACAGACAGACACACTTTCCCATTTATAATATTAGTATGGATTCTAAGAACAATAAAGAGTTGTACAATAAAGAATTAATCTAATTATTCACAAATAAACATCTATATTTCCACCCCATGAAATGAATAACAGAATTAATTCCCAAAAATTTAATTGCAACCGAAACAAAAGATAAAAAACCCCCGCAACACTCGCTCCGGCACCCTTCGTTGTTTATGTTTCAAAACGTGCTATAATTAAATTTATCGCGCAGACAAAACTGCCAGTTTGCGATATTTACAGCTTTCATTTCCGATTTGCTTTAGAATCCCTTTTTTTGTTTTCCCATTTGGCGAGACTCCGTGAGATGAGTCATGTATGAAAGAGACAATATGTTTTAATAACGTCCGACTGAATTTATGGGCGTGGTGGAGTTTTTTTTTTTATATATTAGGTGGTTGCCGAGCAGACTACCATCACCAGAACCACAAAATACATATTGACACAGAAGGCTGACTGCCCATTAAGAGCTTAAAATATGTCATGTACTCACGCATGCGCACTTAGTTTACGGGCAAAACGCCTTTTCGACCACATTAATCCTAACTTATGACATAAGATTGTCAAACTGTCGAGGTCTGTGGTAGAGGCCGCGCGCTTATGTACTCATGCCGGGCAACAAACTAACCACAACGAACTCTTCTAAATTCAAAATCAGGTCAAAGTCTAACTTCTGTGTGTAATTATTTTGTGACCAGAACGCCATCTAACGTTGAGCGCAAAGTAAACTGTACTAATTGTCTGATTGGTCAGTCAATCCTTGTTTATACTAATTTTAAATGTATGCCAGGCAAGAATAACGTCTTCAGCAATAATAGTTAAATTTTATTACATAAAATATCGGATTCTTTTACTTGTTCGTTGGAAGTGTCTCCCCTCTGGCGTTTTTCCCTTTGGGGGACAACTGGGTTTTTTTAATAATGATCTCCCAGTTGTCCCCCATGTCATTGGTGGAGAGGATAATTGGGACTTAAATCTTAGAGTTACAAGTACGCTGCCAACCTTTTACCCCCTTTACCCCCAAATGAGCCTCAGGTGACCTCATTCACTCGAAACACAGCGCAGACACTGCTTCACGCCGGTATTCTATAAGGTCGTAGTATTTATTGCTCCGGTCGAGCCGGCTTATTCATGCCGAAGCTTGGCTCTTCCATTTGCTTTAGAATCTTTTTTTTGTTTTCCCATTTGGCGAGACTCCGTGAGATGAGTCATGTATGAGGCAATGTATGTATGAGACAATGGCTTTAATAACGTCCAACTGGATTTATAGGCCTGTTGGAGATACATTGAAAAAGAAATCTTGAGAAAAATATATTTTGTAGTGTCATAATTTAACGTGTAACTCGCTTTGCTTGTTTATCCGATTTTGTACGGCGAACGACATTTCTTTTATTAAAAAATGGATCTGTGTTTGCTGTGTAGACTTACTTAAATCTTCTTTAAAATTCTAAACTTTATTCTAAAATCTACTACATGTAAAGGCTCACTGCAAGCTACTTGAATCACAAAACCGTAATCACAAAATAATTACTTACTTATTTTGTGCCGTAGTTCTCCCCGATTGTACTCGTATCTTGGGGCATTTTTTTTGCTTTTAGTACCTCGTTCACCACCTACGAGTAAAGTATCAAGTAAAGTGTCAATTAAAGTGGGTTCGGAGAAAATTGGCCCCTGGTATTTGTATTGAAAAAAATTTAAATTAAACTAGGCCGCGGACCAGGAGCCAACTTTCTTCGAACCCACTATAGTTGAGTAAATTACTTGACACTTTACTCAGAGGTGGTGAACGAGGCCCTTAAACTATTATTTTTGCTACACGTAGATAAAACATGTCAATCAAGAACGTGAATTGTGTTGTGAAAAAAGGACGGAAACCCCGTAACGGACGCCCGCATCACCCGTTTATCCTTTACTGAAATGTTTTGTCGGTGGTGACGCTACGCAATACAATCCTGGTGCCTACATTTTTTATACGAAGGCAAATAATTCACACAACAACTCATACATTGACCTGACTCCGTATTAAGTAGCTCAAGCACTTGTGTTACAGATATCAGACAACAGAGAAGCACAAACATAATACTTATTAATTATTTTGACGACCGTTTGGTTAAGTGGTAGTGAATAATAACACCCAGACACTGAACAAACTCAAGTATTCATCACTGGTATGTTTGTCCAGGGTGGGGATTGAACCCACGACCTTTGGCGTATGAGGCAGGGCCACGACTAAATGCGCCATCCGTTTAGTCAAATGAGCAAGCGGGCACCTGATGGTAAGTGAACACCGCTTCCCATGGCCATCAGCTGCACCAGAAGGAGTGTAGATGCGTTGCCAGCCTTTTAAGAAGATAACTTCTTTAAGCCAAGCCTTTTAAGATAACAAGACTATAAAGTCTTGTTTCTTGAAGTTTTTAATGTCGTACTGGTTCGGAAATACTGCTGCGGAATTTCTGCGCAATGCAATGAAAAGGCGCGTGGCAGAAAATGTCGAGTAAAGCTCACGGTAGTGGGCTATCCATCCATCCAGATGTTATGGATGGAATCCTAGTTTATGACGAGTAGAACGGTGGTGAAATTTGGCAGCGGGAATTAATTCAAACAACTCCTAGGAGCACTCACCATGGTAAAGGCGGTAAAAAGACACATAAAGATGCAACACCTCTCTGTAGTGCCAGAGAAACTAAGCGATCAGTGAGATTTTTGTCGTCGACAATATGAGACAATATCTCAGTGTTTCAAACAAATTGCGCTTAAATGAAACATGCCTCAGAATATAAGGGTCGAAAAAAACTAAATTTGCAAATGAAACGAGGACCCCGAAATTGACTAAAAGCGACCTTAGTAATAGCTCGCACCTCGAACGTAATGATTCCCCGATTTTTCCCAAACAAAAGCGTTCGAAAAACACGCTAAAAAGAGAGAAAAAATACGGATACGAATTGAAAACAATTACAGAGTAGCAAGTTCCCTTGATAACGACCGGGGGACTTTTGTCAAACGGCGAAGTAAAAGAGGGGACTAAGCTTTTCCTTCGTGAATAGTATTTGTTGCTGGATCTTTTTAGTTGAGGGCTGGTGTGGCGATGTAGATAAACGTAGAGATTAAACGTTGGTTTGGCAATGGAGGTGGCAAAGTCATTGATTTATTTCAGTAGCACTAATACCATGAGTTTGACAAACTATCCTCGCTATCGAAAACTATCGCTTTGTCTCTTTCATTGTGATGCATTTGAAAGAGACAAAGCAATAGTTTACGTTATGTCAGTTTTCTGATCACAATAGTCCAACAATGATGGTATTGGCTTTCATAGCTATCTAGGTACATACAATCAAGGATCGATAATAAATACATTACCTAATTCCTATGAATTAGGTATTAACGCACTGCATACTGTCTCATCATTGAGATGGACCAATATCAGTGAATCAATGTGTAATTATAGAAATACACTTTTATAAGCTATAATTGCTATAATTGAATAAGTTTTTTAAGACTCATAGTTCAAAATAATAGAAAAGAAAGCTGATATTTTGAAGATTAATTATACACAGGAAAAAAGTTCAAAATGAACCCTTACAGTTTCGCCATATTCGTCTGTCTGTCCGCAACCTTCCTCAGTGACCCTCAATATCAGTTGATCCGTCTATTCGTCTACCCCCTATTAACTTAAACAAAAAAAATTGCCATCGGATACATACTTGGCCACCTTTTAACTGTATGTATGTACGTACGTACTTATATGAAAATACCAATCGTTTTCTGTTTTGGGTATTCCAAAATAAATGAAAAAACGATACGGCCATGTTTTAAAAAGTGAAAACTTAACCCAGATAGACAAAATAAAAAGGAAAAACGTATTTACGTACTTTTCCCCTCAAGTTACAACTTCGGACTACCGTTCGTTCCTCGTTCTAAAAAAAACTTTGGCCGAAGCAGTTCAACTTCTAAACCACTTTTAATGATTCTTTGACAAGTCGAGAAAAAATACACTTTAGAATACACACCAAACAATTTGATCGTAAATAGCGGTATAAGTGCTAAAAATAAATACTTAATTTACTTAGAAAAGATTTTTAGTTCTGCTACATGACGGCAACAACTAATCTAACTACTAGAAAAAGATATGGAAAGAACAATATTTTATTTCATACTCACTCAGTTCATGCTCTATATCTCAAAAAAAAAACATAAAATATTTATAATAATTCTATTGACCTGATTCTATACTAAATAACTAACATGGGAAGGTAACGCTCCCACGATTTTTCGTAGTTCAAAAAACATTTTTCCTATGGTCATCATCATTACGTCCACTGCTGGACATAGGCCTCCCCCGATGCTCTCCACACAGATAGGTCTTGTGCCATCCGATCCAAAGAATTCCCGCGACCCTTACTAAAATCGTCTTCCTTCTAAATTGTTTATCATTAGGCAAGCGTGGTGATTAAGCCTAATTCCATCGTAGTAGCCATGACTTGATTTCTATGATGGAGGCCTTTACCTTGCAATGGGACAAAATATACAGGCTGATATTTTCCAGTCTGTTGACGCATTTGTGCTTTGATAGAGTAGTTACGTCCCCATTTCCAACAAAGACAATCCGTAACCCTTTCAAAAAGCGTATTGATAAAATGTATTAACATGCATGCACCGCAAGTCGCGACCTATTTCTGCCTTCATTAACACCTAGAAGGCTTTCAGGGGAATTAAATGAAGGCAACCGATAAACGCTTTTAAGCCGAGCACGCAATTTAGTTTGCTTTGTAGCGGAGTTTTGGGCAGTGCGATTTTTCACGATTAATTATGGAAAATAGGAGTTGAGTTTGCATAGACATTTTACGGCACGTTGACGGGAAGTGTAAATGGAAATAGCGGTCAGTTTAGGCTTTGCTGTTCTGAAAGCTAAAATTGGTTTACGTAGTGTCATAGGTGTAGCCTGGTTTTAGTTTTGGGGGAGGGTTCAAGAAAATAAAACAAACAAAACTACATCCAAGACGTGAAAAAATATCAATTTTTTAATGTAATGAACACATTCATAAAATAATCACATGACATTTACAATTTTAATCTTACTTAATCTTTATTTTAATCTAGCGACCTCTCTGATCTCGCAGATGTTCATGGGCGGCGGTGATTACTTACCAGCAGGTGACCCGCTTGCTCGTTTGCCGCCTCTAGTATAAAAAAAAAACATAAAATATTTATAATAATTCTATTGACCTGATTCTATACTAAATAACTAACATGGGAGGTAAAGCTCCCACGATTTTTCGTAGTTCAAAAAACATTTTTCCTATGGTCATCATCATTACGTCCACTGCTGGACATAGGCCTCCCCCGATGCTCTCCACACAGATAGGTCTTGTGCCATCCGATCCAAAGAATTCCCGCGACCCTTACTAAATCGTCTTCCTTCTAAATTGTTTATCATTAGGCAAGCGTGGTGATTAAGCCTAATCCCATCGTAGTAGCCATGACTTGATTTCTATGATGGAGGCCTTTACCTTGCAATGGGACAAAATATACAGGCTGATATTTTCCAGTCTGTTGACGCATTTGTGCTTTGATAGAGTAGTTACGTCCCCATTTCCAACAAAGGCAATCCGTAACCCTTTCAAAAAGCGTATTGATAAAATGTATTAACATGCATGCACCGCAAGTCGCGACCTATTTCTGCCTTCATTAACACCTAGAAGGCTTTCAGGGGAATTAAATGAAGGCAACCGATAAACGCTTTTAAGCCGAGCACGCAATTTAGTTTGCTTTGTAGCGGAGTTTTGGGCAGTGCGATTTTTCACGATTAATTATGGAAAATAGGAGTTGAGTTTGCATAGACATTTTACGGCACGTTGACGGGAAGTGTAAATGGAAATAGCGGTCAGTTTAGGCTTTGCTGTTCTGAAAGCTAAAATTGGTTTACGTAGTGTCATAGGTGTAGCCTGGTTTTAGTTTTGGGGGAGGGTTCAAGAAAATAAAACAAACAAAACTACATACAAGACGTGAAAAAATATCAATTTTTAATGTAATGAACACATTCATAAAATAATCACATGACATTTACAATTTTAATCTTACTTATTAAATTTTTCAAATATTACTGCATGTACTAACAGTATAGATATGATCGCTTTTTATGTTAGCAGCTACCTCTCCAAATACTTATTGTTTTACTTTAGAAGAGTAATAACGTAATTCGTATGTCCTGCACCCGATCTCTCTTCGGTCGTGTCACACTGGTGTCCCATCGAATTAAGAGGGTAAAGGAATATAGAGTGCTCCTGTGTTTATGCACTCACTTGAACACTATAATATTATTATATCCTGCGTATGTGACTGATTGTAAAGATCAGTCGCCGTAGCCGAATCGGTTGGAAGGCATTATCATTATTTCCGTATCCAAATAACAACAACTTATTCAGTCAACATACCAACAAAACCGCACCGCTCCACCTAGAGCCCCATCTCAAAATCAGTTATCCAAGCGAAATATCTTTAGAGTGTTTTTACACAAATACACGTTTAGAAAATGTGAGCAGTTATTTACGGCGACGCTATTCGTCGGATATTGCGCATCCAGCCCCGGCCGGGTGAGTCCGTAGAAATATGGACGATAGTACTTTGTAGGAGAGTAGTCCAACTGGCCACTAAGTTTAGGACTCTAAAGAAATTGAGTCAAGTGTTGTATAGTGCGTCAATAAAGTTAACATTTGATTCCTTGCTAGGCCTAATATAGTGCAACAGTATTAGTTTTAAGATATCCATGTACTTATGAACCTGTGAAGCCCCTGGTGTTGCAGGTGTTCATGGGCGACAGTAATCGCTTAACATCAGGTGATCCGTCTGCTTGTCTGCCCCCTATCCTATAAAAAAAATAAAAATATATTTAATATTACCTACATTTGATTTCATGCAAATTCTTAATTTTTTCTTGTTTAATTAAGTGTCGTGTAATACTTTTATTGTATTTTTGGAACCTAATAATGTGGCATCACGATACCAGCGTCAAAAATCATTGATTCATAAGCGTCAACCCTTTAGCAAAATATATGCAGAAAAGACTACTCCTTTACGTTTTACTATGTACAGGATGCTTCCTTCAGCTCGACTGGGCGAAGTTTACTCTTCATATTTCTGGCTGCTAAGTCGTTTACATAAGTTATACGTTATTATGGTAATGCCACTGTTTGGCATCTCAATTAAAGTTAGGAATAACAGTTCGATTGTATAAGCAAAGGAACTTGCGAACTTCGGTGTGCCTTGAAGACTGCAGTGGTTAGGTGATTTAACTTTCTTAATCTATTCATATTATTTTAGGTCAAGCGGTTGGAATTTGGAGGTATGATTAAGAATGTTGAAAACTTCTGCATAAGACATTGTCAGACGTGCACTATATTTTACTTTTTTGCATCGTTAATATGCATCCAAACATCTATATTCATCCACATGATGACTGATGTACAGAATCTGTATATTAGAGATAATTTGGAAGGAATTTAAGTGCTAAAACCTAAGTCTTAAGAATGAAAGTACGAGTATTAACCTGTCCAATGAAAATATAGCCAAAGTTATAACGGAGCCTATGAAGACAAAACATCATTCCTGTTGGTGAAATGAAAGTCACTAATGTCGCTGGAAAAATATGCAACAACCACATATACCTTTTGATTGCGTTTTTTTGTTTCGTTTCTTAAAAAACCTAAAATGCTCTTGGGCACTTTATTTATGCCAATGTCAAGTGATTCATTAATCACTTAGTCAAGTGATTCATTAAGACAAGTTACGTTGATTTAAAATTGACCGGTGATTTTGAGTTGTACCTATATTTTAATTAATCGAGTTCTTTGAAATTAATGTTTGTGGAAAAATATATAGCTTTTGATTGCCTTGGCCGTGTAGATATCAAACTGTCACCTAACTAAAGATTGGCTAACCGTACCCTTACGTCACTAAGTAGCGATGCTAAAGCGACCCTTTTCTGAAGACCGCGGGAGTGAAGAAAGGGACTAGTCCTGAGTCATATCTGGGTCGGCTCAGATATGTTTACTGACCCAAATACGTCCACAAGGTACCATTTCATCCGGATACCGTCGTTTCGTGTGACGTGTGCGCCTACTTTTAATAAATTCCCTCTGTGTAATAGGAATGCACCCTTCTTATTTTTGCGCTCTTTGCCAATGTAAGGTATGGTAAGATACTAAGGAACAAAATGAACTTAACGTTCAAACTTATCAAAATTATTTGAGCATTTGACAAAGACAATTGTATTTCAGTTGCTATTTTAATTACCAAGGTGCTATTTTAATTGTTGTTCTGAGTACAAAATTAATATAGTTTACCACCGCACTCAGAGACGTTATTTAACCTTAATGCTCATTATCTTTTTTTTTTGTAAACATTAATTGTTTCCGTCCAGTTATATAAATATGTAATATGTTTTTAAGTACGTACCTACCCATTATATTTGTGACTCCTCGATTTTCTGATATCTGTAATACAAGTACTCGAGCTACTTAGTCCGTAGTAAGCCGCTTACACATGGGATGTTCTGTGTGTAGCATGTAAATCAATTCTCAGATCAAAGATTGATATCGAAATGGTTATTAACTGTCTCCTAAACTGTTTCAATATGTTTCCACAAAGACTCGATATCAAATATTGACCACGCTCAAAAATTGTTAAAATGAACTAATTCACATTCAACCGTGTGAGAGCTACCTACCCTTTGGCATAAATGGGCCGGCTCGACCGGAGTGATACCACGGCTTCACAAAAAACCGGCGTAAGTGGGTAAGGCTGTAGGCCCGCGGGTTATAAACCTATAACACATATTATACAGCGCACTTGTGACTCTACTGGTGTTGCAGGTGTCTATGGGCGTAGTCAATAACTTACCATCAGGTGATTCAGCTGCTCGACTGCTACCTAGGTATTACATAAAAAAACTCTTCCATTCTCGAACAACACGTGCTGGACAGCGATGCCATCCGCATACCATCCAAACAATGACGGCGCGCACCAAGAGGTTTAGCTCCTCTTTCCTGCCCCAAACCATCAATACCCTTCCAGTTCATGTGATTCCTTCAATCCTGGGTTTTTTTAACAGCGCGTGAAACGGCATCTCAGCAGGCCTTCATGGTGAGGATGGATAGACTAAATGGACACTTTGTCTGTTTTTTGTGCCTGTCAGCCTCATATTTGGATCTCGTCATCTTGATTGTCGTCATTGTAAAATAATAATAATAATTAAGAACTCATTTCATGTAAAATACTATAGGTAACTAAGCAAAACTCGAACAAACTGTCGACACTGCCTCCAACAGAACATTAATTGCCAATTCCTTAACAGCCAATAAAAATATCCCACCCTTCCCAACCTTTGAATCCAGGCGATAATGTACAAGCTGGCCCTTCGGCCAAGGCCCTTCGATAAACGACTTTTTGGCAACAAAGGTAAGGAGATAACGATCTTGGGATAACAGTATTGTACGTGGCAATCCTTCGCTAGTGGTTATGGGAAGGGATTTGGTGCTGGCCAGACTGAAATCTATTTGGGATTATATATGTTTAGTCTTCCAAATGTTGGAAACTAGTCGAGAGTTGGACGCGTACAATGGAGCTTCGTACTTGTCCATTATGAATGTCACTTATGAACTAATGTTTACCATGATGTCGAAATGGTAAAAAATGTGATCAAAAAAGGAAAAGTACCTTATCAGCCTTTAATACTGTCCTACAGGGCAAAGGCCTCCATCATAGATATTTTTGGCCGACCTGGGATTCGAACCCGGGACCCCGAAATCACGGCCCGGTACTTACACCATTAGACCATCGAGGCGAGGGGGAAATTGAGGTTAAAAGGTTTGCAGCGTGCCTTTACTGGTGTTTTGGACAGCGGCGATCGTTTACCATCAGGTAATCGGTTTGCTCGTCTGCCCCTAATGACATAAAAAATAAAAAAATAATTAATATACAAGACAGTTTGCTTGACTTACCTACCACGTCTACTTAGCCGCATGCTAGCTGTATGTATGAATGTATACAGAGTAGTACCAATACATACATACAGTTTAAAGGGTAAATAATTTCAATTCGACTCACCTTAATGCTCATCATGATTCCTACGGGATCTAATTAGGTAGAATACGCTACTGTTCCGAATCAGTTATTGATAGGGCAATAATAGCTCATGGGAGATTACTGAGAGGCTCGCTAATTATTGGGGCTAATCGGATTACCCGTTATTCAATTAGTTTGCTAAAATTTGCTTAGTATTTTGGGTTTTGAGCACTTGTATTTACTATTATTAAATAGGGAAATTCAATAGACAACGTTAAGGCTGAAAAGATATGTGGAAAAGACGAAGCACTCGCGCGATTCAATTGACACCCACTGCCATCTATTTATATAACTTGGAATTAGCGACGTTAAATGCCATGCAAAAAAATATTTTTGCATAGCATTCAACGTCGCTAATTCCAAGTTATATAATGTGGGAATAAGCTTCATATATAAAGTGAGAATAGTAGCTTATTCCCTATAAATTTCCCCCCATTGTTAAAACATTTAAAGCAAACATTTAAAAAATCCCTAACGTAGTAGCGCGTAGTATGACAAATATTTTTTTTCTATCTATAAATGTCTTAAATTCAATGTAATAAAACTCCAATTGTGATTCTAACAGAATGAACAAACGCTCTTCAAGGTTGATAGGTTAGACAAAAGGTAAATAATCCTATTTCCGTCCCGCTATTTCGACGCACCTTAATGCTCGCCATGATTCCTACGGGATCTAATTAGGTAGAATACGCTACTGTTCCGAATCAGTTATTGATAGGGCAATAATAGCTCATGGGAGATTACTGAGAGGCTCGCTAATTATTGGGGCTAATCGGATTACCCGTTATTCAATTAGTTTGCTAAAATTTTGTTATTTATAACGACAAAGTAAAACTGGTTGGTTTCTTAAAAAAACGAAGTATAAGCCTTTATTTATGACTAGTGGCCCGCCCTCACTTCGCTTCGGGACCGTAATTCCGAAATGAGCCAATAGATGGCGCTGTGCTCAAATTACATCGCGCAAGCGTTTCGTGTTTTCGGTTTACCTATAAGCCTTGTCGTTGTCTATAGAAGTTATGTCTTTATACGCTCTGCCTCGCTCCGCTCCAATGGAAACTCATACCGCCTTTTTCTACATTGTGGCTCTAGTGGGTCTACAAACTAGTGGGTCGAACTTTAAAGTGATCCAGGATTCGATTTATGGGTCGTGCCAAAATTTATGTAGGTGTTTTTATGTTCACAAATTCTGAGTGTCAGCGTGAAGTCTCGCAACCTCGCCTCCTCGCCACGAAAAGCCTCGCCGTTATTCGTGCACCTAATCCCTCTTCGGTCGTGTCACATTGATGTAGTATCGAAGTATGAAGGTAAGGGTATAGAGAATGCATTTTTGCGCAAAGTGCATTATAATAATGAAATCATAGTTCTTATAATTCTTCTATAGACTTTTAGTAACATTATCTGATCTTTTCTTTTTTTTTTATAGGTGGCAGATAAGCAGTCGGATCACCTGATGATTTATTTCTCTTGAAGGTTTTCAATTTTGTCGCCGTATCGTAATTTCTATCTTTTATATTGTTTTCTTTTAGCTAGAAAACACAGGATATTTGCTTCACAAATCCATCAAACTAAACTAACAGTTGAGCTTCTGAGAAATCGGTTTTGTTACAACCCGACAGCTGTCTATACAAGTAAAGTTATAAAGTAATACAAAATACCTAGAATCTAGAATTATTATTACAACCGGGACGATATAATCCGCTTGTACCTACATATTTACAAGGGATAACTTATCGGAATACAAACTAAATATGAATTTGTTACATAAAATATTATGAAAAACTACAATTATTTTTCTTTAGCCTTTTTTTCTGTTCTTCGCTATCTACACTGGCTTGTATCTTATTGAAATCATTGTCAAGAACCATTCAAAATTGTTTTTTATTTTATACTGATCAAATATCGACAGCAAAACACAATATACAAATAATGTTGACAGGCATGGTGATTGGACAAATTGAAAGTCTATTACCCATCAAGATCAACAAATACATAAGTAAAAAAAAACTTTAATCATATAAACTCGAAAGAGACAACGCTTAAACAAAACACCGCCACTTTGTGTCCAAATTATTTTGTATTGGTCCATTTCAGAAAACGAAACGGACCGTTTCGTAAAGGAAAAAAAAACGAAAAGAATCAACAAGCCGCTTACGAGAGCTAACAAAGCGCAAACATATTTGCTTCACAAATCCATCAAACTAAAACTAACAGTTGAGCTTCCTGAGAAATCGGTTTTTGTTACAACCGACAGCTGTCTATACAAGTAAAGTTATAAAGTAATACAAAATACCTAGAATCTAGAATTTTATTATTACTACCGGGACGATATAATCCGCTTGTACCTACATATTTACAAGGGATAACTTATCGGAATACAAACTAAATATGAATTTGTTACATACAATATTATGAAAAATACAATTATTTTACTTTAGCCTTTTTTTCTCTGTTCTTCGCTATCTACACCGGCTTGTATCTTGATGAAATCATTGTCAAGAACCATTCAAAATTGTTTTTTATTTTATACTGATCAAATATCGACAGCAAAACTCAATATACAAATAAAGTTGTCAGGAATGGTGACTGGACAAATTGAAAGTCTATTACCCATCAAGATCAACAAATACATAAGTAAAAAAAACCTTTAATCATAACCTCGAAAGAGACAAACGCTTAAACAAAACACCGCCACTTTGTGTCCAAATTATTTTTATTGGTCACATTTCAGAAAACGTAAACGGACCGTTTCGTAAAGGAAAAAAAGAACGAAAAGAATCAACAAGCCGCTTACGAGAGCTAACAAAGCGCAAACACGATTTACAAACGCTGTGCTCGTTTTTCACCAAGTATTCCTATTCAAAAATAAGAGTAACACAAAAAAACCGCCATAAATTTCAACGGTAAAGAAATTCTGGATTAGGGGTGCGTTGACGGTCGAGTCAAATTTTGACTCAAGTTCTGTTTTTTCGATTTCACTTCGAATATATTCAAGGGGTCGAGTGAAGTGGTTTAAGTGGTTTTTAAAGAAAATAATCTACCTCAGTGTAAATGTGGGATGAGAGCTAATTATTTTGAATTTTATTTCATCATAATTTTGTGGAGCGCGGCAACCATAAATTTTAATGTAAAAAAATTGTAGTTACCTTACCATTTATATCCACACACAGACATTATTCTGTCGCATATTTAGAATTTTTATAGAATAGGTTTATACCCAGAGACGTTATGTTAAAAGAGTTTGTCTTATTGCATCACTATTAATCGATTTTTTTCATTATTGTGGATGACCGAATCTTTTTACCAAATCGGAATAACACACCTATTTATCATCTTAAGTATGGATTTAAAAGTTACGTTCTCACATTTATCAAATCAAACACTCTCAAGCGTACAAAAAAGTGGCACGATCTTTTTACTTTTACCCTTTTAAGAGTGTAATCGTCAAATAAAAGTTAAAAGTCCACTAAGTAATACTCGGCAAAAAATTGTCTTATATCTTACTCTAATACCATGATAATATAGAGTAACTCTCTTTTTACGTTATATTATGTTATATGTCAAAGCAACCCTAAGATGAAAAATAAAAAAAAATCGTCGTCTTGTCGCATCACTATTCTGGATTCCATTTCAACCTTGCCGAGACTTATAACAAAACTGTGCTGATATATCTTACGTGTGGACTTGCAGTTTACGCTCTATAAATTGTGCTTTTCGTTGTTTTTGATAGTGTTAGTGTAAACTTCATATTTTGTGGTCTTTTCACTTGTCGCGACGCGGCGGCTGCGCTGTATTTATCATGATAGGGATCATTTGTATATATTTGGGGCTATTCGTGTTGTTATGGGAATTCTCGTTTTAGTCTTTTTGCTATAAATAATATCAATAGTCGTGGTATGAAAATATTTACCTGATATGAAAACTGATTAAGATGATTTATAATCGTTGTCATATCAAAGGTTTACTGGTAGAGAATGCCTCATGGCATCAAAATTTCCTATTCAAAGCTTTGTGCTATAAAATTTTAAATAAATAATCACTCTGCTGGACATGCCACCCTCAATATTCTCCTTTGCATTTAAGTTCCACCAAACTGATATAATTAATTCATTTTCAAAAAAGTTCATTTAAAAACACCGCATTGGTATCCAGTATAGAACTGTTACTCGTATAAAAAGTGAACTGCAATACTAGCAGTAGTTCCATTTATCCTTGCTACAACGACCCATCAGTCCCACAAAAGAAACCAATACGTTACACCCAAACACAACGTAGCTAAAAACCCGAACTAAAGTCCTACAAACACGGTGCTCCAACTCCCGTGAAAATGTCATTTGCCAGAATAATTTACCTATTTATTTTCTACTCCGCTGCTCGGGAACGGCACGCAAAAGGGGGGAAATGCAATTTTATAAAATATTCACTTGCAGCGTTTTTGTTTTCGCCCGCGAGGTGCAGCTGTGGCTGACGCAGTCTTGTTAATGTCAGTGGATTCGCTGCTACAATAGAAAAAGGGAAACAAGTACAATGCTTAAATAGACAGAAAAAAGCGATGGTAGCTCTGATAAGATTTCGCCTTTCATGTAGGGTCGTGGTTCGAATCCGAGCATGCTTTCTGGATTTTTCAATCTATATGCATATTTCTATAACTGAACTTGCACTTTTCTGAAACCAATGATTCAGTTGGTCTGATTCCCATGTTAATTGGTCACGGAGCCCAGACGGTAGTCGTTTCATTGTAATTACTAAACCCCCCGAATCCTGAATCATGTTCTAAGTATACCCCGGGCTCCATAGTGAGAGCTTTGGATTGACAACCGGGACGCGCGTTAAGATGAGAGAGCGTAGTTAAAATTGATATTCAAGGTTGAATGGCATGAATATTTGTAACACTAATACACACAACCCTTCAAAGGAGTAACCAAAATAAGTTGATGACTGTTTTTTTTATGTGATAGGTAGCAGACGAGCAGGCGAATCACCTGATGGTAAACAATTGCCGCCGCCCATGGACACCTGCAACACTAGTGGAGTTACAAGTGGGCCTCCGGTACCCTCACGCACTCGGCGAAACACAACACAGGGGCTGCTTTACGCCAATTTTTTGTGAGGCAGTGGTATCACTCCAGTTGAGCCGGTCCATTCATGCCGAAGCGTGGCTCTCCCACAATTTCGGTTCAATTGAAACAGTATCTAGAGAAATGATAACTTTTATCTGGCCATTCGTTTAAATATGCGCGAGTGCCCATTCCGGACTGTCCGACGATGCCTGGGCTGCGCGACGGTTGTTCGCTTGCTTGCTATACGTATACACACCATATATACACCTGGTGGGTATCCCTCGCGAGCGGCACGTTAACGGATCTCAACTTACTTTAAGAAACAACTTGACGAGCGGGCGGACGTCTCGTGCGCGCACGTGGGTTGCCAACTCATCTCACGCGCCCTTATCTTACACTTACTTACTACTTAGCGCCTCGAAGAGGATCTTGACCTCCAACTCGAGATTTCACCAGCCCAGTTTGTTTTCGGCCGCCTTCATCGGTCCCTTGCCCTTGTAGGTAGGGAAACGGCCCTTGTTGGTAGTTTGTAGGGAAACGCTAGATGGGACGCCCAGTCACCGGCTAGACCACGCCATAAAGGTGTTACTTATTCTTTTTTCTGACACAAACACTTAGGTGTTCGTTGGACGTGTACGAGTTTAGCGTACGCCCTGAAAATTATGTAGCATGTACTTAGTTTATTATTGACTAATGGCCCGCCCTCATTTCGTTTCGGGACAGTAGTTCCACTGTCCACCAATAGATGGCGCTGGGCGTTGATTGTATCACACAAGTGTTTCGTGTTTTTGGATTATCCATAAGCCCTCGCGTAGAATATGAGATTAACCTCTTTATTAACAGTATAGAATATATAGATTTTTACGTGTGGCTTACTGTAATAGAGCCTAATGAATAAAATTTAAATACAAACTTTATATTTTAATATGATGCAGTAGTAATAGCCTTCCAGTTGCTGTCGCCAGTTTTGATGCCAGACCCTGCCGTGCTGTCGCTGATTTTGCAATGCTAAAGAGTTAGGTGAAGAATTACCCCGTTTGAACTTTTGGCTTTCTACTTGCTCGCAGTAGGTAGAATATTTTGGTTATTCTGTGAATCTTAACAATGTTTAAGTGGGTCGACGAGTTTTTATTATCATCTGCTAAGTAAATAGTATAAAACGATCATTTCTCTACTGTATCTATATTTGAATAAGAGACTGTATCTACATATATTATCTAAATTCCCACTGTATGTTGGGCAAGGGTCTTGTTTCCCTTTCTTCAAAAAATACGAATGTTGGGCGACTGTGGTCCAGTTGAGGTGTAGAAGTCGAGCTCATCCCGCCATATCGCCTCCTCGGCATAAATCAATCAAACTGCTTAATTATAAATGTTTGTTTAATATACTTTACGGTTGCTAAATAAAAAGTGCCAGTATCGTTATGTGGCTCAGTATATACACATACAAGGTGAATTTTTTGGTCAACATTCCGATTGGTATGGTAACCCTCTTGGTAAATAAAACAAACGCCAGGACTGAGTTTCGCCGAGTGAGGGTATCAGAGGCCCAATTAGAGGAAAGGGAGTGAAAGGTTTTCTCTACTGGTAATGCAGGTGTCTATGCTTGGTGGCATTCGCTTACCATGAGGTGATCCGTCTGCTCATCTGCCATCTATCATATAAAAAAACCAAACCTAACACGCGAAAAAAAGAAAAGCCTATACGAAAAATAAGAAGAATGGTCCACAAACCTCTTATCAAGGTCAATGTTTGGGTTAACATAAAAAGATCGGTATGAAATAAACGCCTTTATGGCTACAAAATTCGCGAAATGGCGACACAATATCGTAAAAATGTTCAGTTGCAGCATTTTTGTTTCGGCGTTTCCCGCCGCAGGAAATATGCAACTGTGACCGAGTATTCTTATTGCTGTCCCCGGTTTTGCTACAATACGCTTTTATTTAATGTCATAATAGAGCAACAAGAGAATGTAGCTTGTATTATTTTGTGCTAGTACTTGAGTATTTGACTGACTTTATTATTTTAGTAATAGGGTATTAATCTTGAAAAGTATAAAAATAAATTAAAAAATAATTATAATTTTATCATTGAACTACCCATACATTTTACACCAACATATTATTAAAAACCATTTACTTAAACGAAACATTTGATATAAGTACAAAACAAAATTTACTAATGCGCACACAAGATATTAAGATGTAACGTCACTCTTCAATAGCCATTTTGGATAGAGCGTTTTTGGGTTTGCCCAAAATATGTTTTTTTTATGTGATAGGTAGCAGGTGAGCAGGCGGATCACCTGATGGTAAGCAATTGCCGCCGCCCATGGACACTTGCAACACCCGTGGAGTTACAAGTGCGCTGCCAACCTTTTATCCCCTTCCCCCCGAGTGGGCCTCCGGTACCCTGTTCCGTGTTCCGGTGTTCTTAAAGTAGTGTTATCTCAGGTAATTCAAATGAGAATCAAGTAATTCTTTCAACGATGTTTCTTAAATTGAGGGGTCTTTGGGTTAAACACATAAAAAATTGTCAAATGCTGAACGTCTGTTCTGGAGGACAACAGAAACAGTGTCTGTCAAACGTCAAATATGTTTAGCCGAGTGAGGGAGGATACCGGAGGCCCAAACTTGGAGTAAAGGGGGAAAAATGGTTGGCAACACACTTTTGACTCCACTAGGTAATCCATCTGCCACATTTTTTAATGTGATAGGCGACAGACGAGCAGACGGATCACCTGATGGTAAGCGATTGCCGCCGCCCATAGACACGTTACCTACTACAACACCAGTAGTAGAGTCACAAGCATACCTATCACATAAAAAGAAAAAAAAAGTTATAAATACAGTAACTACATAAATCCGGAATCCAAAAAAAACAAATACATTTACATAACTTTTCTACAAAAAAAAACTCCACCATTACTTTCACACGAAATAACGAACGTATTTTTTATTCCCCGCGAAAGCAGGCGATATCCATCAGGTGGATTATATTTTAGCCTGTCACCTCCTTGGGGACTACGACCCTTTCCGCCAAAACTAAAAATAGTGTAAAATATAACATTCTGCAAATGCCAACGCGCCGTCTGAGTTGCCAGTAGCAAATTAAAAAAGGTTTTTTTATTTATTAAATGGTTTTGCACCTTGACCTCATCTCACCTGATGGAGGTACAAATAAGGTCCTAAGATGGTAAGCGGGCCTTTCCCAGAAACTATTCACTTTCAACTTAAATACATCCAGATGATAGCTCTCTGGAATAATACAGAAGCCGACAAGTCTTTAGTCGAGGAAGTTAACTAACGCTTGACCTTATTATTATACCTATGTACTGTACCTATTCTATGCAAATAAATGTCTTAGATCTTTGAATTACTCTCACCTGATGAAGAGTAATGATAAGGTTTTTTTATGAATTAGGTGGTAGCTAAAGGATCACCTGATGTTAAGCAATTGCCGGCGCCCTAGGATGGTCACACACAATTCCAATAGTCACTAGTACGCCAACCTTTTCCCAACCCCCCCAAATAAGGTTTCCAGTATCCTCAAAAATGTTGATTTTTATCATCATCATCATCATCATCATCATGTCAGCCCACATCCACCCCCTGCTGAGTATAGGCCTCTCTTATTACGCCACTCCCTACGGTCACCAGCCAGCCTATCCACTGTTTCCCCACCACCCTTACAATATCGTCGGACCAACGGGCAGGTGGTCTACCCACAAGACGTCGCCCCAATCTTCATTTTTTATACGAATATAGTTTTTTTTGTTTACAGATACACTTTTTTTTTATTGTGGCGCTGTATATTAGCTCACCTCAGCCTGGTGATAAGCAAAAGGTGAACCCACGTTGCAGTTACAAGGGATGCGATGTGCACGGCATCACATCCGTTGACATCTGCCATACTGGCCCGCGACTGGCGTAACTTCTTCACGGTTCGTTTCTACACCTTATTTGAAACAAATAACCTGCCTGCGCCTGCGCTGTGTTTCGTTGAGTGCGTGAGGGCACCGGAGGCCCAATTTGGGGGAAAGAGGGTTAAAGGTTGGTAGCGCACTTGTGACTCTACTGGTGTTGCAGGTGTCTAGGTATAGGCGGCGGCCATTGCTTATCATCAGGTGATACGTCTGCTCGACTGCCACCTATCACATAAAAAAACCACAAATAAGGTTTTTAAATGAGATTTTTTTTATTGTTCACCTTTTTCATGTGGCTTTTGTTGCTACGCTGGTAACATTACGCCCGTTGACAATCCCGCCCGTATTCGCTAACCGTGACTTTGTGATATGATATGAGTATTGCCCCGGCTTGTCTCGTTTTCCCTTTGAATAGAACGTGCTTTATTGAATATTATTCAACGTTGAAAAGCTACCATATCTTTTTGACGTTTATTTTTTATGTGATAGGTGGCAGACGAGTAAATGGATCACCTGATGGTAAGTTACGCCTCATTGCCAATGGTCTAGTGGTTTAAGTACCGGGCCGTAATTTTGATTCCCGGGTCAAGCAAAAATATTTACTTAGATACGTTTCGAATTATTTAACATAGGTCGGATTTGTGATCACCAATCTGCATCAGGCAAGCGTGGTGATTAAGCCTAATACCATCATAGCGATGACTTGATTACTATGATGAAAGCGTCTGCTCTGCAGTGAGACAGTATTATAAGCTGATATTTAAGTTACTAAGGGCAATTAAGATGATTGCTAGAAAAATGCAACCAAAACTAACATAAACTGAAACTCCGTCGTTTTCATATCGTTAGAAGATCCCACCGACTTATCTCCAACTATTACCTAAAACAGCAGAAGCCGAATCGTTACCCGATCCTTTTGGCATCGGTTCAAGTAAATGGAAACCCAATGAGCTGCAAATGGAGCCGTGGGTACAATTCCGCTGTATATTGGGAAAAACAAAAATGTGCCAAAACTGTGTGGTTAGGTGGCGGTGAGAATACCGCCAAGGTATTCCTTGAGTGGAGACCGCGACTCGGTAAGCGTAGTGTTGGACGCCCTGCGACAAGATGGGATGATGACATTCGAAGGTTGGCTGGTGTGGGCTGGATGAGAGTGGCCGAAAATCGGGAGTAGTGGCATGATAGGTCTCCACCCATGTCCAGCAGAGGACGAGTGTGGGTTGCTGATGATGATTCCTGGCGTATTAATGCCGCAAAGGTATTTCCAGCGTAAGGTGTTGGAGAACAGACGGCCGTTGGGGTGGAAAGGTCCTTGAGTGGAGGCCGCGTGCAGAAGGCCGCAGCCGTGGCAGGCCTCCCACCAGGTGGACCGACGATCTGGTGAAGGTCGTTGGAGTCCCTTGAATGCGGGTGGCACAGGACCGGTCTGTGTGGAGAACTTTGGGGGAGGCCTATGTCCAGCAGTGGAAAGTGAGATGTCTATTGGCTGAAATGATGATGATTATGATTTTCCAAACAGGTTTTTAATGTGAGCATACCATCATGTGATCCGTCTACTCACTTGCCACCTATCAGATAAAAAAGGACTCGGGGTCAATAACAAAAGCTCGTTCTCTATTGACCCAACCAGAATTTATTAAGAGTGTATCTGGAACCGTCTTGAGGCTATCAATGCTAATGTGGTGTAACCCACAATTTTGGTAGTTTTTTTTATGATAATATGTGGCAGACGAGCAGGCGGATCATCTGATTGTAAGCGACTACCGCCGCCCATAGACACATACAACACCAGCAGAGTCACAAGCGCACCGCTAACCTTCAACCCCTTTCTCCCAATTGGGCCTCCGGCACTCTCACTCGATCGAAATACAGCGCAGGCGCTGCTTCACGCCGGTCTTCTGTGAGGCCGTGGTGTTACTCAGGTCGAGCCGGCCCATCCATGCCGAAGCGTGGCTCTCCCACTATTAAACTCTTGCATTGCACTGTTGTGGTTAAATTTTTGGTATAAAACACATTCGTTATACTGTCGTAAGCACAACACCATTGCACCATAGAGGCTGTCAATGTTCTCCAACATTTCCGAGCTACCATGAAATGCGTTAGTGATATTATGACAGTAATATTTCACTTAGTTCAAAAATATTCTCCTCCCGGGAATATTCGAGCGGCAGCCCGGTCGACGCGCGATCATCGCAAATCCTTCTCGACGTGATGTCATATTCAACACTCATTTTTATCAATACTTTTTCTGAAATATACTCGTATTTCTGATTTAAAATAATCATTTTTGTTATAGCAATTTATTCTTACAATGCACTTCAAAATTCATCGAAGGGTGGACTAGCACCCACCAATCTAGACCCATAACCCAGAACAGCCACACAGTATGTAAAAGGTTGTCACAATATCCATTTACTCGTAACACAAAGTATAGAATTCATCTTATTTTATACTTAGTTACTACTTAGAGAGATTCCGAACCCCTTCTGAATTGCATCAGCCAGATGGCCCACCACAGAATCGGTAAGGCGTGTGCACACGTGTAGACTGAGGTCCAACTACATGGTGATTGGTTATTTTCGATGTGAGATGTCAAAATGTCACTAAACGACCAATGACGTTGAAGTTAGACCTCAGTCTTCACGTAAGCCATCTAACGGATTTTCCACATGCGGTACCCCCTATTGCATCAGTCCACCACAGAATCGTAACGCCCTTACATTACCATAAAATTACTTACCAAGTTCTTCCACTAAACTTCACCACTGACAAAACGTCGTACAAAACTAAATTTAATACCCACACACTCGGTTGGTATCATTTTCCTCGTGATAACTGTCAGATCAACAGTCCCGGGACTGCCGCCAGTCGGTACAGCGTAATGCGTCAGTAATACGACGGTAATATTTCACTCGTCTCCGGGGGGCATGGTGGAAATTTATTCATATTCAACGATCATATTTTACGGGACAACCTATAAGGTTGTACGCGGAGTATGGATTGAATGGGGATTCTTAGCGTATGGTGTCGATACATCGATGTTATCTCTAGATACATAATTCCGTTCGAAAGCGCAAAACAGTGATCTTATCAGTACTGTCATTACGAGTAGTAGTTTTACAGATGCAGATATTTTCATCATCTTTCATCATCATCATCTTTTCAGCCAATAGACGTCCACTGCTGGACATAGGCCTCCCCCAAAGTTCTGTTCATTTTTACTTAGTTAAATATCAGCCTGTACTGTCCCACTTCAGGGCAAACTAAAGGCTCCATCATAGAAATCAAGTCATCGCTACTATGGTGGGATTAGGCTTAATCGCCACGCTTGCTAAATACGCATTGGAGATCACAAACCCGGGCTATGTTCGAAAAATTCGAAACATAGGTAGATTTTTTACGTAGTCTTACAAAAAAATATTTACTTATTTTACTTACCTATTACAAATATTCCTTTCCTTCTTAGATACTTGCCAGGTGTTAAAAGTCTTAGGTGTTGATAAAAGTCCTCACAGGCAAATAGCACTCTTGGGGTTTCCTGTCTCAATTAATCTTAATATTAATTTATAAATGTTGGAAAACAGGCTAGGGACTGGTTTAATTACTTCAGTCTTCTATTCATAATAATATGGAGTTTTCTGTATAGTGTAAAGATACGGAAACACAGTCATTTTCCTTTTAGTAATAAGTAATTAGTTAATTTATTGAAATGTTTCTTCAGATTTCTTTCTTATTAGCTGAAGAATTCACAAAGTGTAGTAAAAATTAAATTAGATAATATTTTTTATGGGTTACGGTGGCTGATGAGCGGACGGATTACCTGATGGTAAACGATTGCCGCCGCCCCAGACACCTCGCGCTCGACAGTTAACCACTGCCTGGCAAAGGCTTTGCCAGCCAGATCTATGACTGACAATCATTTTGAGCTATTAAGAAGTATTTGGTCTACCTATGACTGCTGCACTTAGAGATCTCATTTAACCATAACGTCGTAACGCCCAGACAGCAGACACAATGGAAAATCAATTGTTTTATGCCTTTTAAAAGGCTTTTGGGCCTTACGACGTTAATGCTCATTATTATAATTATGGGTAATCTTTATATCTGTGAAAATAAGGGTCAATATTTTTACTTAAGTGACAATTAAGTTTCAATTAACATCTCTGAGTGCGGCAGTTTTTCTGCTCCAATTTATTTGTCAGCGACTGTACTGCCAGCTAACTTAATAAGAAAAAAACAAACAAATTTTATAACGGAGAGTAAAACAACGTTGTACATTATTATCATTTCATTTTATTTTTTTGTAAACAGTCTTATCCGAGCGATGAGTTTACACACAAAAATGTAAACAAACAATCTTCAATTTTGGCGGTTCTAAGCGAAACATCGGTTATACGAATCTATTAAGAGTCTATGCACACTGCGTTTTTGAGACACACAAGACGACGCGTTATTGTAATATGAGAAAATGTTCTGTTAATGCATTTGTAACACCAAAAGTGGCATTTGTCATGCTTGTAATACTCAACACGCCTTTTATTAATGCGTTTGTAATAATCAAAGTGCCTTTTGTCATGCATTTGTAACACTCAACACACTTTTTATTAATGCGTTTGTAACACTCTTCAATCTTCTGTCAATGCATTTGTAACACTCAAAATACCTTTAGTCAATGCATTTGAAAAACTCAAGGTGCCTTTTTAAACCAGTCTGTACCATTCGAACCAAACGCGTTACATTAGTATCGTAACAAAATGCGTCATTTGTGAGTTTAAAACCCGCTGTGTGCATAGTTTCTAAGCGGTTCGCACACCAAAAGCAATCAACGTTCCAACACCTATAAATAAATAAATAAATAGAGACAACATCACATACATTGTCCTGGTCCCAAACTAAGGTTTTCCCTTGTGCTATGGAAACCAGAAACAACGAAGGTATCACAAACACCCAGACCCAACACAAATATCTGTTTCATCAACAAACATTTGTGTCGGTTGTGTATTATAATTATATATTTTTTTTTCCATTTCAAAATACTGTTTTCAATTTTTTTATCTATACATTCCTTTTTAACTATAGTTATCATCAATTTTATTTTTAAATAAAATAACAAAGTTGAGTTGAAATTAAGTAATTTAACTCGGCTTCGGGAATATAATATCCTTTTTATGCGAAAGCTAGGCAAACTAGCAAACGCATGTTATAGTTAATGTTTTGACCTTTAGGAAGATGCTAGCAAAATGTTTCGGATTTTTAGCAATTTCGTTGATGTTTTTGGTGAGCGCTCCGCCTTAATCAAAATATCTACATCGTCGTTGTATATTATTTTACAATGAACATCCTTAATCTAATATTTACAAGAATTGAAACATGTAATTGAATTACGTTCCACCTTTAAAGCATAAAACGTTTGTAACAGCTATTTACATCGTCCCTTTGAGCTAGGTGAAGAAAAAATATGTCGTTAGTAATAGCAAAGTCCATTGTGATTGGTGGCTGTTTGATGCGCTCCCCTTTGCCAGCTCTGTAAGACCTGGTAAGAAAAAAAAAAGGTTTAAGAATTGCAAGCTTACTTGTCAAGTAGGCATAGTGTGAAAAATTATTGAATGGTCTATTTGTATAACTCATAATCAAACGTAAAATGACTGTCCGGATGGCGAATTTGGTAGTGACCCTGCCCCATACGCCAAAGGTCGAGATACCAACGTTTCGGACCTTTTAGCGACACTCTTGGAACAACTCAAATCGACAATTGGGTATTTGACTAAAAATTTTTTATGTGTTTAATCAAAAGACACCTCAATTTAAGAAACATATTTGAAAGAATCACTTGATTCTCATTTGAATTACCTGAGATATCACAACTTTAAGAGCACATATTTTGGGCAAGCCCAAAAACTTATATCATGACACTACCCATACATTATACACCAAACTTTTATATAAAACCCATGTACATAAACCGAAACAGTTTGATATAGCTACCAAACAAAATTTACTAGATCGCGCATCACAAGGAAACTTGCGTGTGACGTCACTCGCTAGTAGCCATTTGTACAGAGCGTTTTTTGGGCCTGCGTAAAATATGTGCTGTTAAAAATTGTGAATACTCTCAGGGTATTCAAAGTCAGAATCAATAATTCGTTCAACAATGTTTTTTAAATATAGGGATCTTTTGATTAAACACATAAAAAAAATTGTCAAATACCCTATTGTACAAAAAAATCAAATTAAACAGAAAAGTAAATCGTTAAATATTTATCACATTCTTACAGGAACAAAGAAATTTAGTAAGGTTAACAAAATTCCATCGGTAACATAAACAGAAGTTAAAAAGTTTCTTACCTCCCGCCACGCTGATTTGATTGCCTAAGTCCTCTGTGTAAGAGTTGAGTTTTATTTCTGCGAAATGAAATTTATTGTTATTGTTGTACTAGGAAAATGTTTGAGTAACAGAAAACAATCTTTGTAATGCACGACAGGAGTATGAAAAAGTTAAACAAAGTGTATAAGTCGACAAATGATATTGATTGATACCAGTGGTACCTAGATTATAATAATGTATGTTTTAACATTCATATAAGTATTCTGTATGGACCTAACTTGAATAAAGATTTTTTCTAATTCTATTTCTATAGGGGGGAGTTGTACTACAATATTTATAAATCATCATCCTGAACCCTACCCAGTTTAATTCAAGCCATCCCATTGGTATAGCTGCGCAGTGCGCACTCAAGGTCATAACTACACTTTCTTGCCGAAGACTATACACTGAGTTGGCTTGGTACATTAGTGAAAGTTAGTTAAAAAAACTAACTTAAAACCTTCTCAATATCTTACTGGTCAACAAAATTTATAATTACCTGCAAGCAGCAATAAACATTTACTGACCAATGACTTATTTTGCTGATCATACGAGTATATTATTTTTTTACTGCTCATAATATAATTATTTCTCAAATTTTGGGGTTAAAAATTTGACTAGAAACTAGATTCCATTCCCTCGTCGCTTGCGTCCAAAGCAGTGGTCTTATTTTACATTCATTATCTTTGAAAGTCTGGATCGACTTTTTCTGCCAGCAAGTATTATCTGAACTCTTCAAGTGGAGAGTTGCTTTTGCTCATTTCTTAACGAGGTCGAGCTGACACTGATATTCGTGTTGCATTTTGTGCTTCTATTAATGAAGTAAAGTTTGGGAACTATGAAACGAGATGTAATTTTGACCAAATTAATTTTGAGGATGGCTTGTGAGTGGAGACGAAGGACTTTATACTTGTGTTGTCGATAGTCCACATATATAATACCACCGATAGAAAAAAAATAGTATCGAAAATTTATCTATAGTATTTTCCACGTGTCAATAGTATTGATACTATAACTAAACTACTACAGTTATAAATTATCAATATTCGGTTACGTTTCGATAATATTCGATGCTGTCAAAAATAACAGTACTATCGATACGTTTGACAGCTTCGAACGTCAAACCACAAAATAATTACACACAGAAGGTACACTCAGCCTGATTTTGAATTTAAAAGAGTTCGTTGAACATATGCTAGGGTTGTTGCCCGGCATGAGTACATAAGCGCGCGACCTCTACCACAGACTTCGACAGTTTGACAATCTTATGTCATAGGCTAGGATTAATGTGGTCGAAAAGGCGTATTTCCCCGTTAGTGCGCATGCGTAAGTACATAACACGTTTTTAGCTCTTAGTGGGCAGCCTACTTTCTGTGTGTAATTATTTTGTGGTCAAACTATTGATAGTATTAGTATTAGTGAATATCTAAGAAGTGAATATTGTAAAAGTCTTGCGTCATTTTTCTATAGATACTTTTGCACATGCTATTTGCTCTTCACGGCCCATTTTGGGAAAAGTTACATTGAGACACAGACACAGACTTTGTAGGGAGTGAAGAAACGCACCGGGGAAAGAGCCCTTAGCATGTACCTGGTGAGCGTCTCCCAAGATTCAGTCCGTATGCCGAGACGGTAGGAAGGACCATGGGCTGGTGGAGGGACCTGTGTGTGTGTGTCTGGTCTTCGCTCTTCCCCGAGGAATTAACTTGTTTAAGACCAATAGGTAAAACTTACCATAAAGTCTAAGGGTGCCTTCACTCTTCCCCAAAGAGTTGGTGCTGACGCAGTTGTAGGTGCCGATGTCGCTTTTGGAGAACTGCCTGATGGTCAGCCACATCGACACCTTGTATGACGACTTCTCTTCTCTGATTGTGTATTTGGGCCTGAGAAGGTAAAGGAAATTAGTGAAAAACCTCCGTATTTCTCAAAACTATAAGCGTATTTTTACAACTTGCTTCGGTGATAAGGAAAAAAATCGTAAGGAAATCTAACTAACATGTTCCGAATTTTTCCTAAACGTGTAACCATGATCTACTTCGTCTTTTGATCTGGTCTAGGTTTGTGATTGCTATACATCCCAAATCCTGCGATCATTAGTCTAAACGGTATTCCAGGCTGCCAGGTGCAACTGAGATAGACCCGCTGAAGATTTCAGATTTATTCCTATAGGTTACTATAGGTAAAAGGCAATAAATAACTATTAATTTTCTATTGTATTCTGTCGTAAGACTCTAAACGAAAGACTAGTGGCTATTAGTGGCATAATGATATTTGATTTACTTATTAGAAATGAATAACATAAGACAGTTTTATTGTTTAAACGGTCAGTAGGTTAAACCAAAACAAAAGGTTAGCAGCGCACTTCTGACTCCATTGGTGTTGCGGGTGTCTACTCTATAGGCGGCTGTAATCGCTTACCTTCAGGTGATCCGCCTACTCGTCCGTCACTTATTACATAAATATAAAAAGAGATATTTTTATGTCCTACTCCGTAATTTTCACTTAGGTATGTTGCATAAAATCTATATCTATACTATTTATAAAGAGATAACTTCTATGGACAACGACAAGGCTTATAGGTAAACCGAAAACACGAAATGCTTGCGCGATGTAATTGGACACAGCGTCATCTATTGGTTCATTTCTGAATTACGGTCCCGAAGCGAAGTGAGGGCGGGCCACTAGTAATATAATATGCTATATTACATTTTTATACCTTCAGATAAAAGCCAAAATCGTGACGGAATAACAAACATGTTAGAGGCAGAAAAACGAAGGCTGCGTAACAAATATAAGCCATGTTTGTTTCCAGAATACTAGGGAGAAAAGATGTTATTAACGATGAAGCTTCTGCATTGACAGAGATTGAAGATTATCATATTATTGCTCTTAGAGAAGAGAATAGTGATAGAACCATGCGCCTTCAAAAATAAATAAGTCCTTTAATAAAGAATTTGTGATGACTGGCAGGAGGTAACGCAGGACTGACGATGGCTCCTAGTATGATCGGAGGCCAAGGCTCAATTTAGGTCGCTGCGTCAACCTGTTAGTTAGTCAATGAGAAATTGTACTTAGTACTTACAGCCACACATCAAAGTATACAAAACTGTCAAATGTCTTCAATCTACTCTCATCTTACTGTCATACACATTAGGTTCAATATTATTTGAGGGAATTTGACAAGTTGTGGTAATCTGATAAGTGGCTGACTGTTCATACAAATTAATCGATACTTTTCCAATATCGATAGCTAAAGCTTAATACCGGCTAATGTACGATAGTATTTGATTCTGTTAGACAGATGCGATACTGTCAATATCGTTATCATATGTTTTCGAGGTCAACTATCGATATTTCAGCAACACTAGTGTGAACTTACCCATCAAGGAGCATCTCGCCCCTATTCTTGATCCAATAGTTGATGGTATTGGGGTACGCTTCTACGTAGCACTTCAGCTTCACGTCTGTACCCAGTGGAGCTCCAAGCAGCTGATTTGGCACTTTCACCGTAGGGGCAACTGTTATGAGAAAAGAAATTAATTAAACATTTTTGAAAAAAATAACCGACTTCAAGACTACAGCCAAGAAAACAATATGTTTTTGTTGTTTTTATCAAAAACCACGTCAATTTTGATAAAATACCTATATATGGGACTACCGTTGGATGATGGCCGAGCAAACAAAAAAAAGAATCATTAAAATCCATTCATAATTGGCGGAGAAATCGAGTAACATACATACAAAAAAACATACGGGTCGATTGAGAACTATATAAGTACGTATTAAGTGAGTGCAATTTAACGGGTGGTTTTGAGTGGAGGCCGCGTGCAGGAGGCCGCAGCCGTGGCAGGCCTCCCACCAGGTGGACCGACGATCTGGTGAAGGTCGCGAGTCCCTTGGATGCGGGTGGCACAGAACCGATCTGTGTGAAGAACTTTGGGGGAGGCCTATGTCTAGCAGTGGACGTCTATTGGCTGAAATTATGGTGTTGATGACGATTTAACGAGTCAGCAAAAGAAAGAAACTTTTGTATTTTTTTAAATTAATTAATCACACAACATCTCTATATTAACCTGACTCCGTAATAAGTAGCTGGAGCACTTGTGTTACAGATATCAGACAACAGAGGAAACACAAATATAATACTTAAATACATATTAAATAATTACACCCAGACACTGAACAAACACAGGTGTTATCACAACGAATGTTTGTCCAGTCAAAACAACTTGGGATCGAACCCACAACCTTTGGCGTATGAGGGTCACTACCAAATACGCCATCCGGCCAGTATGGACGTGTGTAAGAAATCTCTAAATTCGATTTCAAAGTCGAGTGTTTGAGAATTTCCCCTCAAATAAACCATCTGCTTGTTTGAATATACAAAACAAAAAATGGCGATTTTATTTAAACCTAAAAGTATTTTGTGTCCCACCCGACAATCCATCATACTACATAATTCAATATTCTAGAATGTATGTTTAGCTGTAACACACTGACAGCCATAATACACTGTCATACCCACAAAATTCCATAAAAGGTCCACTAATTACGAGCAGTGTTCGCACAAACAAAGGCCCCGTCAATAACCCCATTTGTATTCTCGTAGTCTACTCCCGCACCAGCATCCAGCGTGTAATGAAAATATATACGCGAATAAAACTCTAATAATTTATAAGATCGAGTAAAAACTACCCATGCGCCTTTATATCGTTCGGTTTAACGGGTAGCGAACTTATGGCTTGCGTTTTTCGATCATAAAATTCCTAGGATACTGTGTAGAATGCGTTAAAAATGATGGCATCATTCACAAAAGAGCGCTATTTCACGTTTTTGGAAAATTGAATTACTATAAATTAGAGTCAAAAATAAAATAGGTAGGTAGAAAACAGCTTTTTTTTTCGCTCATTGAATGGTCATATCTTGGCAGTGAAGTCTTTACACGGTATATTTTTACACCGTTACGTAATATTGCATATATTTTTTACACGTTGTTTACCTATATTTATTGTACCTATGAGTGCTATGTTTAAAGCGTGGTGATTAAGCCTAATCCAATATGAGGCGTTGGTATTTTTTTTTACATTTATGACAATCAAGATGACCTCACTCCGCCTGATGGTATGCAGGCCGTGAGATCCAAATATGAGATTGACAGGCACAAAAGAGCAGACAAAGTGTCTATTGAGTCTGTCACTCTCACCCTGAAGGCCTGCTGAGATGCCGTTTCACGCCCCGCCTAAAAAACCCAGATTGAGGAATTTAACATAAATTCCGGGTTAATAAAATTGACTATATAATCAACACACACAGTTATCAAGACTCAATTCCGGTTTGAAACCGCTGCATTAACTTAACCAACAAATTCTGTTTGACTCCCTGCCACCTCACTTGTCAAACAACACGATAATCCCAGCAGCGGTGCTGCGCGCACGGCTCTCGAAGTTATCCGGAATCAGCCAATCCGTCTTAGTTACAGGTTTGATATATACGACTCAGTAAAGTAAACTATCAGGCTCCATACTGTTCCACTGGCAAGGCATTCCTCAGCGTCAACATCAAACGCCTCCATCATTGAAATCAAGTCATCGCTACTATGATGAGACTAGGCTTAATCACCACTATTTATGATCAAAACGTACCAGGCGTAGTGATAGCTTCGGATGCAACTAGGGACTATAATACGCTAAGACAGTGGTTCCTAATTTGGGGGTAATTACTCCCGCAGGTGTACATATTACGGGGATTCTAGGGGGGTAACACGGGATGGCACAAAATAGTATTGAAATAGAAATGTCGATTCCATCTTGCTAACAAATTTACAGATGTGCAAACGTGGTTTGTCAAACTCTTGTTTACATAAAACAAAAGCCAGAAACCATCTCAATGGTGAGAATGACGTAACCGATTTTAATTAAGTATTTTAAATTAACTAGGGGCAAACTCAATTCCCATACTTCTTCACAGGGGTAGAGACATTGAAAAGGTTAGGAACCACTGCGCTAAGATGAGAGTGATCTGCGAGGATGTGATGTCGCAGAAGGAGGAAGCTGAGCACCTGCGGGAGCAGGACCGCTCAGCTCAGCCCTCCGCCGAACAGTTGCGCGGCATCTCCCTCAACTTTAGCGAGGAGGCCAGTCGGCAGCCGGAGCGGGGGCACCGGTGCCGACATTGCACAGGCCTCCTCTGCAGCCTGGTAGGGACGGTTCGGTGCTCCCGGCCGCCCCTGGTGATAAAAAAAAAGGATAGAAGGTGCTTACTACTAGTAACTAAAAAGTATAATCCTCTTGCTGACGGCAGGGGGGACGTCGTTGGAGGCGATGCAGAGGAACGCACCCATCTGCCTCCTGTCCACCCGCCAGAGGGGCAGGGAGCTGCCCACGTAGCTCTCCACTGAGGACAAGGAAAAATGTGAAGACAGACGGTTGATGTTGTATCAGTAAACTTATCTTAAATTAGCAGGGAATATAGAGAACTGGTATTTTTTAAAAAATAAAGAATATAAATAAATTGACACAACATAACATACATTGTCCTGGTCCCAAACTAAGGTTTTCCCTTGTGCTATGGAAACCAGAAACAACGAAGGAACCACAAACACCCAGACCCAACACAAATAATGTGTTTTATCAACGAACATTTGTGTCGGTGCGGGAATCGAACCCGCGACCCTTACGTCTCAACCGGCGCTCTAACCATTGCGCTAAACGGGTTGTCGTCGGGTATTGCTTGTATAGTTTTATTTCTGCATAAAAAAAAGTTTGGCACCAAAATGTAAATGATGAGGATGGAATGACAACTGCTTACGTGTTGGATAAGTACATATTAATGTCTCCGCTCTATTATCAGAATGTAAAGTAAGAATCCATAAGACCTAGAACTCACGTTAAAATATTCACGCCGTAGTTACTTAAATATTAGTCAGTATATGTGTATATGTTTGTTGATGAAACATATTTGTCTTGGGTCTGGGTGTTTGTAGTTCCTTCGTTGTTTCTGGTTTCCATAGTACAAGGGAAAACCTTAGTTTGGGACCAGGACAATGTATGTGATGTTGTCTCAATTTATTTATTTATTTATTTATGTAGCTGAGGCACGAAGTATAGCGATGACCAAAATAACGCGCACTTGTAAAAAATAAGACTTTCTATCAAAATTGGTTTCTGCGCACTCAAGGTCATAACTACACTTTCTTGCCTCGGACTATACCTACATGCTCTAGATAACCTTTTCATAAGCTGTTTAAGTTTGTTGACATGTCACCCCCAATTTGTTTTGTGTTGTCTAGGTTTAGATACGTTTTGTTTGTTTTAATTCTCATAATTAAGCTAAACTCAATCAAAAGGAAATCCACCAACTCACATCACGGTTCAATTCCAACAACTAAATCTATTCCATTCTATAATTTCATGTCATTGGCAAAGTTGTGTCCTTGTTCTTAGGTTGTGTCGCACCCAAGACGCAGTTAAAAATATTTAAATTATTATGTCAAGAGTTCGAATAATTACCTAAGTGTTCTAGTTTTACTTCTAAGTGCTCGTAATATTATTCATTTTTGTTTAGGCTTAGGAATATTTTATTATGCCACGTCATGGTGCTATTTGGGTCGACACTCATGACTGTGTGGTGTAAGCCTAAAGTGACTCTATGAATTTATTATAGAGTTCATTGAATTAACTTTCTTTCGGCATATTTTTGATGTCTACGTTTTTTACTGTATCAACACCAAAATAGACACAATTGTTCGTTTCCATTAATTTTCCACCCACTTCTTATTTTAGCTGTTGTAGGTTTTCTCAATTGTACTGGGACATAATGTAGCTAAATTTATATAATTATACTTTAATGACGCCACCGTTGTTTTTTTTTAAATAAACATCGGTGCTGATTGATGTTAATTGGTCTTATTATGTCATGATAGCTCAGTGGACATTCTTAACGGAAGATCTTAGGTATTTTTATGTGGTCGGTGGCAGACGAGCAAACGGATCACTGATGGTATGTAATTGTTGAATTTAAATAGTTCATGATTCTCGCAATTCAGCGTTTGTGGGAATCATGAACTATTAATTAATCTATTTAGGAATATTTGTGTCATCGTTACATAATCTTAATCCTAGGAAATAAATTAACTTTAACACAGCCCTACGGTAAGTGTTGTGTCGGAGTGACTTTACCGACATTTATTAAGTGGCAGAGAAAATGTTGAATATGAGAGGGTATCCGAAGATGCACAAGCCGGGCGTAGCAGATTACGCCGTGCACTTTGAGACCGCTCGTGACCTGTAGAGCTACCATGAGTTGACATCGAAATCTGACATAACGTAAACTATTGCTCTGTCTCTTTTAAATGCATCACAATGAAAGAGACAAAGCGATAGTTTTCGATAGCGAGGATAGTATTTCAAACTCATGGTAGTGCTACTGAACCCTCAGAGGATTTTTTTAAGTGCAATATTTTTCGTTATAATTCGTGACCGCCGCCGTTTTACGCGGTCAAAACGTTAAGCAGTAAGTCCTATATTGCACTTATATTTAAACATCCTCGTGTTTAGGTACCGTTTATATGAAGTCTACAATCGTCAACAGTCCCAAAGATATCATACAAATGGGACGAAAGTGTCCAAAACCGCCACAAAAGATACTAACACTCGTCGCATTATACAAACCCATTAGCTATTCTGTTTTGTTTTGCCACGGTGGCTCATTTCTCTTTAAATTAGGAAGGGTTACGATATAAGAGGCGAACAAAGCTTAGGAATGCGGTGCGAGGACTTTCCTCTTGTGAAAGAACAGGTAAGAGGTTGTTAAAGGGAGTTAAGGGGGTAATTAGGAAATATTAGCAGGACTGTCGTAATGCTTAGAATATTTTTAAAGAATTTTGCCAACTTTTGTGTACTCATTATTTACCTAAAATTTTCGAAGGGACGTAACATGGAGCTATGAATTTTGTTTTGTTGCCATCGGTAGTCGCTTTGCCATTCTCGTATTAATGTAAAGTAGTTATAGGTTGATACATTCAAGTACCTACGAAATTCCTATGCTAATAATGGTATACTATTTTAAACTAAAGATGAAAAACAAATTATTATTATCTCACTCTCATCTTAACGTATTATTTCCAGTAGCATCCAAAGCTGTTAAGACGTAATTATATTTTGATTTTGGGTACGCTTAGATCATGATCCAGTTCTTAGTTCCGTTTTGGAAATTACAATGAAGCCACAGCCGTTAACTTTTGCCCTTTAACATAATTTAAATTACAAGGTGGCTCGCTTTCTTTTCTTTTGGGATTGGCGATCACAAACCCGAGCCTGTTTAAAAAATTCGAAACATACTTTTGCCCGACCCCGGGACCCCAAGATCATGGTACAGTCGAGTTCAAAAATATGTATACACTTTAGGACCTTGTCACAGTACATATGTATAAGAAAACGACTTCCACTTTCTTATAAATATGTATTGTGACAAGGTCCTAAAGTGTATACATATTTTTGAACTGTACTTAAACGACTAGACTAACGTGGCATTAGTCTAGTGGCTCCCTAATGCCAAATAAATTATTTATTCCGTTATATGCGTGTGACTTGTAGAAAGCATTTGCACCAAAGTACTAAAACGCTCTCAGTTCTTTGCAAAAGAATTTATAATTCTAAATATCATAAAATATCTACCACTTATCCCCTCTTGTCTTTAGTCATTCCCCTTATGTGTAGGTGTTAAAGCAAGAGCGTCTGGGTCGCTCCCCCCCTCCCCCCATCCCCCTACCAATTTGTGAGAACACCTGTGTCTCCATTTTGAGACCGTAGGGTTAGGTTTGCTTTTAAAATTAAAAAGCCAAATTTAATTAAGGATCGGATAGCAAGTGTGGGTTAAATAAATAATGAGGAGTGAAAGGCTAAAAGTGAAGTTTTTGGATTCATAAATAGAGATTTTTTTAAAGAAATGTTGGCGTGTTGATGCTTTTGAAAAAACGAAGTCATTAAAGTGAGTGCTAGACGCGCGGTTCTTGTGGCAGCCCTAGGATATTCTAGTAACGCAAAGGACATGCTCCATAACTGGCCAAGATTATTACAGTAAAATTAAATATTTATCAAAAGCGGAAAAAATCTATCGATTTGGAGATAATTGCAAAAGAAAATCATTGCATTTTGAACATAATGACTTTGTAGCTCAGTTGTTACAAAATATTCAACTGGTTGGTAAAAGATCGTAGGTATAGAATAGAATCCATCACAAACTGCATTTTGCTCATTATAAAGTAAAGGCCCGTCCTAACTTTGTATCAGGACATAATTTTGCTATTAGTTCCAAAATTTGCCAATAGATGGTGTTAGGTATTGATAACAAAGCTCAAGTGTTTCGTCTTTTAACCTCGGTATGAGCCTTGATATATTTTTTTTTTATGTGATAGGTAGCAGGCGGGCAGGCGGATCACCTGATGATAAGCAATTGCCGCCGCCCATGGACACTTGCAACACCAGTGGAATCACAAGTGCGCTGCCAACCTTTTGTCCCCTTACCCCCCGAGTGGGCCTCCGGTACCCTCACTCACTCGGCGAAACACAGCACAGGGGCTGCTTCACGCCGGTTTTCTGTGAGGCAGTGGTATCACTCCGGTCGAGCCGGCCCATTCATGCCGAAGCGTGGCTCTCCCACAGTTATATAGATCTCTTTATAAGTAGTAGTTATAGGCCTAGCCTAGTGTTAGGACTAGCGAAAAATGTTTCCTTGTAATATTTTTGATTATAAATATTTTTTTAATTTATGCTTACCCTTATCAAATTCTCTTGAAAGTGGCTTCTTCAACAGTATAGGCTCATGGTCTTCCCTCCTCCAAGTGATCTTAGGAGGCGGGTGGCCTGTCGCCTTACACGTGAGGGTGGCGTTCTCCAACTCCTGGACGGATACGTCTGCTGATGTGTCATCGCTCATGATGTCCGGCGGTACTGTGGACAAAGACAATAAGTTTGAAAAATATAACAGTGGGAGAGCCACGCTTTGAAAAATAGAACAATTCAATTCAATTCAATTCATTTATTGTCAATCATATGAGGCAAGATGTTACAGTTCAGCATTAGTATATATGAACCCTGATGGACAGTGGTCGGCTCGACCGGAGTAATACCACGTCCTCACAGAAAACCGGCGTAAAGCAGTGCATGCGCTGTGTTTCGCTGCGTAAGTGAGAGTACCAGAAGGGTGGTTAAAAAGTAAATAGCGCACTTTTGACACCACTAGTGTTGCAAGTGTCCATGGGTGGCGGAATAGGCTAAAGCTTGACCACAATCGCATGTGATGGAAAGCGTTGATGAGTTCAAGGATGCCACGCGTTTGCGATTGTTGGAAGATGCCGGTTTACTCTTGCTTTGATAATTGTCTAGGCAATTGACTGCAACTAAGTTACTATTATAATCTAACAGAGTTCGCAGTAAATTTGCGTACTAAGATTTCATCAGTGGCTGTATACTCTTTCTAGTTTTTCGCACTCACTCATGTGAAGGTATGCACAAAAAAGGTAGGTAAACGTAACTCCTATTTTTCCAAGAAATTTCGCTAAGTTGTTAATTAACATTGTAATTTGGGCCATAATGAGGCAACGCCCAAAACAAATCTACAAAGCTTGAACGTAACTCAAAGAGTTTTATTGCCCCCAAGTTTCGGACAAAGGAAAGGTGGCATAGTGCATAGTGAACAGTAGGACAGCTTAACTAGTCTAGATACAATTCAATGAATCCAATTCGATCAGCAAAATAGCGACCAACTAGAATAATGGAAACCTACAAGTTTAGTTTCCTTTAGTTTCTCAAACATTTGATATTCAAAATTGTTGAGAAAATGATGAACGTTTAAGGTTTCAAAGTCACGTTGATGTAATTACCAGACACCAAACCCTGGATCATGGTTTAAGCGTTTATTGGGCTCCGAAGCGATTGCGTTGGACGCAATTGTCTAAAATTGCATAGCAAATACAATCTTCATACCGTTAAGCCTATGCATCAAAATAAAAATGCGTACAAAACATTCGAATTGAGCAAGACTAACTTATTGCAGTTGCTCGCGGCGGCTGTAGCATCATGCTGAGGCTGAACCTTGTTGGCCGCAACTTCTATGTTTTCTTTATTTTGTCTTTTTGTCTGTGTAAATAATTATGTTGTGACCTTAGATCTAAGGAGATCTAAGGTCAAAGACTTAGCTTATAGAATTGCGTGGCTTAAGTGGCAATGGGCAGGGCACATTGCGAGGAGAACAGACGGCCGTTGGGGTGGAAAGGCCCGTGCAGGAGGCCGCAGCTGTGGCAGGCCTCCCATCAGGTGGACCGACGATCTGGTGAAGGTCGCGGGAGTCCCTTGGATGCGTGTGGCACAGGACCGATCTGTGTGGAGAACTTTGGGGGAGGCCTATGTCCAGCAGTGGACGTCTATTGGCCGAAATGATGATGATGAAATATGTTGTGGTCAATAAATGTTTTCTTACTCTTTCTCTTACGTAGTTTAACAGCTAAACTTGTTCAGTTAATATGTAAACTACTTTGTACTATGTCATTCCGCGGAGGGGCTGCCAACTTTAACGCGAAAAGTTCCAAAACCTTGAGAGAAAAAGTAAACGGTCACAATATCTGGGTTGGGATTCAGCGGCGAGGTGTTTGGGTAGTTTTTGCCCATTAATGCGTCGGTCTAACTGGCTAGAAAAATCTTAAAACTAGTTTATATAGTACAATTTTAGGAAGTTCTGTTTATCAAATGCCCTTTGCTTAAAAGGTTTGGTAGAAATCGCTTTAAGCGATAAATTAAATTTCTGTAATGATGTATTCTTAAGTTGTAAGTTTTGTGCAATAAAGTAGGTATAAACTATTTATCTATATTTGGCTGGTTTTGATTATGGGTACCAGAAAAGTGTGCGTTTTCTGGCACATTCACAATTCCCGAATATCTTAATGCATTGCATACATTGTAATAACTTGTTACTTAATTCAGAAAAAAATGTCTCATTTTTATAAATTTACTACCAGAATTTCCTCCTAACCAGGGACTAGTTCCACCAATAACGCTTAAAAAGTGCTCAACCCTATAAACCGCATGAATACAGATCAGATTTCGGACATGTTTTAATATCCAAAAATGTGATGAATCTGTAGTTAAGTTATTTAAAAAAAGGTAGCGGTAACATAGAGGTACGATTTCATCAAGCCAACAATTATGTCAGAGCTTTCAAGTACAGTAAAAAATACAAGTTTATTCATGAGTGTTCTTTTTAGAGCTCCGTACTCCATAGAAATATTCAACGCAAAATCACGGTTATTTGACCAGTTTTATGCTTATATTGTGTTAAAGCTTTGGTTTACATTGTGTGATAGATAGCGTGGCAGAGAGCTCTTATAGCGGTCACTTACGCTTATAAGCAACGTTTACTAACGCTTATTTAAGCGCTAAGATACATTTTTAATGTTTTCATCCACTTTCTCTGCTTTTGAGTTCTTATAGCGATAGATATAAATTATCTATTACATTAACTTTTATCATATCTATCAATGATTTTTTTTGTTTGTAAATTTTTTGCTTGCATTTGTGTAATGTGATCCTGTTTTTTTTTTGTAAATAGGTAATATCTCTGTTGTTTTGTGCTGCTCTACTCTTTCCATATTATATAATCTACGTGCGTTCACCCAAGGTCCAGCCGGAAAACCCAGCGCTGCAGCAGCTGCTTGCAGCGGCATGTAGCATCATGGCTGAGGCTGGAACCTTGTTGGCCGCACTTTCTGTTTCCCTTGTTTTGTCTTTTGTCTGTTGTAAATGTTGTGGTCAATAAATGTTTTTCTTATTCTTACTCTTTCTTACTTTTTATACCGCTCATACGCTTCAATACATTTATACCAAAGCGCATTTCATTCAAGTTTCTAATTCAGTACTGGTTCACTGTGGCTTATTATCACTCGCGCTTATACCATTTTTAGCACACTTTACTCAGTTTTCTAATTATACAGCACTAAGTACCGTCCTAACTCACCCCGCACTAGGTAACGTCGTCCATTTGCATTCGGCGTACATTACTCCGTGAGTCTGTGCCATTCTTTATTCTTGTTCCCAGTTCTATAATGACGGCTGATTTGTTTTTTTGGGGCGCTAATTAAACGGGGCGGAATGGTTAGCCCTTTCGTTTTGGATTAATTTTAACTGTGAAGCTGTGAAGCAAAGTACTGAAAGGATTTGTTTCACAATGTAAAGATAAAACGTCACATAGCTAAGTAACACATATTATTTTGAGTAATATATAATAGTTGCGGTTTCTATCTGTAAAACTCATGGACGTAAAGTAAGATATTATAACGCTATTTGTCAGTAGTGAAACGCAACAACAGTGTTAATAGTAGCAATAATTAGCATATTCGCACCTTTGGTAGAACAAAGGGCATAATGGTCAAAAATTGCATTAATGAGTTAATTATGCAGAAATGATTTGAATTATGTTCCCCAATTTTTGCATACTTAACTTATTTAGTGCAGTTTTGACACTTGTGTCCTTGTTCTACCAAAGGTATATTAGCTTATGTAGAACTTTTACGTACCTATATTGTTTAACTGGCTGTATGACTTTCTTTAAGAAAATTTGAATTTAAAAATAACGCACTAATTCTGTTTAAAAGGTTCACAGCGCACTTACGACTTCTCTGATGTTGCATCACATAAAAATAAACTAGTAGTTTTGGCAGTATATGACATAACTGTCATGAGTTTTCAGCTATTGTGGTGTGCATTCCGACCCCGTTTCTAGTTTTTACTTCCATAGCAGCTATTTCCTTTTCGCATGTTAAAACTAAGTATAAACTCTACAACAAGGTTATCCACGTTGCATTCAGAGTCATAATGCGGAGGTTCCCAAACTTGTGCTATTAGATACATATTTACATCTTGAAATCACAGACGTTTAATTTAAGACATGATAGTTAAATGTTGGAATGAGCCCATCGCTCAGTGGATAAGATCGCGCCTTCCAAACGGGAGTCATTTGAATCCGAGCATGCACCTCTAGATTTTTAAGCCTAGGCGTGTCGCACACAACTCAATAGTCGAGTTTCATCTGAGGGTACCGGAGGCCCACTTGGGGGGGAAGGGGATAAAAGGTTAGCAGCGCACTTGTAACTCCACTGGTGTTGCAAGTGTCCATGGGCGGCGGCAATTGCTAACCATCAGGTGATCCGCCTGCTCGCCTGCTACCTATCACATAAAAAAAAAAATACGTGCATAGCTCAGCAGTGAGGGAAAACAATGTAAGGAAGCGTGCAGGTTTCCTCACATTGTTTTGCATGACATGCTCATAGCGCGCCCACTCTAGGGTTAATGGTAGCTAGAATCCTATCCCAGAATGTAATTCTGGCCCAATTCATTCTAATCCTCGACCCGTTGTGGGAGTTTGAGAACCTGTCGTATGCACTGTGCAACTTTCTTCCATCAACCATATAAACTTAACACGAATTCGTGCTTGCTGCAATTTTATTACAATCACACTCCCAGGCTTATGCATTAATTTATAACGCCTAATTGCTGGGTACGAGTGCAATTAATTCAGGCAAGTTTATTATCCTCCTGGCAGTTCTGGCATTTGACTTGACTGCTGAAGGTGTTTTTTTGCGTTGACTGCCACACTACTCGTTTAAATGTATAAAACTCCATTGTATCCAAAGTCGCTTTGTAGCCTGAAATACGCTCCATTAGAACAAGATTCAGGTCTGACCTTCTTAACCCTTTTACATAAAACATTACCATCATCATCATCATCAACCTGTTGCAGTCCACTGCTGGACATAAACCGCTCCAAATGCTCGCCACTTTGATCGATTTTCTGCTACTCACACCCACCTCTAGACAGCCATTTCAGAGCAGATCGTCACTCCATCTAGGCTGAGGCCGTCCTACGCCACATTAACCAAGACGCGGTCTCCACTGTAGAACTCGTTTACCCCAACAGTTGTCAGTTCTACGGCAGATATAGCCAGCCCACTGCCATTTCAGCTAACAAATCCAGTGATAGTTAAATTTGGTAAAGAGTGGAACTAATATTGTGAAACGAAGTGAGAGCTGGTCACTGGTACACTATACAACACTTTTTTTTGAGCAGTCGGGTAAAAATCCCAGCCAAACTGAGCCAACTTACAAAAAGTGGCATCTGCACAGTGATACAAGATAGAAAGGAAGGTCTCAATCGCAATCTTCCCGATTAGCTGTCGAAAGGGATCTAAACTCATCATTTATTCCTCATGTAAAGCCAATAACGGTGTTGAATTATCGATAAAACAGCTGTCGGTAAAGGGAAATGTCGAATTTGTGTTTTATCGATCACGAGACCCCAAGACAAGTTGCCGCTTTAAAAAAAAATTAAAGGGGGGGGGGAAGGGGGATCTCGATTCGGTCGCAACGCCCGCTGGTTTTTAAAGCGCTTTTTCAAAGCGTCTTAAGGGGCTATACGAATGAAACTAGCTTTCAACCAACCTATTTACACTGATTGTGGCGAAAATACAATATTTTTTAAGAAAGCAGAACATTACAGACTTAGATAAAAGTAAATTGAATTTTTCAAGATGCAATACAATATATAAAACACGCGACAAGTAACAATAATGACAATTATTGCTCAAAGTGGCCTTTTTTATGCTTTGTTACACTGATACGACCGTATACGCGCAGGAAAATACGCTAATCTGAAATAACTCTTAGTAAGGCCGTTGTACACTTACGTATATGCATTAAATATTAACGCTATGTAGGTAAGTGTCTGATTCTACTTTATGTAGTGCTTGTAAGAAGGGGGTCACGTAATTGGGCCATTAAGCTCCATATTTTATTAATGTAGTGTTGGCTAGTTTTGTTTTTTTTTTTATTGGAAGAAATATTCCACAGACTCGGATACCATACTTTTATTTGCTAAGGTCCATCTTATATAATTAATGAGAGGCTTTATTAAGAAAACTAGTGGCCCGCCCTCACTTCGCTTCGGGGCCGTAATTCATAAAGAGCCAATAGATGGCGCTGTGTCCAATTACATCGCGCAAGCGTTTAGTGTTTTCGGTTTACCTATAAGCTTTGTCGTTGTCTATAAAGGTTATCTATAAAGAGATAACTTACACACTCATTTATGAATTACGGTCCCCAAGCGAAGTGAGGGCGGGCCACTAGTCTCTTTATAAATAGTATAGATGTCGTTAAGTACAGTCCGCTCGAAGTGATAACCTAGCCTAATAGAAAACTGGCGTGAAGCAGTGATTGCGTTGAGTTTTGGTTATTGAGTATACCCATACTCAATAACCATGGCATGGGTCTCTCCGGTACCCACCGGAGAGACCCAATTGAGAATAAAAGATGGGCGCCCAGGTAGACCTACAAAGTTATTCATCATCATCATCTTAGCGTTTTGTCCTGATGGTAGCTGTCCTGCTGGAGCTGGAGCCCGGGGTCCACTTTTCTGCTACAATACCTCTACTTTCCAAGGTCTTGGGCATCCATTCATGTCATTTTATGGACACGAATGTCATCTCTAACGACGTGAGAGTGAGACCTACAAAGATATTGTACCAACATAAACTCTAGGACCTAACAATTAAAAAAATATTTTACAGTAATAACGTTGTAAGTATGATTAAAAACGCAATCAAAAAATGCTAATAGCACACCCATAAATAACGCGCGTACACCCCGCTTAGTTTCGTTGATGGTTTATTTATATGGATCTCGATCACGTCAAAGTGCAAATACGTGCCAATCAATCATCCAGGGTTTAACTGTTCGGAGGAAGAAATTAAGCCTTTATTGACATCGGCGGACGACGCGACGTTGTCATCAGTATGAGCTCAGCAACGTCGATACGAGCATTCAGACGCGCGTTCGAGCGAAGACGCGCGACGGATTTGAAAGATTGGTTCATTGAGTTTGAAAATGTCTTGTTAATGGTGAACGCACACTTATTACAGCCGAACGAGTCAAATGAGTTGAACGTGTCGAAAGTGGCGACCGAGTTGAACTCGTCGAAAAAGTTGAACTCGTCGAATGAGTTGAACTTGTCGAATTAATGAACTCGACGAATGAGTTGAACCCGTTGAATGAATTGAACTAGTCGAATGAGTTGAACTCGTCGAACGAGTTGCTCATATCAAAAGAGTTGAACTCGTTACACGAGTAGGACAAAAAAGGAACCAGTCACGCACAATTAAGTCCTGAAACGGAATGAGCGCGGGCTATTACCCGCTTTATATTTTGGTACTGCCATATTGTTAATTAATTCCTTTATTTGGGTGCTACAATTTCGATAAAATAATAACTCAGTTATTACATATTCCAATTACCTAGGTTAAATTACTATTACGTTACTATACGTCATATTATTAAAATCAAAACTCAAATACGAATGCTGCAATGATAATGTCGAGCACACTGCGTTCCTGCTTTATGCACTTGACTCCTAGCTCATTCAAGTAGAAAATATAATTAATTATACTCAATATCTGTCTTCTATAGACAAAGTGAGGGCAGGCCACAAGTATTTTTATACTAGTGGCGGAGTAAGGTGACCTGCAGGGAAGTAATAACCGCCACCCATTAACATCTGCGAGATCAGAGAGGTGGCTGATTCGTTGCCGGCCTTTTTAGACGGAGCCCGGTCTTGTCTTGTAAGTTCCTAAGTATTAGACGGTATTTCATTTATTTATTTAAACTTTATTGCACAAACATTTGTAACAATAGGCGAACTTAATGCCCAGGGGCATTAGGTATCAGGGGCTGCCTGTTAACCTTTGGGTCATGCAGAAAAGACAGTGGTGCGGCAAAAAGAATGACAGTGTTTAATAATAAGGTTAGTGAAATTTGTAGGTATAATCAAAGGGGTCAAAGATTTATAGTCACGACACCTTACAAATTTATTCCAAAACTATGAAATTGCTTTAGAAACAGCCCCGCTCTAATTTCGACCTCCAGGCTTTCAAACAAAAAACGCTTCGCCAAAGTCCCCGAACAAAATTTTATATGCAAAATCCAATCGGGTATTATAAAGTCACCTGGCCTCTTGGTACAAGTTCGAAATTGGAAAAGGAATCGCTACACCCCCTCCCGGGGCATGCAAATCGTACGCGCAAATAAAAAAGTAAATTGGCAAAGTTTCCCACATTTTGCAGTTACCGACGTATAATATTATATTGGAGTGGAGACGTAAAAAAATCACGATTGGTTTTTTAATTTTTATGAATAAATTTTTATGTTTAACTTGGTCTTAACCACCCTCTACCTCCTACAAGCACAATCAAACTCAAAAGAGGTTACGGGTACGAATTACGATACTGAAAATCGTACCCAAAACCTTTTGTAGTAGGTAATTACCTATTGATAAATACATGTACTACTATATTATTATGCACATCTGTGCATTTTGACTTAAAAACAAATACGAATAAGTATTAAAGCTGTCTTCGATAAAAAATCAGATTTTTATCGACATCTCAAACCGCTCAGCTACTGGTATAATAAAATTTAAAATCATGATCATACATTTTTATTCACCTCCAATAACTCCCAAATCAAATCTTGCAATAACTAGTTTCCAATACTTTCCGTTACAATACTTTGTTACAATACTTCCTATAGTATAACAAAGTTGGAACTTAACTCTTCACACTATTACGTATCTATAAAAGCTATAATATAAGTTATCTGTCTCCACTCGAGGCGGGATGGTTCAGGAAACTTTATTTATTTCCAACTTTGCTAGGAAATGTTTAATGTTGAATTTTTATTTCTATTTCCTTTGAGTCTGCCATGCTAAGACGTGGTGGAGGGTTTTGCTTAAGCATTTTAGTTTAGGTGGCTGTCTTGTGCGTGTTAGCCTGTTAATTTCAAAAACACTCACAAAATGAATGAATAACATATCTACTTACCGAATTAGCAAACTGAAGTGGCAGTGGGCTGGTCACATTAGCCGCAGAACTGACAACCGTTGGAGCCATAAAGTCCTTGAGTGGAGACCGCGACTCGGTAAACGTAGTGTTGGACGCCCTGCTACAAGGTGGGATGACGACATTCGAAGGCTGGCTGGAGTGAGCTGGATGAGAGTGGCCGAAAATCGGGAGCGGTGGCGTGCATTGGGGAGACCTATGTCGTCGCAGTCGGATCGTATAATCCGCCGTATTACATAACAGCTAGCTGTTACTAAAAACAGGGCCGGATTGAATGCGGCTAAATAAAAAACGGCCAGAAATCGTTTTCTAAAGATAATATAATTTTGAGTTTTGGCAACACTTGTCAAGTCTTTGTTAAGTAGAAGTATGTAGAATGCAGCTAGAAGTACGCCACCTTATGAAAGAACGTATCTCAATGCGGGTAATCGTTGATACGCGTTACCTTACTTTGATAATTAAAACACAGCCAAGATTAAAAAAGTCCAAGTTAGACTCGCCCAAATAGTTTCCTATAGCATCTTTCTCATCTTAGCGAGTTATTGGGAATCAAATACGTACACGTAGATACAATTTATGTTTAAATGGAGGCTCTCAACCAAAAAACCCAAATCCTAGCGCTAGTGTAACAATGCGGCTGCTTTTAAATGGAGTATGTATATCCTATGATGAACTCGACACTGATGGGTTTCGAGGCGCATACAGTGCGCAATGGGACATTTACATCAACTCTTATGCCAACGTAATAGGTTCCAAAATTGTATAAACTTGAACACATGTTCCTGTGTGTACTATATTTAGTTTGTATGCTGGAAGTAACTGGTATTCTCTGGAAGTGGGTAATGCAATTCTCGAGTAAAGGTCGTACGTTTTGGAGAGGCGTTTTATTTTGCTACTCTAGTTTTGAGTTTTGAATTTCTATTTCGTAACGTACCAAGGTGTGCTAAGAAAATCCATAGACATTAGAACTGCAAGAACTTATTTCAATTTCACTATCTTAATCATTTTATATTTTGTTTACTAGCCTGTGATGCAGATACTGGCCCACTGCAGGGGAAGCCTTCAAAGTTGTGTGGTAGAAATTTCTTTCAGCGATAAGTTCGCCGAAATTGTACTTTTAATTCCTGTAATGTCTAGTTCTTAAGTTGTGATTTTTGTGTAATAAAGTATACCTATCTATTTTCATCATAGAAATCAAGTTATCGTGACTTTAACTAACTTAATTACGCTTCACACCCAAAAAAAACGTTTATTTATTCATGGATAACTATTGTGTAACTATTATAGTCCTAATAAAGCCCTCAAAAAATCAAATAAATAATCCAGTCAGCCCAACTTAAGTACAATTGATATATTTTTTTTTTTTTATGTGATAGGTAGCAGACGAGCAGAGACGGATCACCTGAATGGTAAGCAATGCCGGCCGCTCATGGACACCTGCAACATCCAGTAGAGTACAAGTGCGCTGCCAACCTTTATCCCCTTCCCCCCCGGGTGGGCCTCCGGTACCCTCACTCACTCGGCGAAACACAGCACAGAGGCTGCTTCCACGCCGGTTTCTGTGAGGCAGTGGTATCACCTCACTCCGGTCGAGCGGGCCCATTTCATGCCGATAGCTCCAGAAGGAATTCCCGACATTTCAAACTCTATTTCACCCAAAAGGGGTGTTTGCATTGACCCGCTGTCTCCAGTGACACCCCAACTCAATAAACTAAGGGACAACTTCCAAATTGAAAAAGAAATCCTAGCACGGGCCGACTCATGTAAATACTGGGAACACAAAATTGCTAAACTCACCGACTTGGGTCAGAGTTAATAAATTATCCGCTGTTAGTTCAACCGATTATGAATTTTGGTAATTTCTGGCCCCGGGTCTGATTGTTCGATGTTGGTCTTGTTTTAGTTGGTCTTGTTTGATCGATGTATTTGTTGGTAACTCGTGTTTTAGTTTTGGTTGAATTGTCTTTTAATAGATTTTTAGCTCTAGTTTGATGATTGGTTTTTCTGTTGAGAAATTTTCAGAGTCAGCCCGAACTCTGGGGCTGGTGGTCTTGTACCCCGTGCCTCAGAAAACACGTTAAGCCGTTGGTAAAATCCATACTATTATTATAAATGGGAAAGTGTATCTGTCTTTATGTCTTTCTTTCACGGCAAAACGGAGCGACGAATTGACGTGAATTTTTAAGTGGAGATAGTTGAAGGGATGGAGAGTAACATAGGCTACTTTTTGCCCCTTTCTAACTCCTCATTTCAGGGAAGTGGAGAGCGCGAGCGAAGCTACGGGTTAATAGCTAGTGGCCTATTATAATATTTTCTTAGAAAAAAAAAGAACTCGTACTAAAAAAAAACTATAAGTAGAATAAAAGTAAAAACTAAGTTCGCCGGCGCTCACTAGTTAGTCCTATAAAAACTTTATTTTAAAACTCAACCATAAAAATGTAAGTAGGTACTTCTCCATGAATAAATTAAACTCCCCCAACTAGGCTCAAGCGACCCAGCTTACGTGTAAGGCCTGCAAAGTCTTTAACACCGAAGATTATATACTACATAATCACGGGTGGGATTCTCCGGTAAGGCTTCCATTGCCGAGGAGGGTTTCAAAACAACATACAGGGTGTATCTGTGAACATTTACATCCCTTTAACCACGTGTTCTATCAACCATTGTGAACAACATTTGTTCAACGACTTTCCGAAATTCATCGAATTTTTTTTCGACTCCCCATACATTCATTCACGTGACCAACTTTGTGTGGAAAGATGAAATATTTTTATGCGAATTTTTAAAGTCATAGAACAAATTTTGTTCAGAATAGTTGGTACAACACGTGGTTAAAGGGATGTAAATGTTCACAGATACATCCTGTATTATAACTTTAGATTAGGTAATTTGTATTTTTTAATATGGCTGCTTATATTATGTCATGTGAACACAGTCAATTCTGCCAATTTCAAGTGGATAAAGAGACACGTAGGGTAATCGTTAAATTGACTGGTGATCCTAATAACATAATACTATATCTTTCATTGAGTGTTTTTTTATGATATAGCTGGCAGACGAGCAGACGGATCACCTGATGATACCTAGTACGCGACGGTAATCGCTTACCATCAGGTGATCCGTCTGCTCTTCTACCACTTTTCATATTAAAAAAACACAAGCTGTTGCATTTTACTCTGTTCACTTTGATCGCTGCCTCATAATAGGATTAATTTATTTTCCAATTAAACCAACCGGCTTTGACGTCACTCCCTTCCACAATTACACGTCACGAACAAAATGTCAAATTTAAATATTAATGTTGAATTCACTTCAAAGCAATACTTGTGACGCAATTGTAAAATTCAGTTTCAACTGAATTATAATTTACAAGTGGCCAGCCGTTCGTTTCAGGAGATTAGTTTGAAAAAGTGTCGATAGATGTCGTTGGGCATCGATTTTGGCCATATTCCAATAACGCGCGTTCTTATTCGCTGAGCTAACATTGTTCATTGAGCTAACATTGCTCACTGAGATAATATTGCTCACTGAGCTAACATCGCTCACTGAGCTAACATCTCTCACTGAGCTAACATCGCTCACTGAGCTAACATCGCTCACTTTTTTTTATGAGATAGGGGGCAGACGAACAGACGGATCACCTGATGGTAAGCGATTACCGCCGCCCATGGACACCCGCAACACCAGAGGAGTCGGAAAAAGCTGCCGACCTTTTAGGAAGGAATACGCTCGCTTTTTGAAGGTTTGTAGATCGTATCGGTTCGAAAATACCGCTGATGACAGTTCATTCCATAGTTTTGAGCTAACATTGCTCACTGCGTCATACTTTTTGTGCTTTAGCAATTTCTTTGCATTTTTTCTTAAGTAAATAATGCACTCCAAAATCCATTTCAAATGATGACGTATATATCGTTTTTTTTTTAGTAAGCCGTCACTTAAGTATTGGTTAGATAGGTCACTATAGTTCATTTAACTAAAAGGTAACAGCGGAATAAAAAATACCGGTCGTATAAGTGCCAATTTTTACATTTACTCTACTGAAAACAGCCTTGTCGCCAGTTTGTCGGTCTATTTACTATCAATCGAAGATATGACTTTTATTCTAGTACTTTATCGACGTGGTAGCTTTGTTTGGCCCCAACACAATTAACTGTGTACAAAGTTAAATTACTGTTATTTGTAGTTTTGTGATAGAGCGATAAGTCTGTTTCCGTACCGCATACATGAAACATCCACTGTTGTGCTGGTTTTGTTTTAAATAGACAACAGAAAGTCATTTTACCAAAAAATAAAAAAACTAAAGAAAGAAATGTTTAAATATATCATTGTGGGAGAGCTATGCTTCGGCATGAATGGGCCGGCTCGACCGGAGTGATACCACTGCCTCAAAAAACCGTCGTGAAGCAGCTGCTGTGCCGTGTTTCGCCGAGTGAGTGAGGGTACCGGAGGCCCATCGGGGGGAAGGGGATAAAAGGTTAGCAGCGCACTTGTGACTCCACTGGTGTTGCATGTGTCCATGGACGGCAGCAATTGCTTACCATCAGGTGATCCGCCTGCTCGTCTGCTACCTATCACATAAAAAAAAAGTATTTGGAACCAATATTAACAAAAAAAAACAACACTGTGGTATCTAGAATAAATCTTGGGGTGCTGGGTTCAAATCCCGGGTCAAACAAAAACAAAAAGTATATTTTAATCTTTTCAAACTTAGCTCAGGTTTGTGATCAACAAAATTAGGCAAGCGTGGTGATTAAGCCTAATCTAATCCCATCATAGTAGAAATGACTTGATTTCTATGATGGAGGTTTTTGCCCTGCAGTGTAAAACTTATAATATGTTTCATTTTTACCCAGTAAGAATGGGTATGACCCGTCTATCTCGAGTCTGGGGACATCGCTGTACCTTGTCACAGCCCACCCGATCGAACGCTTGCCCTAGAAACTAAAATAGATTAATGCCAATATCGAGTATGTTTTTTTTCTTGAGACTTCCGCGTTTATAAATTAGCCCGCTTTTACGTCGTTTTGGAACATTAGTTCCGGTCTTTACTAATAGATTACGCTGCAAGTCGATTGCATCTTGCACGTATTTCGTCTTTTCCAATTTGTAGATAAGATTTGTCGATGTCTTATAGAATTTACCTCTTTATAAATAGTATTATTTTACATTAAAGCGGACAAACGAGCAGACGGCTCACCTGATGGTAAGTGATCACCGCCGCCTATGGTCATCTGCAACACCTGAGGCATCACAAAAGCGTTGCTTTTGCTGGTTTTTTGTTAGTTGTGTTATGTGGATGGATATGGAATGATAACCAGAACTTTTAAAACAAGATAATAATTGTAAAAGTTCTTTCTCATGTAAGGACTAATTAGCCCTGTGTCTTACTCTGGAAATTTATGTAAACCTTCCGACCGATTCAGCTACGGAAGCCGATTTCAAAGGTTAGCTACGTACTCAGGATATATTTTAGTGCACAAATGTGAGCGCAAATACAAGTGCACATAATACTTCCCTCAGATTTTGACAGAGCACGTGTGACGTACGTATTTCACAGCAATTTTCAAAAACATAAACTACGTTACGTTACAGCCCACAAATCAGGCAGGTCTGTTAGCCCCGTTACACCTGGATACCCCAGCCGTCGATCGATCAGCGTCTTCGTGCCCCACAAACTCAAATGGAAATAAAAGGGTGGAGCTCGGAAATGTTCTGACGTGTGGCCTATGTCACCCTAACCAGCCTTTTTGTGCCAGGGCTATAAAAGGCATTATACGACGGTTAAAGCGCTATTTCACTGACACGCTAAGCAGAAAAGTAAAGGCCTTCTACCTCCACGGTTCATGATTTAGCTATATTTTTTAGTAGCGGCCTTTAGTAACTGCTCGCTTCAAATTCGGTTTGCCACAAAAGATTTTTTATAATTTTAAGCCCAATCATGTTACCCAGGCTTAATATAAAATAATTATTCGAGTAACAGAATCAAAACGTGCGTTTATTTAACGTATTTTTATGAATACCATTGTATTTAATTGAAATTAATAAAATAAAAAAATGCTTTCAGGGAACTATATTATATTTTTATCAAATACAACCTATTCTTTCAACCGTTCTGAACAATATTTGTTCTACGAGTTTTATAAATTTCACTGATATTTTTTTCAACTCCCTTTATAAAATTTACATAAAACTTTTTTCATTCTTTTTAAATATTTGAATAATGAGAGAACTACGCTTTGGCATGAATAAGCCAGCTCGACCGGAGTTATACCACTGCCTCACAGAAAACAGTGCAGAGTAGCCTTACCATGAGTTTGAAATACTATCCTCGCTATCGAAAACTATCGCCATTTGTCTCTTTCACTGTGATGCATTTGAAAGAGACAGAGCAATAGTTTACGTTATGTCAGTTTTAGATGTCAACTCATGGTAGTTAAATAAACAAACTCACCGTATACATCTATGCACCCAATCTGCCACTTCATACTAGGCTGCGTGTTTATCTGGCACATGTAGCAGCCCCGGTCTTCCGCCCTGAGGGGCCGTATCCTCAGCTGCCAGGTCATTGGGGCGTCCAGGTTCACGGAGTAGCGAGGGCCGAGGACCGCTCTCTCGTGCATGGTCAGCACTGTCTGGTCTTCTGCTCGGAGCCAGCCAACCTGAAGGAGAAACTAAAGTTAGTAAAATTTAACTTAAATCATCATCATCATTATTTCAGCCAATAGACGTCCACTGTCACATAAAAAAAAAAAACGATAAATGCCTCAAAAATCATATATATCATTTTATGCATATTTTAACACTTTTATTTTTCTCGTTAAAGTTGGATCATGAATTAATCCGATACAATAAAGATCGCGAACTCCTGTTCAGCCAACGGAAATAATCTAACTTAATCAAAGGTATTAATTATTCCTTCTATATCGTCTTAGTCTATGATTCCCGAATACGTTCAAAGCCAACCTGAAAATGTTCTTCATAACACCTCCACCACCATACCACCAATTAAGAGAGATGAAATTCACGTATCATGGATTGAAAATACATTTTCCCAAAAATACACAATTACAACAACAATTTCAACAAAACAAATAACGATCACAAATACGAGTCAGTTTGAAACTAACAAATTACCCAGTTATCATAATATAGGTCCGGAAACAACAGATATTTGAGTTGCAAACCAAAACATTTGCAGTTCTGAACTTTGTCACTAATTGATGGAACTGGTTCCCAGAAATTGATTACCTGCTTTGAATTTAAACTCAAATGGCTGGGTGATATTAAATTCGTAGAATTCCAGAGGTCAACTTATTAAGGAGAGGTCTTTTGAGTTTAAATTAAGACGACCATTTGTATTACATAGAAATACCATAATACTGTTACAATCAGTCTAAATATTTGTATGGACTTAACTGAATAAATATAATATTAATAATATAATATTTTTATTGTACAATATTTGATTTGTAAATGGCAAATAATAATATTATGTATGCTACCACTAATTCTGAAAGTCAATTTCTACCGAGAAGAACCAGCAAGAAAATCAGTAGTAGCACATTTCAAATAATGGTCATTACAACTTTAATTTCGATGATAATATAAAACATTATTAAGATTACAGTAACATTAACACATCATTAGTTAGCGATGAATTTTGTTAAACTAACATGTAGGTACATAGAGAGATCTAAAACTTAACTGTGGGAGAGCCACGCTTTGGCATGAATGGGCCAGCTCGACCGGAGTGATACCACTGCCTCACAGAAAACCGGCGTGAAGCCCCTGTGCTGTGTTTCGCCGAGTGAGTGAGGGTATCGGAGGCCCACCCGGGGGGAAGGGGATAAAAGGTTGGCAGCGCACTTGTAACTCCACTGGTGTTGCAGGTATCCATGAGCGGCGGCAATTGCTTACCATCAGGTGATCCTCCTGCTCATCTGCTACCTATCACATAAAAAAAAGTTAGCAATGAATTTTGTTAAACTAACATGTAGGTACATAGAGAGATCTAAAACTATAAAAGTGGTTAGATACTCATTATAACAAATCAATAACAAAATGAGGACGACCAAACTGCGAACCGTTAAATTTTCTCGACTGTACTTATACAATCGACCTCCTCCCTCTTCATGGGTGAGGCCCAAAGATAAACCCCACCTGTACTATAGACCTGATTAAGTTCTGGGCAAGCCTAACCTGGATAACGTTGTTAGGTAACCACGTTAACACTCAGTGCTTTGCTTAATAGATCTTATCCACCCCTTCGGCAGGCTTTGGACAGTGGGCGACTTTAGCAGACAAGAATTAAGTTTGTAACGTTTAACGTGTTATTACGCTACAAATTAAATTAAATAGTAAATTGAGACAACATCACAATGTGTGTTTGTGTGCATGAACACGTTTGTTTGTATTGGTCTGGGTATTTTCTATGTATTATAAGTATGTATTTACAAAAGAGAAGTATTATACGTATATATTTGTAATTCCACTGTTGGTTATGATATCTGTAACACAGGTGCTTGAGCTACCTATCTCAGAGTCAGACCAATGAATGTGATGTAGTGTTTTTTTTATTTTATTTTTATGTGTCTTGGTCCCAAACTAAGGTTTTCCCCTGTACTATGGAAGCCAGAAACATCATAAGAACCACAAATACCCAGACCCAATATAAAGGTTTCATCGACAAACATTAATTTTTTTCAAATAAATAAATTGTGCGGTGATAGTATAAACTGCATAGTTAAATAGGTCGTTTGTTGTACTTACAACAAACGACCTATTTAAAATTTACCCCTGACCAAAAATAAACAAAGTCGCCATTCTTTCATCGATCGATGGTATGGAAAGAATAAAGAAAGTCCAATTCCTATACCTAATAAATAGCACAAATGTATGTTATGTTATCTATCTAACTATGGCATTGTCCGAAGAAAAGACAGTGAAAACAAAATCGTACCCGTCTTAAAGCAATTGGAACAACAAAACTTTTCCCCGATTAACTTTCATTAGCAGATCCGCTGTGTAGTGAATTTCCAAATATACTGCCTAGAGCTGGATTATACGAAAATAGCTTTTATTCGTGTAAAATTTAGACTTATTTTTGAACACAATATCCTTTGGATCCGTTATCTAGTATTATTAAATATTAAATTAAGCAGATGGGAAATCTAGGAAAATGCTTTTTGATTTTTTTAAACTGAGCTTAGTTTTAGGCACTGCACTATATTTTGTCTGAACAATTTTGAACTAGATTTTCAGAAAACTTATTTTAATAAAAATATTACACCTAGTCAGAAAACCGGGTACTAAAGCATTTTCTTTCATCAGACAAAATCCTCTTAATTTTGAAAAATAAGTTAAAACATAAAAAGACCTGCGAGCAGAAAAGAGCAAAATGTTTTGGTAAGTAGTAATTGCGCCTTTTTCCAACGTCAAAAATCCTGTACCGTTCTTTGTTGTGTTCCAGGAAAAACAAAACATGCTAAAAGCAGGAGAAGCTATGAGAAGTTTTAAATTATTTCTTCGTTCTCAAGGCAAAATGTTCCTCTTATTCGTACCTGCGATGAGAAGCGTTTTGGCACATTATTTATGCCGGGATATTTAAGCGACTCGGCTCACTGTGCATATGACGTGAGCAGAATATGCACAGACAGGGTTTAACATTAAGTAGGATTCGTTTTGCTACATTATTTTATTATGTAAAAAAAGCTGCTTGCTTTTGAGTTAGCTAATCAAATTATCATAATACTAGTGGCCCGCCCTCACTTCGCTTCGGGACCGTAATTCAGAAACTAACCAATAGATGGCGCTGTGCTCAATTACATCGCGCAAGCGTTTCGTGTTTTCGGTTTACATATAAGCCTTGTCGTTGTCTATAGAAGTTATCTCTTTATAAATGGTATAGATAAAAACCACAAAATCTACAATGTACTCCGATGTCCAATATGTATTAGAAACATCTACAAGAATATTATTTTTAGTGAAATGTTTCTTCCTTAGGTTTCTTCACATATTTTTAAGAGCCTTTTAGAACAACCTTTTTGAATAATACCAATTGCAAAAGGTACTTCTGACATTACTTTTTTATGTCATAGGTGGCTGACGAGCAAACGAATCCACTGATGGTAAACGATTGCCGTCAGCCATAGACACCTAGAACATCAGAAGAGTCACAAGTGCGCTGCTAACCTTAACCCCCTTTCTCCCCATTTGGGCCTCCGGCACCCTCACTCACGCGATAAAACAGCGCAAATATAGTTTGTTGGCCCTTTTTGCATGTATGTGTATGTAAACCACAATTTCCGGTCGTAAAAACAAATAATATTTGTCCTGTCGGTCAAATATTTATAGATAATTACATAACTGACAATAATATTATGCTATTTGTATCACTTCGTTGCTAGTGGCAGTGAGATAATTATTTTAATTTGATGTCATAACGTCAAAAGCATACTCCTACGCAGAATGTAATAGCTGTTGTGTGTATAATATATTTAAGTAGTACTTATTTGAGGAAATTTTCTTGATTCTTGTCAAAGATATTCTTTTATGTACCTATGCGTTACGTAAATTAAATTTAGGGGTCCCGGGGTGATTCCCAAGCCGAGCTTAAGTACTAACAATGTATCTAATTATTTGAATATAGCTCGGGTTTTTGATCACCAATCGGCATTGGGCAATCGTGGTGATTTAGCTTAATCCCATCATAGTAGCGATGACTTGATTTCTATAATAGGGGCCTTTGTCCTGGATTGACGCAGGATATATGCTGATATAGACTTTAGGTAGGTACTTTACTTGTATGTAAGTACTTACTTCAGGCTAAGGTCAATTTTGTCTGATGATTATGTTAACCAAGGACGTTTAAAATAATGGTAAGACTATTTACGTTTTCATATTATGTGTGATTATAGCTAATTAGGTAATGAAGGGAAGGTAATCTAGTTTATGAATGAGCTAGTTTGTTCTTGACACGATTTGAACGAAACCTACCTACCTATTTTACTTTAATCCTTCTAACGGCCGAGACAGCAGACACAATAGAAAATCAAATGTCTTTGGATTAAAAAAGGCTTATGGGCGTTACGACCTTAAAGAAAAAATAATAAGTACTCTAACATTAAGTACCTGCTAATCAATCAGACGCAGGATCTCAGATCAAAGTGCTTCCCAAAGAACGGGGGTAGAAGATTCAATTTCATGCAGGAAACGGGATCCTGCAAGACACTGGTCTGCCTTTTGAAAGGACAGTTATCCACAAAGCTACCATCGCTCATCTCTCATCGTTAAAGAGAACATTATGTCCATATAGGTACAATACTCAGATTGCCAATCGCATACGTTATCTGTATAGAGCTGCTATTGCCAGTTATTGAGCTGGCCTATCACTCCCATTCCATGCTATTACGCTTTCTGCACGTAGCCAATAGCGCTATTGTACAGGTTAATAAGAGAAGGGAAACAAAGACGCAATCCGCTGCGGGAAGCGCACCATGTAGTGGAAATAAAGTGCCTCCTCACCATGGAATACTGAGCTTGTTAGTGGTGTTGATGGCAACACAAATATTTTGTTATTTAGGTTGGCAGCATTGATTTTTTCTCTTCCGCGACGCTATTAATTTCAAGTCAACAATTTTTGTGCTTTTTATATGATTTTAACTTAACTACTTACTTACTGTACGCTTCTTAACTACACTCTGTTTTTTTTATGGCTATGGACACGCGCCTTCGAAACGCGATGATTCCGCCAATGTCAAGGACTCTGGTTTTAATCATGTGTAGTAAACTGACAGATGAAAATGACAAGTTTCTATGCATTTTGACATTGTGCATCTGTAAAATTGAGTGATAATGTATGGGGATGACAAATGGGCATGTGCCAATTTACTACACATGATTTTGAACCAGAGTATAGGCACGTTTGTATTGAAGTATGAATGAGAATTGGAACACACGCGTAGTACAGACGTTCCAGACAAGTTTGCTTAGTAAGCTAAAAATTACGTATGTCTTTGTATCTTTAATGGATTATTCAATACACAACCACTTTCGTAACATGTCGTCTTTCTTTTAATCACCGAAACCTCTCATCATAATATTTCAGTATGAAAATTAGGTGTGGCTCGGTTTATTTGTTCCCCTTTCCTCTTTTGTAGAAATCGACGTTCCGAATCAGTGGTAGTTTATATTATGTTTTGACATTCATAAGTGTTCTGTATGGACCTAACTTGAATAAAGATTTTTTTCTATTTCTATTTCTATTCTCCAGTGTATATGGGCAATGATGGCTTTCTCAAATGTCATTCCAAAGTCCTGCTCGTGTGGGGGCTCAAATCGTGTGGTGTTGTATTAAAATTCCCGCCCCGTCGGCTCCGTGCAGCTTGATTTTTGTGCATTGTTATGCCACGAGCGTTGGCATAAGGCTGCACTGCAGGGGCTTTGCGTAATATCCTCGAAATGTTGCGTTGAAAATTTAGAACGATACTTTGCTAGCTGTAACACCAGAGCCACGCTTCGACGTGAATGGGCCGGCTCAACCGGAGTGCTGCCACGGCCTCACAGAAAACCGGCGCGAAGCAGCGCTTGCGCTGTGTTTCGTCGAGTGAGTGATGGTAACGCCCTCATAAAAAACACGAATAAAGCCCCTTTACCATGTTTGATGATAAAAATAAGAAACACTATTTCCTGGTGAAAAATATTTTTTGTCTTACCCATTTAAAAGTGTATATGGATATTGCTATTAATAGTTTAGAATTAAAAATTAGAAACAAATACCTACTAGATATCGATTTCAAAAAAAAAATTATCACAAAATGAACTCCATCAATTTATGAATAACAAATTATAGTTAACTAGCGGCCGCCCGCGACTCCGTCCGCGAGGAAAATTAACTTTTTACCCCCCTTTCAACCCCCTTTTCGCAATAAAAAGTAGCCTATGTCCTTTCTCAGGGTCTAGATTATCTGTATACCAAATTTCATTTAAATCCGTTGAGTAGTTTTAGCGTAAAAGAGTAGCAGACAGACAGACAGAGTTACTTTCGCATTTATAATATTAGTATGGATGTTACCTTGCCCCACTCACCCACGTTTCAATCTCACGTCACAACAACATTTCTTGAGTATTAATATTAATTATATTTATTTTTAGGTCTTTTTTAGTTTTTCTGCTCTACCTAGAAAAACCTTAGTGTAAAAGTGTCCTAAGGTTATAAACTGGGGCAAATATTACTATTCCGATCGGTATAACCTGACCTTTCACAGTATAGTGTGCTTTGGAGTAAAAGGTCACAATTGATTCGTGGCTATGAATAAAACCAATAACGTTGGCGTCTTGAATTTTACAAGGATTTCTTTCAAATCGTAATTTTATTCTAGTGAAAATATAGAGGTTGTATCTGTAAACATTTACATCCCTTTAACCACGTGGTCTACCAACCATTCTGAACAACATTTGTTCTTTGACTTATGTAAATTCACTTGAAAAAAAAAAACTACTTTTCATACAAAGTTGGTCACGTGACTTGGTTATTTAGCATGGGGACTTGAAAAAAAAACTAAAAACTAATGTTGTTCAAACTGGTTCGCAAAACACGCGGTTAAAGAGATGTAAATGTTCACAGATACACCCTGTAAATGGGGTTCATAAAGTACAATCTCTTCCTAACCGACATATTTTTTATACGAGCATACGGATCACCTGATGGTAAGCAATGGCCGCCGCCCATAGACACCTGCAACACCAGTAGAGTCACAAGTGCGCTAAGCTTTATCGCCTAAACTGCCTGCCTGCTAAACCTTTAACGTTAAACTATGGGCGGCGGCAATCGCGTACCATCAGGTGATCCGTCTGCTCATCTGCCACCTATCACAAAAACTAGCTAGGGTTAGACATGCTTAAACGCGGTGAACCCTTTATGAGGCTCTGTCGATATGTTAGACACCATATTTTGAACCTTTTAGGTCCAAAACCAATTAATTGTATTTATACCTACTGCCCATTAACAGGTTAAACAAGCATAAGACGCGCTGACATTCATTATACTGGCCCTAGAGCACAAAATAAAGACTTTTGACACAGAAGGCTGACTTAGCCTTGATTTTGAATTTAGAAGAGTTCGTTGACATATGCTAGGGTGGTTGCCCGGCATGAGTACATAAGCGCGCGGCCTCTACCATAGACCTCGACAGTTTGACAATCTTATGTCATAAGTTAGGATTAATGTGATCGAAAAGGCGCATGCGTGAGTACATGACATATTTTTAGCTCTTAGTGGGCCTTCTATTTCAAAAGTCTTTATTTTGTGCCTAGAGACTGGACAAAGAATGCTTGGTATAGAAAAAATATAAAAAAGAACGCTAAAATGAGATAGATCCTGTATCTTAACCTCATAATAATTACATCTCTGCATTTGCTATGAGCATCATTTTACTAAAGCCTCATTTGCTCTAAGCAAGTTGTAGAACTGGCCAAGTTTAACACTTTAGTTGATATACGAGCGGCATAGTACGCGGGACGACCTAACTTCGGATACAATATTACTTGCGACTTATTGCGTGTTACGGGACGGTTCAACGTGACAGGCTAATTTTGCCGTGATAACTGCGGAGATGTGACTAATCACTGACAAGGCTATTTTATTAATTATTTGAGATGGTTTCGGAAATTGAAATACATTTGTGTTACTGCATAAATAGGCCAGTATCATCATCATCACCACCACTGCCTCACAGAAAACCGGCGTGAAGCAGCCCCAGTACTGTGTTTCGTCGAGTGAGTGAGGGTAGCCGGAGGCCCACCTGGGGGAAGGGGATAAAAGGTTGGTGGCGCACTTGTAACTCCACTGGTGTTGCAGGTGTCCATGGGCGGCGGCAATCGCTTACCATCAGGTGATCCGCCTGCTCGTCTGCCACCTATCACATAAAACAAAATCATCATCATTTCAGCCAATAGACGTCCACTGATGGACAAAGGCCTCCCCCAAAGTTCTTCACACAGATCGGTCCTGTGCCACCCGCATCCAAGGGACTCCCGCGACCTTCACCAGATCGTCGGTCCACCTAGTGAGGCCTGTCACGGCTGCGGCCTCCACTCAAGCTTCTGGCTCAGGTGTCTGGGTCGACCGGAGTAATACCATGGCCTCAAAGACGACCGGCGTGAAACAGCACTTGCAACGTGTTTCGCCGAGTGAGTGAGGGTGCCGGAAGCCAAATTGAGGGAAAGGGGTTAAAGATTGGAAGCGCTCTTGTGACTCTACTGGTGTTGCAGGTGTCTATGGGCGGCGGCAATTGCTTACCATAAGGTGATTCGTCAGCTCGTTTTAAACTTATCTTATAAAAACCATCCCCTTCCCTAAGGCCTTGCGTGTGACGTCAAGTCAGTTTACACTGTGGTAAGAAATAGTCATGAAAAAGCACTTTCTATCATCACATATTTCTTCATAAGATAGAGGTAAAACAAAACTTACACCGGCAAATACCTACAATAAGTTTCAGCCCGCAATATCATGGGAACAAACATTTGCGACCTAGATTTCCTACGCTTTATCACTACTTGCAAAACATTTACATAGTATGAGAACTTGCAAAACATTCTAGTAAGAATTATTAAAAAATATAATGTATAAATATTACTTTAAAAAAATCATCATCTTCATAAGCCGTTACTGATCCACTTTTGGATATAGGCCTCTCCCATCCTATTCCATACGACGCGGTTAGACGCTTCAGCCATCCATTTCATTCCACGAGTTCCTAGGTATCGCTGGAAAGACGTCGTTAAGAGTGATCTGCGAGAACTTCAGGCCAAGGACTGGCAACATTTAGTACAGGATCGATCGAAGTAGCGTTCTCTTGTTTCGGACGCCAGGACTCGTATCGGGTCGCTGAGACATTGGAGTAAGTAAGCAAGTAAGTGTTCCTTGATGTCGTTAATCTATCGCTTGAGTGGGCCTCGCAGTCTGGTGTGATCCCACGGTCTCCACTCAAGGACCCGTCTAAAACCCGCTTAAAAATATGATTAAAAACTCACTTTATGCTTTCCCAAGTTGCTAACAGCGCATCCCAAGACTGCTTCTCTTCCGAGAAAGAATGTGTGGTTTCCTATAGGCCTTTCGAACTCTGGCTCTTCTGATATCTTCTTCGTCGTCATTTGTGAATCTGTAACCAAACAAAAGAACATTGATGTTTTTTTTTTTGTTAGCTCGTGTTTCCCCAATGCTAGGCAAAGGCCTTCCCTAATACCCTTCACTGCTCTTTATTATTTGCCAGTTAATCGGAGTGTTGGTCCAGATCGTCACACGTTCTCTCTCTCTGGGCCTACGGCGGCTGTCTACAGGCTGCCATTTTGTGACAACCTTCTTTCATGGCAATAATGATAGACCTATTTTTGGGCATGGAGACAGCCGGGGGCTCTGAGCCGAATAATGCTAAGCTAACCTCATCTGTATTTCTTTTCGAAAAGCAATCTTCAAAAGAAGCTACTTATTAAAATCTGACCAGTACCTAAAGAAAACTATTCTCAAAGTATTCAAAGACATTTTCATCAAAGGCTACCTCAATAGCCTATTATAAAATATTCTTATATCTATTCCTCTTAAAACTTTTCGATCATCTACAGTCTCTTACAAGGAGCCCTAGTTAAACATTCATGTCTCTGAGTAGAACGATTATGGCTTCGTATAATTTATTAATGATGACCTATCGATAGTTTGACATCGATAGTTAATAGTCGAGAACCAAAATTTGTAAGCTGTGTAGTGCTGGTTAAAGTCAATTTTAGAACAGCAGACTGGAACTTATATTAAAGTTTTTTATCATAGTTACCTAAAAATGTTAAACTCAATTTAGCAATGCCCCTAATTAAAAAGACCATGCCCACATTTGTCAATTGAAATAAGGCCTTCAAATAAAAAAAATACTAAAAGCCTTTTTGGTATTTTTTTGGAGTAGGCATGAGCCTCAGACTCGTACATATAATATCATAAATGAGTTTGTGATCACCAATCTGCATTAGGCAAGCGTGGAGATTAAGCCTAATCCCATCATAGTAGCGACGACTTGATATCTATGGTGAAGGCTTAGAGTGGGACAGTATATGGGCTGATACTTTTTACTTTACTTTATCATAAGTAAAATTTAATTCCAACTTTCTATCTTGTATAAAAAGTTATCGATATCGGTAGCCCTCGATACAGGTACAGCCCTAAAGCAAACCGTTGAGAACCAAACTTCAGCGAAATGTCAAAGATGGCAGCTAATGGGCAAAGTTGGCGGCAATTTTGGGCCAATATTAAAAGTCTCTTGTAAACAGGTGGAAAATTTAAGGTTTACGTTACGGAGCCTAATTTTGTAAATAGCGATCATTGTTTGATTGGATAAGTTTTGTATTGGGAACAATTTCAAATGTATGAAGTTAGCATCAAAAGTTTTACCCTGGTAGGCCGTGTATGGTGCCCTGGTAGACGAAGCCGTGGCGTGCCCCCCACAAGGTGGACTGACAGATAGGTTAAAATTACAATAAAAATTATAGATAAATAAATGTGCCAAACATTCACACCAAGCAACCTAGTCTCAAACAAGGACAACCTACTATGAGTACCAGATGAAGATAATTAACTGGGGGCGTCAAGCCAGAAAACCCAGACCCAAGAAAACTTAGAAACTGTAGTTTTCTAAATAGACTTGACCGGGAATCGAACCCGGGACCTTTCAGGCTTCGAGGTGAACACCTTAGCCGCTGCGCCATTTGATTGGAGTCGTTGAAAATATCGATACAAAGTAAACATTTGAATTTAAATACAAAATATTATTTGTCACATTATTGTATTCATTGTTATTGAATTTATTTATTTATTTAATAGTGCCTCAGATGTTGTTAAAAGTTCCAATATTCGCTAATAGATGGCGCTAGGTGTCAATTACGTCGCGCTAGTGTTTTTCTTTTCGGGTTCCCTATACACTTTGTCGTTTTCTACAGTTCTTAACTCTTTATAGAATACGCAGCCAAATCGTACAGCTTATTGTGATAATATTAACAACCGAATTATCTCGTAATTTTATCATTTATTCTTCTTTTACTTTGGGTGCCAATTCAATCTTGAATGTTGGCCGCCAGTTTCTTGAACTCTATCTTTCGCGAGATAAAAAAGTGGTTTCACGCTTGTGATCGGTCCACTCCTGTATACTCCGTAACCACGATTTTTAGCGCACCACGAGATAATTTTGTCGACACTCGTATTGCGTCGGCGCAAGTTGCTTCTCGCTCACCTGACTGAGCGATGAGCGGGATAGAAGGGTGTCGACCAAATTTTGTCGCCGTGCGCATATTATCATGGCAGGACGCCTCTTCCCATCAAATCTTCCTATCATTAGGTATAAGTCGGAGTAGACTATACCTATCGTGTCTTAGCACGTGACCGAGGTATTCATTTATTAAAGGTAGCTAATTTATAGTTTGCCGGATAGCCTAGAAATAAAGTCGTAATTGGCTCATCGAATATAGCTTATTGTTCATGGGCTTTTATAGGTCACTCAGCTCTTTGATGCATGAATTTTAAGTGATTAATTCTTGGCAATCATCCGATCATGGTTCATTAAATATTCAGAGCAATATTGCTTTCTGTATCTGGACAGAATTATCACTTATTATCACTTTTTTTTTTGTTGACGCTGGGGAAATGCCGCTGACCCGAAGTGGGCCAACGTGGTCTTGCGACTCTTTATGCATACCCTCCTGCCGGGGGGCAGGCGGGTTATGTCGGGCTCTCCTCCGGGTGAGACCGGAGGCATACCGACTAAACCCCAGCGACGCTCCCTCATCGCCAGAGTGGGGAGGAGACATGAGGACGGGTTGAAGAACCAGTTGGTCTTAGTGGTTTAAGTACCGGGCCATGAATCGGAGTCCTAGTTTCGATTTCTGGGTCAAATAAAAGTAAAGTTACAGTTTGTGACCACGGCTGCAGCAAAATTAACGTCGCGTTAATTTCCGTGCTTATTAATAATAATAATGATGCTAAAATTTACAACCCTGTATTTTCTCTATTACTACTATTAAACACCCCGTATGAGTTAACCTTCTACTCTATACAGGGTGTAACAGTGAACATTTAAAGCACTACCCTGTATTTTCTCTATTACCACTTCCACGGGTCACAGCAGCTGGCTAGCCTGTTAGCCTTGTTTGCCACTGCGCAGGCAATTGACCTAATTATCTAGACTGGTTAGCCACCATTACAAATCCTAATGTAACCTAATCATCGGCGTAATTGGTACAATTCCGATTTGGAGTGAAACAGACCGATTATCACGTAATATAAATATCATTATCTCAAATTGGATATCGGTTTTGGAGGTTAAAGGTTGGCAGTGCACTGGTGACTCCGCAGGTGTATAGACACCTAGATAGGCGGCGGTGATCGCCCACCACCAAGTGATTCATCTCGTCTGCTACTTATCACATTTTTTACAGATGTGGAGTTATGTGAACATACTAATAGCCAGGTTTACCAAATACTGAACCATGGTCTAAAGTGTGCCCCGGGCTTCGAAGCGAGCGACAGCCATTACTTAAATGTAGCTAAAAATACTTCCAACCGTTTCGACTTTCAACCAAAAAAAAAAACAAAATAGACACAGCCAGATACATTACACTTAATAACACCCCGTCGTTTTTGCATCGGGGGCATCGGATGTAATTGGACACAGCGCCATCTATTAGCTCATTTCTGAATTACGGTCCCGAAGCGAACTGAGGGCGGGCCACTATTATATTATTATTCACCCTTCTATTCTACTGAGATACTAAACCTTACGAATACCTCATATACATTATAACGTATCTTCTAAGTACATAATTCAGACTCCGGGTAATGAATACACGTGAGCTTGCGATGTTTTGACAGCCTCTTCAGAGCAACACAATTTAACATAAGTTTCAGTTACAGCTTAAATTTAGGCCGGGACCGAACGGCAGGCGTATTTTGAATTGAAACGGTTTTCAGTTGATGTAAGTTTTTGAATGCAATGCAGTTCAAAATTGGAACGAAAAAACTAAAATTGATTTTGAAATAAAAAAGCTTTGACATATTTTTTTCTTTTGTAAATATTGCACTTAAAAAATCATTGATGGGTTCAGGTGGAACTCCGGGTGGCTGTACTACCAATCATACTAATCGAAACTTACTAAGCCGACGAATTCCGTAAGTACTAAGTAGTTGCAAAAAATTGCTAAACCAAAAATATATTTTTTTCCGTTTTTGTTGTTTGTTGCCTTCCTATAACCATTTTTTATTTCAATATCTTGAATTTTGCTCTGAGTGGGACAGTATTATAGGCTGATACTTATGCCCCTACATTTGATATTTATATTGAGAGTAGTGACAAAATGACACGTTTAACACTTTGTGGAAAATGTCACCCTACGGTTCTTTGGCTGCAGGCACGCCACGAGACAGACACACAAACTAATATAGACAGGGAGACATGTCAAACTTAAAACACCGCATCGCTTTTACGTCGGAGTTTCAAAAAGTGAAAAGGATAAATGTATCCAATTATTTACTTAACACACTAGTACATTAAATCCACAGCCGTTAATTATTGCTTTGAAATAACTTGGGGCCAGTGTAAAACTAGCGTTATTTAGTTAGATAATAGCAATAGGTGTATGTGTGTTAGATGTCTGGGCTTATGTAGGCTGACGTGTCAGAGCGTTGATTCTGATATCTAAAATACGGGTGCTTAAGTTTCTAAAATACAAGAGTGTTTAAGTTTGATTAATTGTTTGAGTCATGTAATACAGCTATCGATATACCTACCTCATGAAAGAGACAACATCACATACATTGTCCTGGCCCCAAACTAAGGTTTTCCCTTGTGCTATGGAAACCAGAAACAACGAAGGTACTACAAATACCCAGACCCAACACAAATATCTGTTTCATCAACAAACATTTGTGTTGGTGCGGGAATCGAAGCTGCGACCCTTACGTCTCAACCGGCGCTCAAACCATTGCGCTAAACGGGTGAAAGTGATACCTTACTTCTGATTTGTGTGCGATAAAAAGTATATTCATTAATTTCATTCATTATTCATTCATTATATAGGCAGTTATAAGTAAACACAACGCTTATAAGTAAACCGAAGTAAGGAAACATTAGCGCGATGTAATCGATTCCCAGCGCCATCTATTGGTACTATTTGAAACTAATGTCTTGAAACAAAGTGAGGGCAGGCCACTAGTTATAATGTTATTTTACAACTTTTATTTTTATTATAATTCATCATACCTGCTAACGTTCTTACTCCACTAGCTCAGCAGCCCGAAACGAGTCTTGGCCTCCGAAACCAGAGAACGCCACTTTGGTCGATCCTGCACTGCTTGTGCCAGTCATTGGCCTGAAGTTCTCGCAGAAAATGTTCGACGACGTCTTTCCAGCGATAACTAGGTCGGCCTACCTAGGTATTATTCATGATAACTAGTAATATATAATTGTGGGAGAGCCATGCTTCGGCATGAATGGGCCGGCTCGACCGGAGTGATACCACTGCCTCACAGAAAACCGGCGTGAAGCAGCTCCTGTGCTGTGTTTCGCCGAGTGTGTGAGGGTACCGGGGGCCCATCGGGGGGGAAGGGGATAAAAGGTTAGCAGCGCACTTGTGATTCCACTGGTGTTGCATGTGTCCATGGGCGGCGGCAATTGCTTACCATCAGGTGATCCGCCTGCTCGTCTTCTACCTATAACATAAAAAAAAAAAAATAAAAAAAATAATAATAGGCCATTGCATCTTAGCAGATGATTTAAGTAGCATTTTAAGTAAGGACACCACACCTTCGCTCGTGGTTGTACAGACCAATTCGCGATTGTATGTTTCACGACCAAGCCTGATTTGACTTACTAGCATCAAAGCGTGCTAGACGTCATGCTGGAAACCACCCATCCGTCGACACTCGTTTCGCTTGCCGCAAATGCGGACGAAACTAGTAATATATTATCGTAAAAACCTTTTAGAACATAAGATCCCTTTAGCTATTTAAAAGTACCTAGTATGCAAGTTAGATGTTATACTGTTTGACTGATGAAATTAAATTAGATTGAAAAGTTTCAAGTTCAAAAACTATATAAGCGTAGTCATATTATGTTGATTGTACATAAGTACTAGTAAGTATATAACATCGTTAAACCAATATTGCAGTCTGAGTGTTCAAATGCCTTTGGGATAATAGTAGTTCAACTAATATTGACCCTGCAAATTTAATAAAAGTCTATAAAAATATTAGAAACTGCTATTAAACTCATGAAAATTCATAGTCATGTTATAATTGATTTAACTCCAGTTTTCCAATCAATATTGGACTTAAGTTAGTTTAGACAGAGTTCAAAGTTGCCTGGAGATAGCGTAGAACTTAGTTAACCCTTTGTTATGATAGCTATGGAGTTTTAAAGTTCGGAGTTTCGTCAAGCTGGAGGTAAAGCGGAGTTATGAGCTCGCTTATGAAGGGATACACTGGGATACCTTTCAAGAGGATTACGTTGTTTGGATACAAAAAGTTGTGCGTAAATATTTTAATAATAGAACTTTGTAATTCAGAAGTTGGCTTAATGGTTTAATCATCTGATGTGTAGGTATTGAATTTGATGTTTAAAGAGGATGTTTACAACATTTTTTTTTTATGATATAGGGGGCAGACAAATAAGCGCAACACTTGATGGTATGTGATTACCGCTGCTCATGGACACCATATACCAAACAAACCAATTGAATAATGGTTAACTGTTTCAGAAACATTTCGGAAAAGCGCAGGTTTCAAATATCACTTTCATTAACAAATATAATACTTAAATACATAATATACCACCCAGACACTGAAAAAACACAGGTGTTCATCACACAAATATTGATTCAGGATGGGGATTGAACCCACGACCTTTGGCGTATGAGGCAGGGTCACCGTATCTGGCCAGTCAGATCTGACATTGGGCTTGATGGCAAATCGTCCCAAAAACTCGACGGAAATTTCAAGATTTTTTACTGGGTACTGTTCTAGCCTAACGTCACCAATATATTTTGGTTTTGTGTAGTTTAGTAAATATTAATACTAATGGATTCCAAAGACAAAAGAAAAAAGTCAGCTTAGTAAAAACATAGCAGATACGATTTTGTTCTTGGGATCCGTCGTTACTGATAATATCATAACCGCCTAAATAAGACCGCCATATTGTACTGTCTATAGCTGTTTCACTCATGTATTCTATTTCTGTGCAATAAAGAATATCTATCTATCATTACAAAAATATTGGTTTCTAGCGGCCGCCCGCGACTTCGTCCGCGTGGAAAAGTAACTTTTTACCCCCTTTTTAACCCCTTACAACCCCTTTTTCGCAATAAAAAGTAGCGTATATTCTTTCTCAGGGTTTAGATCATCTATATACCAAATTTCATTTAAATCCGTTCAGTAGTTTTGGCCTGAAAGAGTAACAGACAGAGAGACAGAGTTACTTTCGCATTTATAATATTAGTAAGGAAGTAAAGATGTTAGTTTAGAACAGAGACCTGCAAAAAAATCTTGGATTGCCACCAAACCCCTGACGTTTGCCCTCACTGCGGAGTTAGTGGTTGCCGAATCTTAGTCTCCTCCTTTATTGTCGGAACCGCATGATTAATTAGCTAATTAATTTGATGGATACCACTCGTTAATTAGTTTAATTACGTTAGATCTAAGAACACGATTGTCATCTGCCATGAGGTTGGAATCTCCGTGTAAATTGTTCGATTTGGCTGACAATTGATTGAATAAATTAATAACTTTCCACATATTATATCCCGCACTACTCGTATATTTAAAAATCGATAGTGATAGGCCTTTGCTTTTATGACTTTTTTTATGTGATACCTAGGTGGCAGACGAGCTGACGAATCACCTGATGGTAAGTGATTACCGCCGCCCATAGACACCTGCAATCCAGTAGACTCACAAATACGATGCTAACCTCTATTGGGCCTCCGGTACCCTCATATACTCGACGTTTCAAACCTGTCTTTTTTGAAGCCGTGGAAACCAGTTGACCTCGTCCATTCATGCCGAAGCGTGGCTATCCCACGGATATGTTCAAAGTATTTCACTTTCATCAGCAACCCACACTCGTCCACTGCTGGACGTAGGTCTCCCCTAATGCACGCCACCGCTCCCGATTTTCGGCCACTCTCATCCAGCCCACACCAGCCAGCCTTCGAATGTCATCATCCCATCTTGTCGCAGGGCGTCCAACACTACGCTTACCGAGTCGCGGTCTCCACTCAAAGACTTTACGGCTCCAACGGTTGTCAGTTCTGCGGCTAATGTGACACTTCACTTGTACTTTTTATTTCAGCTTCGAGAAACTGTACGTTTCAAAGTAAGTACTTTTCTTATTCCACACATTTTTATTCCAAATTTCCCTCGTACAAATTGTGTGGGGCCCATTAGCATTCGGTGACAGGTGCGAACTGGTACCCTCGCCTGCTACCCGCGAGACCTTCCCGTTTTATTAGACTCGCGCAGTTCGAGAAAGAGTGGTATAAACCAGTTCAGTGGAAATTTTCCATTTTTAACCCACTTCAAAAGGAGGAATGTTCGAACGGAAATTCGACCGTTAAAAGTATTTTTTTTTGTATGTTACTCGATTTCTTCGCCAATTATGAATGAATTTTATGATTCTTTTTTTGTTTCGTAGGCCATCATTTAAAGGTGGTCCCATATATATTTTATCAAAATTGACTCAGTAGTTTTTGAAAAAAAAAAAAACAAAAAAAAGTAGTTCAATGGTATACATATATTGTGGCTGTGTGACTGTGTATATAAGAGTCTAGTTAGGATATCGGACACATTTTTTTAGATTTTTTAAGGCTAACGCTTGACCACAATCACACCTGATACTCGAATAAAAAAATTAAGACATGTCAGGTAAATAAAGAAACACCAGTTAAATTCCTTAATATTCCGTACTTTTTACTTTTTGTTGTTTTTTGTTCCGTGTATTTATCTCTTATTCACTGCTGTATGTAATATATTTATGTTTTGTGGCCAAGAGAGTGCACCTTTGTTTGCTCACACACTTGAGCACTATAACATATCCTGCGTAAGATAAATAATAATATTTCACTATATCATACATTGATCTGACTCTGCGATAGGTAGCTCAAGCACCTGTATTACAGATATCAGACCCAACAGTACAATTACAAATATATACGTATAATACTTTTCTTTTGTAAATACATACTTAAAATACATAGAAAACACCCAGACCCACCCAGTTCATGCACACAAATGCTTATTGTTTATCGATTGGAGGATTTATTTTATACATCAACTAGTGGCCCGCCCTTACTTCGCTTCGGGACCGTAATCCAGAAATGAACCAATAGATGGCGCTGTGTCCAATTACATCGCGCAAGCGTTTCGTGTTTTGGTTTACCTATAAGCCTTGTAGTTGTCTATAGAAGTTATCTCTTTATAAAAAGTATAGATAATACAGTTCTTTAGATTCAAAAGAACTCACTCCTTTTAGTTCAGTGAGCTGTTTTCTTCAAGTCAAGTTTTTATGTATGTTGTTTTATGGCTGTTGAGGTCTTGCTCCTTTAGCGGTTGACGTGCCCATACGTTCGGCTTCTTATTGGTTATTTAGTTTTTTATTCGCTGTTGAACGGAGACGTTTTGCACCGCAGGTATTTTTATTTTGCCGGTTTATATTTTGATGACACGAGAGTAGAAAATAAACTCAACGTTGCCACACATCAAGGTAGGTTTACAAAATACACAATATGGATCTGTGTAATCTGAAAATAAACTATTATTATTACCTATAAAACTGTCAAATTTCTTCAATCGACTCTCATCCTACTGTCATACACATTAGGTTAAATATCAACTGCGGAAATTTGACAGATTGTGATAATGTGTGGCTGACTGTACTCATTGAAACCCATTTCGATTATCCATGAATAAATTTATGGTATAACGCTACGAATTTTATGACATAACAGCGTTACATAAAATTATCCAAGGATTGGTCAAATTGGACTTGGAATTGGTGTCGTCCAATAAGTGAGGATACCGGAGGCCTAATTGTCGGGAAAGGGGTTAAAGTTTGGCAGCGCACTTGTGACTCTACTGATTTTGCAGGTGTATAATAATTATGATCGTCTAGTCGTCTGCCACCTATCACAAAAAAAAACATAAATTAAATAAATTAAAAATCCATCGCAAGTCTTTAACTGTAAATAATACCGCAACCAATCTACGTACAAATTTAATATTAAAAGGTACTTATAATAAATACTGTAAAATCGTGCCAGCTTGAGGTGGACCGCAAATATCAAACGCTTTTGCGATAGTAGGTATTACCTATGTATTTTTAATTCGTTTCAGTTTTCAAGATTTACCAATCGCATAAATAACTTGGTAATCACATACAAATATATGAGATTACGAAGTTGTATTTGCTGTTCAATTCTATTTGTCATCACCATATTTCCTCCAAGATGAAACCAATCGCACTATTCTTATAGCAACTTGATACATGAAGGTCCATTTTTCGTATAAGATTTCGCACTTTCCATTAACTCTATGAGATAAGTAGACGTTGTAGTTATAAGTACCTACTAATATATAGCCTCATCTATGACTTTCTATTTCACACAAAAAGCAAAAATAAATCAGTCATGCGAAATCGTCGTAAGTGGGTAGGGTCGCATTTCACACCTGTCGCCAAATGCTAATGTGGCCGTTACACACGATCGGTAAGGAGGGGGCTGCACGAGACGAAATGGGACGTAAGTTGAAAGTAAATTGACCTTTAAGGTTGATCGCTGGGCTTACTTTATGAAGCCATTGAGAACAACCACGCTGTAGAAAGGAATTCAGCAACTGCTTTGTTTTGGTAAAGTAATGTCCAATGATATGAAATAAAAACTAAAGTATCATATTTTCAATGGGGGCTACCGTATGCGGAAAATCCGTTAGATGGCGTACCTGTAGACTGAGGTCCAACTACACGGTGATTGGTTATTTTTGATGTGAGATATCAAAATATCACTTAGCGACCAATGACGTTGAAGTTGGACCTCAGTGTACACGTTCGCCATCTAACGGATTTTCCACACGCGGTAGCCCCCATTAGAAACATGCCGTCAAAGCTGAAAGATACAGTCAAGTTCAAAAATATGTAGTACTAGTGGCCGCCCGCAACTTCGTTTGCGTGAACTTTATGACTCTTGGCTTAAAGATGAACAAACTTGGAACCCCTTTTCGCTCCATTAGGGGTTTAAGTTCGGAATATCCTTCCTTATAGGATCTCATCCAAAAATGCTCATCACATTTGACAATTTTCCATTCCATTTCATTCCATATTTGTTATAGTGTAGCTGGGCTCATAGAGGTCCAAACCAGATGTTCCATGATCTTTGATTTTTTTTCATGGCATCATAAACTGCTCATCAATATGAACATTTTTTGTTAAGGTGCCATTGACCTACCTCTTATAGTTTAGCTGGGCTGTTGTAGTTCTACATCAAGGAGCCTGGTCTTCAAAATGTAATATATCCTATAAGTTGCCCTGATATTACAGCTATACAATAAAAAAAGTTTCATTCGAATTGGTTCAGTAGTTTCCGAGATTAGCGCGAACAAACAGACAAACAGACAAACAGACAAACAGACAAACAGACAGACAAAAATTTTAAAAATCATTGATTCATGTTCTGCTACTGTTTTTTAGTCGTCCTAAGTTATTTTGAGATAAATATCTTCAATGTACAGACACAGCTTTTTTACATTTTTATTATATGTATAGATAGATGTATAGATACACCTTAGGACCTTGTCACAATACATATTTATAAGAAAGTGAAAGTCTTTTCTTATACATATGTACTGTGACAAGGTCCTAAAGTGTATACATATTTTTGAACTCGACTGTACATTTTCTACCTAGTAATTTTATTTTTGACCGTAATCAATAAAAGTTATTAGTTTAAAATTCCGATAATGCCAAATAACGCTCTGGAAGCCTTCATTGGCAGCGACATTTTTTATGCATTCTCGCTTTATCCAGTTTATTTTCGTAAGTCCAAGGCGTAAACAAAATAGTTTTTTTTTATTCAGCCTATTTTGTCCCACTGCTAGACAAAGGCCTCCCCTGCGTCCCTCCATCGATCCCTATCCACCGTGGAAAGGCGATACCCTAACTATGTACTGGCAACTACGAAATGAAAGACACTTTGTAGTTTGATCTATTCGGGTATAATTTTGAAATGTCACTTACACATCTTATAGTTTAAAAAAAACACAATACTTGCGCGAGGCAAAAATGCACACCGCCATCTGTGGTATAATTTAGGGACTATTCTTTTGATAAAAACATGAGTTCTAGACACACCGCCATCCGTGGCAAATCGATTGCGAAGCTGTTAAGTTCGTTACTCCATGGCTTTTTAGATGCTTAGAAGAATTATTAAATCTTAATTAATTAGGACATAAATATTTTGATAACTACTTTGGACACCTATAGAAATCAACCCAAACTTTGGTAACTTCGTAATTATCTTAGAAATTAGTTTGAAACTTAACAAAAATTAGGTGCGTTAAGAACTTACATTCTGATAAATTGATTTTAACAGCCTTTTCGTGTTCAAAAGTAATTTAAGTTTCATTCATTAATTATTTACGAAAGTACTTAATAAGTTAGTACCTTAGCAATAATTAAATATCTGGCTTATCGAATTAATAAGAAAAGCAGTTTCAGGTAACTTGAAATTAATTTCTGCGCCAACTATTCTGGGCGGCAAATAAATAATGTAAATCTATGTTAATGTAATGTAATAATTTTCCATCGGTGCGATAATTAAACTAAAAATATCAGCCTTTAAACTGTCATAGCCCTTTATCATAGAAATCATGTTATCACTACTATGATGGGAGTAAGCTCAATTACCACGCTTGCCTAATGCGGATTGGTGATCACAAACCTGAGCTATATTCGAAAAATTCAAAACATACTTTTGCTCGACCCGGGAATCGAACCCGAGATCACGGCTCGGTACTTAAATAACTAGACCAACGGGGCGTTGCGGTAAACTAAGTCATTTTGTTTTATTAGTCTTAACTACAATGTTACAATTAAATTATTACTGCAGCTAACAAACAGACAGACTATATGCTTATACATGTAAACAACAAAGAAATAAAAAACCTTTTGTAATCCTACTCGTTTTTAACTTCCCTGTGATATTGTCATATTAAATATTCGGCATTGTAGTTACATACTTTTCTTTATTCTATGATATAGGCAAACGATTAAGGGGGTTACCTGATGGTAAGCGAACACTCCCGCTCATGGACATCAGCTACACTAGAAGGAGTGCGGTGCGAAGGAGTGCATTGCCAGCCATTTAAAAAAGTATAGGCTCGTTTTTTCTCCAAAGATTGTTGTCCCCGGGGTAAATTGATAAAAGCATCATCCGTGGTTTATTGATAAAGTAATGTTTACAGTTGTTGGTGGCTTCGATTGCAAAAATAAAACGTTACTTTATGGCTTATGATAGTTTTCTTAGGAGGCACCGAGATGTGGCAGCCATTATGGTAACATTATTTCTCTTCGCTGGAGTTCAAAGCGCGATGTTTGATCGCATAAATCTAGCATTGACAATATGGTAATGATGGGGAATCGTACGCTGCGTAGATAAATATGTGCAAAGTCTAAACGTTTTTGTTGGCATGTAACAACATGCCAACAAAAACGTAACAACATAAATCTAAATAAACTACACTTGTGAGCAACCAAATTGACTCATGGCTCTTTTTTTGATACAGATGTACTCAAAATCAAAGAACTATTTATTTAAAAATATCTGTCAGTATTATGAGTTACTTACTCTATGGTATCTGTAGCTTTAGTAATAAGTTTAATGTTGGCCGATGTCAAAAGAGTTTTGCTCATGACATCAGACCAATCATCAGCCCCAGGAAACATGTCAGTGTCCTAAAAAATGGATTAGATTTGTGTTTTTTTCTTTGCTTTAAGTACATTAAATGTCTGCTCATATAGCAAACATGAGCTTTGGTCTAAACTTTTAAAACATATATTTTGCTTGACCCGAGAGTCGAACCCCGAGATGATAGTCCAGTACTTGAACCACTAGACCTACGGGGCGTTTTATATATTTCTAAATAAAATAAATATTCTTACCTTTCATAGCCATCGTAGGTAACAATGCAACAGCCTGCAGCAACCAAAAGCAAGTCCTCTCGATCCACATCCTAACAGTTCACAGCTACCCAAAACAGTGCATCGTCACTCCCCCCCACTTCATTTACTGCGAGTTCATTTATTTTACTGCAGTTGTACTGCAGATTCATTTGTGTTCAATCACTCCCGAGCGACGGTCATGCCTTCTGATTTGGCGCAATGGAGTTTTGTTATTTATAGGTACGAGCTGTAAATAAAATTTACGTGTTGGTTGAAAAATTGATATGTGTGGCAGTTTTGATGCAGTTTTCTGACAGAGTCTAGTAGAGAGAGAGGGAAAGGACTAGAGTAGGAAATATAATGAAGACGCCCTGGAGGCCAACTTTCGGTTTTCGCAATTGAAAAAGGCCAAAGAATTGGCCTACTGGAGGCGAATTCTCGGGTTTCGCCTTCTATGTCGAGTCGACTTCATGGAACGCATAGACCAATAGGAGAACAAGATAAGGAATGTCGACTGTAATCTGTGTTCTCCTATTGGTTGTGCGTTCCATAAAGTGAACTCGACATAGAAGGCGAAAACCGGGAATTGGCTTCTGCGCTGCAAAACTATGGACTATTGAGAAAGATGGCTAGTGTGAGTTGGATGTTGGCTATAGCTCTCCAGCAGCTAGAAACCGCTGCAACGCTGATTTTCCGGCTAGTGATATTCCTTCTATGTCCCTTTCCTCTTTTGCCCTGAATTTATCCCTCCAATATTGTAACATTACATAACTAGTATAACGTTTTACATAAGGCTTCTATAATATTTATTATCTTAATATGAAAATACTATAAGACTCTCGCAAATTAGAAAATAATCACCTCATAATATTGTGGGTATTTCTTATAGCCAGAATTTTGAATGCCCCTACTTAAGGAAGAACTAAGTTTACGCTTTAATTTCCTTTGTAGAATAATAACATCCTACTAATGTATACTCATTATCAAGTTCCTTAATTATTTAACATTTTCATGAAAGTAACTTTAAGACTCGGGCGAATGTTATTTCGTTCAGTAATTTTTTGTAATAAGCTTAAATTGGATTTAGGAAAAATAACTACAGTATTACGCATGGATTTCCAATGGAATGAATGAATTAAGTTTTCTTTTTTTTAGTTACCCTATAGAGTCCCACTGCTGAGCAAAGGCCTCCCCCAAGTTCCTCCATAGATCCCTGTCCAACGCCCTTGACTGCCAATCTTGGACATACTTATACAAATCGTCACACCATCTTTTTCTAGGCCTGCCCCGTTAACGGTGTCCATCGATTGGCCGCCATTGGGTGACGATTTTTGTCCATATTTCGGGGCCCACTCAGCACACATGACCCGCCCAATCCCATTTCAGTTTTGCAGCTTTTTGACCTACATCTGCTATTAAAGTCTTGGACCGTATATCAGAATTGCGCACTTTATCTGATAATTTGATGCCTAAGCAGTTACAGTTAGTTAGTAGAAGTTTAGTGTACCTTTTAAATATCACACGACTTAGTATTTTACTTATTGTAGATAAGTAGCAGTTACATTTGGTTTAGCTTTATTTTATGTGCATATTTCTATCATTAGCTGGTGAGGGAAAACGTCAGGAGTAAACAACCTTATTTCCCAATAGTTTCTGAAACGTACAACCTTTTTTTAAATATTTTCAGAAATTCCGGTTGTGTCCACTATAATTACCAGATACCTTAAATCCTAAATCATTGTCTAAGCATACCCCAGGCTCCAAAATAACAGATTTGGACGCTATGACACGCTAAAGATGAGAGAAAATATTACGTATGTAGGTATAGAATGGAATAATTTAATGGAATAACCACAATACTAAATTATGCTGATAACTTCCTAGTAAAGTCGACATTTCGATCCAAATGCAGATTTAATGAGCTGCCTGATTAAGGAGGGAAATTCTCGTCCACTCGACATTGAAGTTGTGGAATTTCGAATTTAGAGATTTCATACATTTGTCCATACAATTTTCTAATTAGACTTAAATGTCGAGTGCGAATGTGTGGAGAATTGTTCCCTAAATCTGCATTTGGATCAAAATGTCTATTTGAAATTATACGTGTTTCATACAGGGTGTATCTTTGATCAGTTGTTTTGTTTGTCAAAACGCTTGGTAAAAGTCGTTAGAAGGATGTTAAAGTTCACAGCACCCTGTATGCACTTACTTGAAAGATTTTTTTGAAAATATTTTATCCGTAAAACTGAATGCATACTTTGAGAATAATTAATCAACTTTAAATTTTATATTGTTTTACAATCTTATCCTTATATTATTAAAGCTTAATTTACTAATATTATCAAATTTAAAATAACAACATTATCGTATTACAAAACAAATTCCAAACGTTTGAAATGAACCGATATCCCGTTGTTTGTAAAGAGCCTGGCCAAATTTGCCTCATTAACATTATCTGGTTTTCCTTCTAAATTAAACCGTTCGCATCTTAAGAGCTTATTTGCTTTGCAAATTATCTGTAAACAAAACTTGTAAAAATATTGACTGTCTCGTTAGAGTCAAATGGTTGTTATGCAAATTATGATTTTGTATTTTTAGGACCAAAACGTTGAACAGGGAATGAAGATTTTAATGATCGTTTTTGCCTTAAATAGAGTATAGTCCTAGTTAAGGCAACTTAAAATTACAACCTTTAAGTTAAATGTAAATAAACCTTTGTTGTTCAATGATTTAACAATAAATTTATATTGTGTTCATTCTGTTATTTTTTTATATTGAGTTTAACTGAAGCTAATTTATAATCTGTGTGTGAGTTGTGTATTCGGGAAGTTCAAAGTTAAGGTAATCAAGTGACATTAGTGTGTCGTTTGTTATTCGTCAAAAAAAAATGTTTTGTAACTTAGGCGTTTTCTTGGATTAACGTACCCCGCAATAACAATAACCGCAACAGTTGTTTTTTATAAATTTGATTATGGTTGAAATATTAAAAGTCCCAAATTTTAATGTTCTAATTATGATCATTAAAATATACCACCGAAATATGAAACGAGGTATCAGTAAAACAAAGTTTAGAAAGTTTGTTGTAAATGGACTCATAACTGGGGGAATCTATTTTTGTCAGGTATAAAATATCAACTGGTAATAAAAAGCCTCTCCTCTTAATTTCTTTGCAAGTAGGGAACTTTGTAAAGGATTTTTCTGCTTCGTAATTTATAGAGCCATATTCGCAGAAAAACCTATTGTCTTTTAGATGAAGAAAATAGATGAAACATTTTCATTTTAATTTTTTAATAATCCTCTGAAGATTGTCACATTATGTTTAGTTTATTTTTGAACGTAGTTCCCCTAACTAACCTTTTGATGACCTATGTGTAAATAGACATTTTGTATTTTAATCATTAAGTAAAATGAAAACAGATTTTTAGATCCACCCTTAAGTAAAATTGTTTAGAGTAACAATACAAATGGACTTAATATCCAAAACAATTGGGGTACATTTTATAAAATACAATCCATTTGTATTCTCAATTTGTTCTCTCGTGTCTTTATTCATAATGAAAGAGGTGTTCCTTGCATAATAAATATGAAGATTACTTCATCTGAGAAGGAAATACGAAAATAAAATAATAAAATTTTGATAGTAAATGAAAAAAAACTCCGTACCAGAAATCAAAAACGCTAACGTTAAAGCACTCAGAAAACCACATCAAAACTATTTAAATTTGCACAAACTTTTTTTTAAATCACACAGGACTTGGATTTGCGTAAATTTTAGTTACTACATAACACGTTCCGCGGATGGCACTACGGAGGACGCGCGACCGCTCCGTAGCGGCTCTCGTAGCGGACTGAGGTGAATCGTAGCAGTCGTAGCGCCGTAGCACACAGCTACGGGCTATCGCCTATCGCGGTACTGGGACCGCGACTGTACTTCGTATATTAATGGAACTAATTGCAGTAAGAACCTTTTTGGCGATATGTAGTATTTTTTAATGTCAGTAAATAAAAATAAGAATAAGTAATGAATATTTGCATAACAAGACAAACCACATGGCAATAACAATACAAAGCACTGAGATATAAAATTAATTAAATTAAGAGTAATTGAGAAAAATTTTTTTTTAAAAACCATAACCCAAAAAAATCAACAAATAAAAGAGAACCTAACTTTTCAGACCGGGAAATCATTCCGTGTCCCGGTACCTATGTTGCAGCAAGAAGGAACTCATTAAGCTCGAGCCATAACTTGTGGTAGGCGTACCTTTAGGACATGGTGCTGGTTTTATGTGAGTCCTTAAGAGATTTAGGTAAAAGAATTTTGTCTAGTACCAAGATGTTCTCTTATTGGTATGTGGTAGTAGTACCCCTCACATTGTCTCAATCTGATTTGAACTGATCACATTATATCAAACTATCATCAGCCTGTATCAGTCCACTGCTGGATAAAGGCCTCCCCCAATGTTCGCTATTTCACTCTGTCTTCGGCTAGATGCATCCACTTCATACCAACAGCCTTTTGTAGATCGTCACTCCATCTAGCCGGAGGACGTCCTACACTACGCTTTCCGAGTCGCGGTCTCCCCTCAAGAACGTTTCTAGACCAACGGTTGTCAAACGGTGTTCAATATGCTGATTCGATAAACTAATATAATAATATAATATTTTCACTACATCACATACATTGATCTGACTCTGAGATAGGTAGCTCAAGCACCTGTGTTACAGATATCAGAACCAACAGTGGGATTACAAATATATACATATAATACTTTTCTTTTGTAAATACATAGTTACAATACATACAAAAACACCCAGACCAATACAAACAGACATGTTTATGCACAAAAATGTTTGTGCTGTGCGGGGATCAAACCCGCAACCCTTGGCCCAGACGCAGCATTCACTACCACTGAACCAACCGGGTCGTCAAGATATTATATCTGTATTTTGTAGTTGCGTGTAAGATAGGTACATTTTTTTAAAGTCACTCACTGCTTTCGTTATTATGACAGCTCTCATACGTCACATGAAAAGGCCGCTCCAAACGCTAAGCTTTGCGCCTTTTGCATGAATAGCAATGCGAATGTGTTTTGTTTCTGCGGACGCGCAGTTTGAATGGGGCGTTTGAAGCCTTCTCTGCGACCTGAACCGATTTGAAAAAGGAGGTGAGCGATTTAAAGCGTCTCTTTGCTTTGACTTTTTAGTCTGTGATGCTTCAATAGGCGAAAATGTGCTTCAATATTGAAGATTTTAAATAAAATTGTAACAAGGATTAAGCTACGATTTGCATGATAGGATTTGCCTGTCGTGCTGCAGACAGGCGTGAATCAGGGCTGTGTTTCGTCAAGTGAGTGAGGGTACTAAAGGCCCAATTTGGGCGAAAGGGAGTTAGAGGTTAATATTAGTAAAATATAGTAATATTATATAAATAGTATATAAGCTGATACTTTATTTTACTTTTAGTAACTCAGAGAACTCCCTGCTGAGGTCTGTTTTTCCACAACCTGGACATCTTTGAGGCAAGAGTGAACCGGCATCTTATAGGCAAACGCGTGACATTCTAGAACTCATCGTCACTTTCCATCAGGTCCGATTGTGGTCAAGAATTGGCCTATAGTCTAATAAAAAATAAAGTTATATAATATAATTCACAATACTTTTTTAATAGATAGTGCCTTCTATTCATCACTTTGAAATATAAATCCAATAGCAAAGCTAGTGGCACAAGCACCCACACAAAACCTTATTCTTTAACAACCAAAAACACATGACAAGATTATGAAAGCATGATAAGCAGCATTTCTTTCACAAATACATAAAATGCTAAAAAGGATAAACAAACACGATATCGAAAAAACATGAATAAGAATTTACCCACCATAATCCATTTACCAAAACCTGATATGTTAGTACAAGCTATGGTAATACGGCGGCGTTTTATGGCGATCAAACATTTTGCCTCGACATCCATCAATTTGGTGTTCGAGGAAAAATTGCGAGGAGGAAACAAGGGACTCCTAGTTGATCTGGTTATCTTAATCACGGGATGAATCCTTACTAATATTATAAATGCGAGAGTAACTATGTCTGTCTGTCTGTCTGTTACTCTTTCACGCCAAAACTACTCAACGGATTTAAATGAAATTTGGTATACAGATAATCTAGACCCTGAGATCTTTCCCAGGGTATGTTCTTATATAGGCTACTTTTTATTGCGAAAAGGAGGTTGTAAGGGGTTGAAAGGGGGGTAAAAAGTTACTTTTCCACACGGACGAAGTTGCAGGCGGCCGCTAGTAAGTAATAAGGTCTTCTGTGAGGCCGTGGTATCTCTCCGGTCAAGCTGAAGCGTGGCTCTGTTACGGTTAAAAATAATGTTTGAAGATCTAGATCAGGGTTTATAGAGTTAATTATTTCAAACAAACTTTGAAATCGTGGGATTTTACCGTGGGAGAACTACGATTCATCATGAAACAAATGTTTGTTGATGAAACAGATATTTATGTTGGGTCTGGGTGTTTGTGGTTTCTTCGTTGTTTCTAGTTACCATAGCACAAGGGAGGCTCAATTGTGGAAAAAGGGGGTTAAAGGTTGGCAGCGCACTTGTGACACTGCTGGTGTTGCAGGTGTATACGGGCGGCAGCCTTTGCTTACCATCAGGTGATACCGTCTGCTCGTCTGCCACCTATCACATAAAAAAACACTAGTTTTAACTACCTATTATTTTATGTGATAGGTAGCAGACGAGCAGGCGGATCACCTGATGGTAAGCAATTGCCGCCGCTCATGGACACTTGCAACACCAGTGGAGTTACAAGTGCGCTGCCAACCTTTTATCCCCTTCCCCCCACCTTATTGCCTTATTCCCTTCCTTATTGCGTGAATCAGGTCAATATAGGTAAGAGATGTTGTATGAATTAATTTATTATTATTTGTATCTCTCCTATGGGAAATCACGGCACGGAGGCCGCCCCTCTTAGGAGGTGTGCTTTGGAAAAAGATCCAACACGTAGAGGCCCCTTTGAGGAACATTATTATTATTATTTAAAGAGATGGTATATTTTTTTTCTAATATTGGTGTACTTTCTTTGTAATAAATAGAAAATACTATATTTTCTATATAAAAATAACTAGTGGCCCGCCCTCACTTTGCTTCGGGACCGTAATTCAAAAATGAACTAATAGATGGAGGCTATGGCGCTGTGCTAAATTACATCGCGCAAGCGGTTCGTGTTTTCGGTTTACCTATAAGCCTTGTCGTTGTCTATAGAAGTTATCTCTTTATAAACAGTATAGATAGAGTGGCCCGCCCTCACTTCATCTTAAAATTTTTCTCTATACAAAACGACTAAGAAACCTACATGATTTTTTTAATGCGAATTTTCAAAAGTCATTGAACAAATGTTGTTCAGAGTCAGGAGAAGAGAAGGCGGTTAAAACGATGTAAATATTTACAGATACACCCTGTATAGTAAAACAAAAAATACTTTTATGTCTTGCTACTATCCCTAAATGGCTTTTTTATTCTAAACAGCAAAATATCCTACAATACAAGCGCTAGAAGAAATCCGTGGAATCTTACGCGGATATAATATATGCATGAGATGTCTAGGAATACATGAAAATACTTTATGCAGATACTCGCAGCAAACTTTGTTCATTCATTTTGTTTGCATTAGAAAATATTTACTTGAACTCACTACGATTTAATATCTAGCTAACAACAAATAATAATATCGAGCTTGGCTTTCCATTTACCTAGCATAAGTATACTAGCTTACCTTTTATAATATGTATTACTTTATGCTATTATTGCAAGTAGACTCGCTGGTAAGTGAGTTAAGAATAAATTATTGTATGTTACAACTAGAGACCAGCCCTTACTTCAGTTTGGCCAGTTCAGTCACCACAACCTGTCAAATTTCCTCAATTGATATTCAACCTAATGTGTCTGTAAATGAGAGTCGATTCAAGAAATTTGATAGTTTTGTATACCTTGATGTGTGGCTGTACATACCAATAGATGGCGCTAGGAGATTAACGTTGATTGAGATTAACATCGTTTTGTTAAGTGTAGATAACATACTTCTTTCGAAAAAATACCAAACCAATTTTATTATTTTGTAAGTTATGACTATGGTCTTATGGCTAACTTCAGACATACGGTAGGTAGATAAGATAAGATATTAATTTATTGCCATAAATATGTTACATAGGGTAGCGGTCGGTCGCTTTTGGCAACAAAATTGTTGCTACAATTTGCTACCGCTCGCTACTAGTAGGTACTTGAAGCTAACTAGTAAGTAGGTAATTAAGCGAGCGTAGGGCACCTTTTTAATAAAAATAATCTGTATCTGATTACCTGCTTAGTAAATATACATTACAATACAATACATTGTGTGTATGCAAACGTCATCATCATTAATTCAGCCAATAGACGTCCACTGCTGCCAATGTTCTCCACACATTGTTCCTGTTCCACCCGCATCCAAGCAAATCCTGCCACCTTCACTAGATCGTTGGTCCACCTGTAACATACAATTATGAAAAATCAAAAATTTCCAAAATCATTGTTATTATATTATTTTTAAGGTGAAAAATATTTTCTCTCGCAGTACTGCGAGAGAAAATATATTATTATTATTAAGTATTTTCTAGTAGGTACAGAATCAGTCGAGTACCATGTAAAATACAAACAATTACTACGATAAGAGGATAAGCACCATAATTATTTCTTTCCGAAAACCATTGTCGAGTACCATCGAGCGAAGTTTTGTTCCCAATTCAATGTTATTTTGCAAAAAAATATCGGATAAACCGCGAGTTCACGACCTCTTAAGGAAAACGGAAACCGGTAAAAAAACGGATCATTTCATATTTCATCAATTTTCCAACAAGGAATTGATGCCTCCGAGTAGGGGGCGGGAATAATTTAGTGATGGACGATATTTATCGATACTCTTACCACTTTTTGTAGAGAATTGATGCTCTTTACACATCTGTACAAACTACAAAACTATGACGAATGGCGTACTCTCACATAATTATGACGAATTTTCCATAACCGATTGGACTTTAACACAATGCATTGTCATAATTGTCAAAATTCGTGGTATTTAAAAAATCAAGAAAATCTACTGATTTGGGAAAACATAAAACAGGTGTGGGTGTTAACAGACAGTTGCTATTGACATTGCTATGTTTTTATTTATAACGATAGGTATTTAGTACGTTTTGTACCTGTGCTGTGTTTCGTCGCCGAGTGAGTGAGGGTACGCGGGAGGCCCATCGGGGGGAGAGGGGATAAAAAGGTTAGCAGCGCACTTGTTGCATGTGTTCATAAACAAAAAGGGCGGCGCGGGCAATTGCTGTCACCATCAGGTGATCCGCCACGTCGATCCGCTCGTCTGCTACCTATCACATAAAAAAAAAATTGTACCAGGAAAATCTGATGTTCAAAGGGGTCCCAACTTAAGCTCTAAATAATCCATCCACGTTTTCTTGTCATTTTTAATTTAGATTCATAATTCTAATAATACCTTTTTTTTTATTCATCGATATCTTCGCCGTCCCTCACTAGAGGGAAACGATCTCATTTGCACACCCTCTCTGATGAGACTTGCGTATCGCGGTGCTTTGTGGTTATACTCTGAATTACTGTTGCTTTGTCACCTGTGATATTCTGTTGATGGAAAGAGCCATTCGCACTTGCTGTTATCTCATTAGAAACTCTAAGGTTTCGAGTTTTCTTCTATACCCAAAACTGGAATTCAAGACCAAAAAATGTAATACAATGTTGCTATTGCAATAAAATGATCGTACCATAGTATACCCCTTTTTTCTAAAAACACTCGCTGATGTAATTTATTTATTGGTAATTGTGATTAAAAAAAATAATTTTATTAACTTCTTTTTTAAATTTTAATAAAAACTTAACCATCCGTAATTTTAGTTTTCAAAGATGGTATTGCGCTTGTAACACTTCAGGTGTTAATAACATTTGGTATCTACCTACAACATTTTAACAATGTATGGAAACTTGACAGTTTAGTCTGCGTAATAAGAAAAATAATGCCAAAAAGGTTTGTGAAACCTGAAAACGTCACTTGACATAAGTGACATTAACAGCTTCGACAGTGACGTATCTGTCGTAGATTTTTTGGTCTTGAATTCCAGTTTGGAGTATAAAGCAGTAGACAAGCGACAAGCTGATAATCTGATGGTAAGCGATTGCCGCTGCCCATGGTCTAAGGCAAATTGTATATCCATACAAATTCCAATAACTGGGTAAAGTTGTATGGATCAGAAAATTTAAGCAGTCGACCGTAGTTCAGTGTACTCACTACAAACTATGTCGCCAAATTGGAGAGACATAGCACGACGTATCAATGGTGTATGGTCGTATGGTGTGGTTATATAACACCACTGGTTTTACTATCACGATATTTAATGATTATTTACGAGAATCATTATCTTTTCCCGCGATAGTGTAACGAAAATTTATATCTTTTATAAAACTTTACGCTCTGCAATAAGGGTAAGGCTTCATAACCCGGCATTCACTGGGTTGCTAAGTGTAATTTATGAAGTTACTTTAATATTCTAGCATTTAGATTTTTTCTAGTTACCTCAACAGTTAGTAATCAAACCTCATTGACATATTGTTTTGTTTTGCAGAGACAAAATATCTATTAATACCTGATAACAAGAGTCATTATAAGACGTAGAGAACTTAAAATTTCATCGAAAGGTTCAGGTGGGACTCAATCCCACAACCTTCTAGATACCGGGTGGCTATTACAGTACTATGCATAATTAATACCTACTAAACAAAATATCGAAACAACGATAGCTTAGGTTGCAATACCAAAAAGAAGTTGATGGCTTGATATCACCACATTTCATCTCAGCGTGTACATGCAAGACAAAACTGTCGGTTTTGTGTTCGGCGTCCATTTAGACCATCATCATCATCATTTCAGCCAACAGACGTCCACTGCTGGACATAGGCCTCCCCCAAAGTTCTCCACACAGATCGGTCCTGTGCCACCTGCATCCAAGGGACTCCCGCGACCTTCACCAGATCGTCGGTCCACCTGGTGGGAGGCCTGCCACGGCTGCGGCCTCCTGCACGTGGCCTCCACTCAAGGACCTTTCCACCCCAAAGGCTGTCTGTTCTCCTCGCAATGTGCCCTGCCCACTGCCACTTCAGCCACGCAATTCTTTGGGCTATATCCGTGACCTTAGATCTATTGCGGATCTCATCATTTCTGACACGATCATGCAAGGAGGTTCATAGCATAGCCCTCTCCATTGCCCTATGAGTGACTTTGAGCCTTCTTAAGCGGCCCATTGTTAGAGGCCACGTTTCAGTTCATATGTCACAGCTGGCAATACACACATGTCTTGATATCACCACATCACATCTCAGCGTGTAGATGCAGGACAAAACCGTCGGTTTTGTGTTCGGGGCTCGTATAGACCATAACCCAGGATATCGCCAGCGATATCCTGTCAGTCCTATCAGTCACAATGCCAGCATTGTAGTCCTGGTATATAAAGCCTTCGTGTGGGGGAGGTTTTCATATTAAAATTCAAATTCAAAATGTTTATTTGCATTATTTAAGTATTACATCATATCGGATGTCAAGACACTTTCGATCGGTAAGCCATCAAGTTATTACATGACTCAAGAAGCAAGTACCAAAATCTTCTAAAACTCAATAAACCCACATTGTCCCTATGAAGATATTAATCAGTGAACTTAAATTGATGTCCCGTATCGGCCACCTACCCCTTAATGGGTCCTGTGTGTAGTGATGTGACTTGACTTGACTTTACTATGAATTGAGCACTGACTTTTATGTTACAAGTACCACTATATAGTAAGTAGTATGTGATACCACTGCCTCACAGAAAACCGGCGTGAAGCAGCCCCTGTGCTGTGTCAGCCCACTCAGGGGGGGAAGGGAACAAAAGGTTGGCATCGCACTTGTAATTCCACTGGTGCTGCAAGTGTCCATGGGCGGCGGCAATTGCTTACCATCAGGTGATACGCCTGCTCGCCTGCTACCTATCACATAAAAAAAGTAGGTACTACTGGACTACTTAACGACTACTACTATACTGTGATTAATCATGTGAAGTAAACTGATAGATGCAAATGTCATGTTTCTGTACATTTTGAAATTTTGCATCTGTCAAATTCAGTGATAATGTATGGGGATGACACATTGACATTTGTCAGTTTACAGTTGCTTATTGTGCCACTTTGTAGTGCCACCCTAAGTGTCCTTGGAATCAATAAATCGTCAAACAAAAGCATACTGAAATCTTTCGACAGAACTAGTTCCAAGTAGTCTCACCAACTGCTGTCAATTGAAAGTACTTATCGCATTTTGAAAATGTTAGGTGAATTTACTTAAAGTCTGCGTGTATGTGTAAGAAATAAAAATCTGTTTCGCAGCTCAGACCTGTGCTCATACGCACAAAAGCATAAGTGTAAAGTCCTTGAGACCCACTTGAGGAGTTCGATACTCGCACTTCAAGTCTACTCGAGAGGTAATTGAGTGAATTGTTAAGATACTGACCGACGCGACGTAATGTAACACCATTGTAATTTAATCTTAGTACGAGGAAACTATCGAGCTACGTTGCCGTTTATTGTGATTTTTGACAAGTAGAGTAGTGAGTTAAGTCGCATTATCAGCGAATTTAGTCTTTATTGCAGAGACATAAGCGAGTTAAGTTGTAAGTGGCCCAAAAGACCCAAAAACCTTTTAAAAGGCAAAACAATTGATTTTCTACTCTGTCTGCTGTCTGGGACTTACGACGACGTGTTGAGTTGAAGAGATCACTATCTTATTTTTAACCCCCGACGCAAAAACGACGGGGTATTATAAGTTTGACGTGTCTGTGTGTCTGTCTATGGCATTGTAGCTTTCAAACAACGAACGATTTTGATTGTTTTTTTGTTTGTAAGATGAATAAAGGGGGAGTGTTCTTAGTTATGTTGGATAAAAAGCGATCCAAAATGGCCGCCGTCACAAAGATAAAATATGAATTGTACTCGTATGTTTTAACACAAATCCCACAATATGGGTATCATATAAAAGGGCTTGAGTAGCAGAATATATTTATAGTGATAAATTTCAAATCCAAGATGGCCGCCGTCACAAAATGAGTGTCGGGGTTTTTTTATATTTTCAATTTTAAGTTTTTCGACGAGTGCAGTACTAGTAGTACTGTACTGTGTGTGTAGTATTGTATTTAGGTATATAATTTGTCTATAGTTACAGGTATTTATATTATATTAATTTATTATAGTACGTATGTATTACTAAGCCATTTCTTTAATCTGTGGATTGCATTAAAACTTAAAATCCTCCTTTCGCCGCACCTTTGCCCTTTCTGCTTGACCCAAAGGTTGACTGGTAGAGAATGCCTCTTAGCATTAAGTTCGCCTATTGTACGAAGTTTTGTGCAATAAAGTTTTTAAATAAATAAATAAGTAGGCCCCTCTCGTGTCTCACGCATTCCGCCAACTTTACTAGCCGTGATTACCTTTTAGTAACTCAAATGACTTGAGTAAAGACCCTTGTCACATCACTAGTATGTAACAGTTTCGTGTGGAACTTTGGTCATTAGGACAAGCTTGTAATACAAACAGAACCAAGGTTCCACCTGGTTTTGCTCCCAACTTATGTGCAGTAGTTTGGGAAGCCTCGCTGAGAGCCTTGGGACAAGAGACATTGTTAGGTCAAATTGGGACTTAGACCCTTGCGAAGTTTCTGATATTTTTTTGCTATGTTAATTAAGGCAAGTTTTAACAGTGGGAGGGCTACGCTTTGGCATGAATAGGCCGGCTCGACCGGAGTTACCACGTCCACGCAAGTAGTGACAATATGTAAGTAGTGATAAATAGGTAAGTTATAACAATAAACCATTGATAAGGAATTGCAACAAACATGATAAAAATGGCGTTATATGTATTTTATCTACCTACTAGTGGCCCGCCCTCACTTCGCTTCGGGACCGTAATTCAGAAATTAACCAATAGATGGCGCTGTGTCCAATTACATCGCGCAAGCGTTTCGTGTTTTCGGTTTACCTATAAGCCTTGTCGTTGTCTATAGAAGTTATCTCTTTATAAATAGTATAGAAGATAGATATCTATTCTATGACTGCATCGATGGCTTAGTGGTGCTAACCGCACTTTTTAGCGACGGCTGCGGTTGGGGTTCTGGGTTCGATCCCCAAGTCGGACCAAAAATTTGTACCTGAATTTTTTAAATCAGAAATTCTCAGTGTTAGCCCGAAGTCTGAAAGTTCGCACTCTTGTACAGTTGAGGTCAAAATATGTTTACACTTTAGGACCTTGTCACAGTACATATGTATAAGAAAACGACTTCCACTTTCTTATAAATATCAATTGTGACAAGGTGCTAAAGTGTAAACATATTTTTGACCTCGACTGTACCCCCGTGCCTCGGAAAGCACGTTTAAAAGATGTAGGTCCTGCGCCTGATCTCTCTTCAGTCGTGTCACCCTGGTGTCTCATCAAAATAAGGGGATGAGAATGAAGAGTGCACCTGTGTTTAAGCACATGAGCATTATAATATACTATTGGCCCGCCCTCATTTCGCTTCGGGACCGTAATTCAGAAATGAACCAATAGATGGCGCTGTGTCCAATTACATCGCGCAAGCGTTTCGTGTTTACGGTTTACCTAAGCCTTGTCGTTGTCTTTAGAAGTTATCTCTTTATAAATAGTATAGAAGATAGAAGATTATCCTGCGTAATTAAACGTGAAGACGCCATCTTATAGACTTTGCTTATGTCAAAAATTTATGAGCACGTGATATGAACGGCTTGTAAATGGTGAATAGTTATATTTTTAAATAATAGACAAAAATATTAATGTAAGTATTTTATTTTTAGCAGTTAAAATAAGCCATAGAATTGACCAATGACTTTGCTCTTCTTGTAATACATTGTTACTCTATTGTAGGCAATCACGTTTTAAAAAAGATGTTCTATTTACCAATATAATAATGTTGCAAAGCTATCGTAGAAAATTTTATAGCACCTAATAAGTTGAGTAAACTTTTTCTCTTCCAATTTTTGTAGACTGAACGGCATCAAATCTTAAATTTGAAAAAAGTCTAAAGCATCTCGATTTAACGCTAAACCGCTTTATTTAGAAAGAAGCATCATCGGTGACGCGCCCTCTAGCGGGAACCCATCGAATTAGAATATAAATTGAACTCTTTATATAAACATTTATAATTTGCATTTAAGGCTCCTACGCTAGACCGTGTGGAGTATTTGTCTCTCTCGGCGGTGAGGGAAAACAGCGTGAGGAACCTACACGAGGATAGCTGTAGTACTTGACATTTAAGTCGAATTAGAAATTTGTATGGACGAATGTATGAAGTCTCTAAATTCGACTTCAATATCAATTGCGTGAAATTTCCCCCCTAGTTGTACACTACAAGACGATTGGTTAACGATGCAGCTATCGATTAAAGTGTGGCCAACTATCCACTGCGCTACGGAAGCAATCACGGAGGCTTGAGGTCCCAGGTTCGATTCCCAGATCGAGCCAAAAATTTCTGAAAATTACAGAAATGTTCAGTGTCAACTGTTCAGAAATGCTCGCTCTGTGTTTTTTTTTATATTATAGGAAGGCAAACGAGCAAGCGGGTCACCTGATGGTAAGTGATCACCGCCGCCCATGGACATCAGCTACACCAGAAGGAGTGCGGATGCGTCAGCTCGAAGCCTGGACGTTAGTGGTCTTGTACCCCTATGCCTCGGAAAGCGTTAAGCCGTTAGTCCTGCTCCCAATCTCTCTTCGGTCGTGTCCCACTGGTGTCCCATCGAATGAGGGTAAGGGAATAGAGAGTGCACCTGTGTTTGCGCAAACACTTGAGCAGTATACCATATCCTGCGTATGTGGCTGATCGTTAAGGCCGCTGTAGCCAAATATCCATTGATTCACGATGTTACACAAAAGTAAACCCTCACACAATCGGCAAAATACAGCAGGTTTTAAGTGAGGCCGTGGTATCACTTCAATCGAGCCGGCCCATTCATATCGAAGCATGGCGCTTCAAGTATTACAGGAGTTTTCAGATAAGAAGTGTAAGATAACGTAATATTCTAGAATAGATTTCAAAAACAAAGTCTTAAATATAATTGCGTTATTTATTAAAAAAAATGTCGTAATGTTATCTAAGTTGAATCATATTTCTTATCATTCAGTAGATATACCAACGTCGATAAACAATCAGACAAATTATAAAATTTGGTAATACAGTGATTCACAGAACATAGACAACAAAAGTAGTTTTTTTTTTTCATTGACAACGGTGATCAGTAGCGCTACCATGAGTTGACATCGAAAACTGACATTACGTAAACTATTGCTCTGTCTCTTTCAAATGCATCACAATGAAAGAGACAAAGCGATTTTTTTTCGATAGCGAGGATAGTATTTCAAACTCATGGTAAGGCCACAGGTGACCTGAGAGCCTAGCATGACTTTTCAGAAAAATCATAGCCTACACGTGTCGTAAATATGTTGTAAGTAATTTGAAGAGCTCCTCCTATCGTATACCTCTATTTTTTTATGTTTTTCTATGTGATAAGTGGTAGACTAACAAACGGAATACCACATGGTAAATGATTGCCATAGACAAAGCATTTGAATATACTGCGGAGGGACAGTCATACTACGGCAGTATGATTGCGGAGTCAGAGCTGTCACTTAACCTTAATTCTCATTATCTTAATTAATGGATAGTCTGTATGTCTATTGAAATAAAGGTCAATATTTTTACATAAGTAACAATAAAGTATACTTAACTCTGAGTGCGGCAGCTAATGTTTAGGTATGGTACAGTAGGATCAATAATAATAATGCAAGTATCTTTTAAAAGAAAAGACGTAAATTTCAAAACTTCAAAATTTCTATTAAAATATTTTCCTACCCTTAACACTTACCGGTAGCTCAACAACGCTTCTCTAATACGTTATAAATATTCATGGTCATAAGTAGCTCCCAGCCATCGAACGTTTAAGACTTGACCAGGGTAACGTGACCCCTCATTGACGATTCAAAACCCCTTGGCACCTCCAAAGCATTCGACGCCTAAGGGACGGGGGGGCTCTACGTTTACTGGTCGACTGCACATTGCCAAGGATAAAGGATCCCGATACATTATGAGATATTTCAATAGTATATTATATATCTCTTTTGGGACTATGTGGTGCTAAATCTGGAAGTGGGTGTGCTTGGATTGTTTTAAGACGTTTTCCGGGTTTGAAGGTTTCATGCGTCACCTGAGGTTTATTTTGTCCCTTCCGATTTTATCTACAGCGTTTATTCTAATAGTTACCGGGGGGCAATTCTCGTGTACTCGGCATTCAAGTATAATTAAGAGAATTCATACATTTGTCCATAAAAATCTTTGATTCGCCTTCAATGTTGTGTGTTGGTAATTGTGGGAGAGCTATGCTTCGGCATGAATGGGCCGGCTCGACCGGAGTGATACCACTGCCTCACAGAAAACCGGCGTGAAGCAGCTCCTGTGCTGTGTTTCGCCGAGTGAGTGAGTGAGGGTACCGGAGGCCTATCGGGGGGAAGGGGAAAATAGATTAGCAGCGCACTTGTTGCATGTGTTCATGGGCGGCAGCAATTGCTTACCATCAGGTGATCCGCCTGCTCGTCTGCTACCGATCACATAAAAAAAAAATTGGCCTTCTGGTAGTCTCGTGTTAACTCTTCTCTCCTTTGTCGACCTGAATGGCATTATGCATAAACCAGCAGCAAACGCTGCGCTGTATCTCGTCGAGAGAGTGAGGGTACCGGAGGCCCAATTGGTGGAAAAAGGGATAAAACGTTGGCTACGTATTTGTGACTCCAATGGCGTTGCAAGTTTATGAAATAGTTCACACATTAAACGTATTGTGGACGCCCTTCGCCCCATGTAGGGGACATAGGATCAGCAAATTCGGTCACGTGACTGGATGATTTTATATGGGGAGTCAAAAAAATAAATAATTTTTCAAAGTCATTGAACAAATATTTTTCTGAATTCAAATTGTTGGTAGAATACGTATGTAGTTAGAAGGATGTACATTTATATCTTTATGAACTTGGTAGGTATAAAACTCTAAGCAAATAATGAGTAATACATTTTATTTATCTGTTCCTGTCTGACATGGAATATCTTATCAACAAATTATTGTATCAATAGGTACCTACATATTTATACCTTTGTCTATAGACACAGGTGTATGTGTATGTGATAACAACTGAAAACCAGCGTATTGGTTACACCCATTGCCCCGGCATATAATATAACTAGTGGCCCGCCCTCACTTCGCTTCGGGAACGTAATTCAGAAATGAACCAATAGATGGCACTGTGCTCAATTACATCGCTCAAGCGTTTCGTGTTTTCGGTTTACCTATAAGCCTTTTCGTTGTATATAGAAGTTATCTCTTTATAAATAGTATAGAAGAAGAAGATGTATGCTGAGTGGAAGCAATCTTTTTTCCGAAACTATTAGAGTATACTATTTTAATGTGTCAAATAAATGATTTTTCTTTCTTTCTGAAATACCTATATAGTATAGATGAAGCAGGCATGAGTGATGGTGTTTAAGACCGCGATTTCTAAACGGAAGTCCGTAGGTTTGAAGCTTACCAACATTTGCCACACAATTTCAGGATTTTCAATTTTTCTTTCGAATCCCCGACAAAATGAAGTCACGTGATCATGTGACTGATCTGAAATTCTCATTCAAACTCGGATGAATTTGTATGAGAATGAGTTTTTTTTATGTTTTTTTTTAAATTCATAGAACAAAAAGTTCTTTGGTTGATAAAAGAAGTGATTAAAAGCATGTTAATTTTAGTGATACCTACACCTGCATAATTTACGTCACATTCAAATACACACAAAAAACACATTAAAACAGATAGTGTAAAGAAAAAACATTTAATTATATTAACAATTGTTTTCTTAAAACTAAACTTTTGTTCGACAATCCACAATTTTTAAATAAATATTTTCATTGTAAATCTTTGGTGTTCTGTATTATCCTTCTTTTAGTTCAAATACAGTACAAGCTAAGCCAGTAACAAAACATAAGTATTAACACCAGTGCATTAGATGAACACGAATAAAGTCCCTTTAGAATTTTAGATCATCAAAATAAACAAAAGAAAAATAATTTATTATTATTCTATTCCATACATTATTGCATAGTGAATATTCATTTTGACCGACTTCAGAAAGGAGGAAGTTAGCAATTCGTCTGAATTTTGCTTTTTTGTATGGAACAGTAGCGCTACCATGAGTTGATATCGAAAACGTTACTACAGTCGATAGCGAGTAAACGGGCGTCGAATAGATTTCGATTGAACACGTACCATGGTCTATAAATCTCGCTAGCGTTAGCGAGTTTTAAATACTATCCTCGCTATCCAAAACTAGCGCTTTGTCTCTTTCATTGTGATGCATTTGAAAGAGACAGAATATACGTTATGTCAATTTTCAATGTCAACTCGTAGCGCTACGAAAACGCTACTCGCTAGCGAATACATTTTGATAGGTTTCTATTTGACAACTCGATACTACATATTTTAGTTTCTCAAGTGACCGCTAGAGGCGCTGTACACTTTTTTTACGCACACGCTAGCGAGTTCGGTCACTTTAAACTCATGGTAGCGCTACAGTTGATTTTTACTTTGCTTATTTAGATGATCTATTCGTTAGTCTTTATTCGTGTTACCTTCACTGCTGACTTATACTTTCTTAAACCGAAGAAATAGTATCGTGGTAACTTTGACAGGATATTTAAGCAATTATTATATTTATTATTATAACTATCTCGATACTGTGGGTTTCATTAAACTCATCAGTTTACTTCCACCTTCTGGTGGCTTTTCTGTAGTTGTAGTGCCTAAAACAATGAAAAAATATTATGTTAGTATACAAGCAAATAAACTGCAGCCCATATAAAATCCACACAACATCTTACATTCATCTTATCATCAGATGATCCGTCTGATCGTATGCCACCTATCTCATAGAATAAATAAAGTAACAGCCTATATACTGTCCCACTGCAGGGCCTTTATCATAGAAATCGAGTTATCACTACTTTGATGGGATTAGGCTTGATCTCCACGCTTACCTAATGCGAATTGGTGATCTATCATTTAAAAAAAGGTCCCCAAAAATCCGCTGACAATATTTTCTCAACGCGTCATAGACATTTTGATTGTATTACACAAAAATACCGTTGGAGCCATTGAGTTAAATAGTATATAGACATCAATGGTTGGAGCCATAAAGTCCTTGAGTGGAGACCGCGACTCGGTAAACGTAGTGTTGGACGCCCTGCTACAAGATGGGATGACGACATTCGAAGGCTGGCTGGAGTGAGCTGGATGAGAGTGGCCGAAAATCAGGAGCGGTGGCGTGCATTGGGGGAGACCTATGTCCAGCAGTGGACGAGCGTGGGTTGCTGATGATGATGATGAACACAGAAATATTTATTAATTGAGTAGATATAGGCATCAATGTATCTTGACATGTAGTCTCGCTTTCACTACTTTAATATCAGTCTCGATAGCAGGCAGATAACAAACAGTTGTTTAGATTTTCGGGGTGCATTATAACAATAAAATATTGCAACGGGTATTAATACGTCATAAAATGTCCGTATTGTTACTTGAAGTGTGACGTCACAACTCAAACTTCTATGTGCGCGTCAAATTTTGTTCGGTAGCTATATCAAATGATTCGTATAAGTAAATGGTTTTATAATAAAAGTTGGTGAAAAATGTACGGGTAGTTCAATGATATAATTATTTTTATAAAATTTTATACTTTAAAAATGGACTTGCCCATGAAACTTTGAATGCTCATAAAACCAGCTAGACGTTATATTTTTAACTGAAAATGTTGGCCATTTGTTCTTATTTACCAATATTTTGATAGAGTATCAATGTTTTTTTACTATATCGAGATTAGTCAAATACCCAATTGTTAAGTGTACTTATTGTACTTACTGCTTAACGTTTTGGTTAAATTGCTTCAGCCGTGGTCACAAACGGACTGGCGTAATTACAAACAGTCAAAACGTCAGCAGAATACAATGTACTTATAAGAATAATAATAATCTTCGTATTTAAAAAAAATACACTCATATTACTGTACAGAAGAATAAAATAAGAAAAATGTAATATAATACATGGTTTAGAACACATTTTAGGAATGTAAAAGTTTACAATAGGCCCATCACCGTTTGCATCCATGTGTTTGTAATGGGCAGTCAAAGCGGGCAGCTAGGCTCTTCAAGATGGTAATAAGGCTGTCAAATATGGCTTAACAATAAACGTTGCTTTAATTCCCGTTTTAATATTTTATAGATAACAAATAATTGATGTTCTGAAACAGTACATTTATCTACACTCATCCATCATTATCATCATCAGCCTATTGCAGTCCACTGCTGGGCAGAGGCCTCTCCAAATGATCGCCATTTTGATCGATCTTCGGCTAATCGCTTCCAGCTTCAGCCAGCCCTCTTGCGCAGATCGTCACTCCATCTGGCCTGAGGTCGTCCTACACTACGTTTACCAAGACGCGTCTACACTCATAATATCTTCAAAAATTAAGATTTCATAGGTTAAATTAAGTCAATTAAATTAAGTTTTGATAGGCTTTTATAATATTTAAATTTTCACTACTTACTTTCCGTTGTTGGTGGTTCTGTTGTTGGTGATTCTGTTGTTGTTGGAAGCTCCGTTGTTGGTGCTTCTGTTGTGACTGGTGAATCAGTTGTTACAACATGAGGTTCAGTTGTTGTTACAACTGGTGGTTGCGTTGTCGGTTTTATTGTTGTTGTTGTTAAAAGGCTTGCTCTCAAATCCGCTAACTCTTTAGAAATGTGATTTCTCTGTGACGCAATAGTTAATGTTGATACGAACAAACAAAAGGATAGCAGCCCGAGTACCACTATTAATTTGTTGTTTAGGCACCATATTTTCATTTGGTTGGAGTAGTACCTACAGTGTAATCCACAGTTGTTTGACATTGTTGTAACAATTTAAACACGACTAACTATATCACAGTCGACACTACAAGTGGTATGTTCTCCCTTTTATTATCACATCGATAATCCTTATCGCTTGATACGGAGTTATGATGTAGAAATATGTTTAGTTTAGGACTTAATGAAGATAATATAGAGCTCTGTTTTCAATATCAGAGATTTGATAGGTTTATTGATAAATATTTAGTTACATATTATTCAGGAGATTAAATGTTCATTGATATAATTTAAAAAATCGCTTTAACGAAGTATCGTGAATCGTTTCTATCAAATATGTAGACCTAGCACTAAATATTTTTATGCACAAAAGAAAAAGAAATAGAAACTTTCTTTCTATTTATGCAAAAAAAAACTAAGCTTTGTGTAATAGGCGATACTTTACTTTAAAATATATACCTATATTTTAAAGTAAAGTATCGCCTATTAACTGTCCCACTGCAGGGCAAAAGTCTCCATCATAGAAATAAAGTTATCACTACTATGATAGGATAAGGCTTAATCACCACGCTTGCCTAATGCGAATTGGTGATCACAAGCCCGAGCTATGTTCAAAAAATTCTGAACATATCATGCTCCCGGGATTTAAACCCGGAACCCAAGATTACGGACCGGTACTTAAACCACTAGACCAAAGGGGTGTTCATTAAAATCCTTTCGGTAGTATTTGCGTGGAAGAGGAGCCAACATCCATCTATCCATCCATCCAATACTTACAAACTTTCACGTTTATAACATACTAGCGGCCGCCCGCGACTTCGTCCGCGTGGAAAAGTAACTTTTTACCCCCCTTTTAACCCCTTACAACCCCCTTTTCGCAACAAAAAGTAGCCTATGTCCTTTCTCAGGGTCTAGATCATTTGTATACCAAATTTCATTTAAATCCGTTCAGTAGTTTTGAGAGTAACAGACAGACAGACAGACAGACAGAGTTACTTTCGCATTTATAATATTAGTATGGATACGTGGGATATTTGAAGATGAACAACAAGCTTTTTACACGCGATAGATCAAAATAAACCATTAAAATATTATTTTTTCTCGAATTTCTATTTTTGTTGATGTTTTTACGATAGCATATCTAGTAGAAACCAGTCACTTGGATCCAGTTTAGCGAACACAAATATAAAAGCTGTTGTACGTGAAATGGAAAAGATAATTCGTTTTCTGAGTAAGCATAAGAAATCTAATTGAAAAATGTATATCAATGACACCTTTTGGCAATCGATTTGTATTCTATTTGTGAAGAGGGATTGGATTTGTATTCTACTTAAATATATTGAAGAATTGTAGATTATATTACCTAGTTTGTGTTTTTGAATTATGAATTTATTGGGCAAGAAACTTCGACGTTTCAAACCTCCGATAGATCATTTTGACATTCATGAGTTCTATTTGGAGATACGAGAAAATTGAATTTATAACTATATACTAGGAGACAGTATTCATTTATTTCTCGTAAATGAGGTTATTTAAAAGTACCTAATACAGCTAGTATTAGTTATTAGTTTATCGCGGGTGATCCACGCATTCGGCATGAATGGGCCAGGCTCGTTCGGATGGACACCACTGCTTCACAGAAGACCTGCCTGAAGCAGTGCTTGCGCTGTGTTTCGCCGATGTGAGTGAGGACACCGCAGGCCCAATTGGGGGAAAAGGGGTTTAGAGGCTGGCAGCGCACTTGTGACCATACTGGTGTTGCCCATAGACACCTGTCTATAGGCGGCGGCAATCGCTCTGCCACCTATCACATAAAAAAGAATAATTCAGTTTACTACCGATCGGCAAGACGGTTTGCCGAAAAGCCCCCATTTAGACTCGTGTAGACTGAGGTCCAACTACACGGTGATTGGTTATTTTTGATGTGAGATCTCAAAACTGTCACTAAACGACCAATGACGTTGAAGTTGGACCTCAGTCTACACGTACTGATTTTCCACACGCGGCAGCCCCCATTCTATTTGCGGGTTACCGCGGCAAGCGTGACAACTCTCGCGGCTTTCACAGTACCCCAAGTTCAATTTCACATGCTGGTAATCCCGCGTGTGGGCGACCCATCTCGGGAAAGCAAGCCCGTGACGCAGTATCTGTCCCAAACGGCCCCCCTACGTAAAGGGTCACAGCTCAAGACGGGCTGGTCGCACTATACATAACAATTGCCCGGCCCTTATCTAAAAGGATCATTTTTCACGTCGCTGCAACCGCTAGGCGGTATTTGTCACAACTCCTCCACGTTTTTTATGTGCCGGAACCGTAGAAGTTACCTTGCTCTTCGGAACAAAGATTTATACTTGCTACTGTTCCGTTTGTTTTAAAGGAACTTTGGAAATAAAAAGGTCGGCAACAAAAAGCCGTTTATGTGCCAAGTCGGTGAATCGCTGCTGTTTAAATTTTCCGGGTTATGTTTATGGTAAAAAGCGGACTGTAACAGTTTTATGCTTACAGGCCCTGTGGGCGCATCGCTTTGAGCGTGGTGATTACCCAAGCCTAATCCCATCAGTAGCGAGCGGTGACTTAACTTCTATGATGGAGGCCTTTGCTATGCAGTGGGACAGTATACCTACCTATATATTATTGTTTTTGCATATTAACATAATTAAGGACTCATATTTCCTTTTTCTGTAGTGAACCACCTACCACTTTTCTATTTATCAAATTTCCTTCGCCCAAAAGTTGTCTCATAGAAATCGCTTTAAGCGATAACACCACCGAAATACTTTTTTGGTCAATACCGACGACACATTCGCAATATTGTATACTAGCGGCCGCCCGTGACTTCGTCCGCGTGGAAAAGTAACTTTTTACCCCCCTTTCAACCCCTTACAACCCCCTTTTTGCAATAAAAAGTAGCCTATGTCTTTTCTCAGGGTCTAGATTATCTGTATACCAAATTTCATTTAAATCCGTTGAGTAGTTTTGGCGTGAAAGAGTAGCAGACAGACAGACAGAGTTACTTTCGCATTTATAATATTAAGTTTTGGACTATAGGTACTTAACATAAAACTGTATGGCCGCCAAAACAAAACAAAAAAAAGCCGTCCCGTGACCAGCGAGAATATACCTGTCACATTCAAACAAAAGCGCGCACATCGCGTGTGAAAGGGACGGGTACTCTGATACGGTCGTAACGTCCACTTCAAATTAGACCCTCTGGGCTGGGACTAAACTGCGTTGTCCAGACAGTAGCTACTTCTTTATTCATCGCATCGCGCATACGTACGTATGGTGTATTTTAAACGTTCTGCACTCCCATTGTGTCTGAATTACTATCATAATAAGCCTTAGATACAGTCTGAACGTGCTTAATGTGTCGTTGCCAATGATAGCTTTATCCGCAAAACAACGCTTTTTTAAAATTACAACGAATTAAAGTCAAAAATAAAATTTGTTGTGAACGCATTTTTTTAAACTTTCGCGTTGCAATATACAAATACTTCTTAATAAACGGGACAGTAAGTGCTAGAATGTACTTATTAAATTTTGTCGCGTTTAGTCCCGTTTAGGTATATGAAGTATTTGTGAAAGCATTTGTTAGTAGGTAGGAGACCCTGAGGATGACCGTGGGAAAGCCATGCTTCGGCATGGATGTGCCGGCTTGACCGGAGTGACATCACGGCCTCACAGAAGATCGGCGTGAAGCAGTGCGCTATGTTTCGCCGAGTGAGTAAGGGTACGGAGGCCTTATTAGGGGGAAATGGGGTTTAAAGTTGACAACACACTTGTGACGCTACTGGTGTTTAAAAAAAACAATTGGAGACAGACCATTTTTAGTAAGTAGGTATAACGATTTAAAACTGTGATAAATAAACGTTTTTTATTTATTTCAAAAATTAAACAATGAAATTTTTGACAATGTAAAAATTCCACTCGAACAGTTGGGAGATGTGACATAAGCCAACAATCTCATCGGGTGTAGTCTTCCAAGCAGTATCCTACGTCATAAGCTTCATTGAGCACCGCTCCTAGCACTAATTAACCGATTGAACCAACACTGCGCGTGGTCTGCCGTCCGCGATAGCACTCAGGCTTAAGTCTTCAAGCGAGAGGCTTTCCACTCTCGGCCAGGAAAACTGCAACAATGCCATCTACAAGTAAGTTAATACTTACAGTTTACAGCCACACATAAGAAAGAAAGAAAGAAAGAAAAATCTTTAGTTGGTCCGATATTACAATAAATGAATTATTATATAATTAAATTTAAAAGCTAAATTTAACTGGACCAAAATGGCGCCCACTCAGCATATGGCACGGCCATAACATAAAGGTGTATCTCTGAACATTTACATCCCTTTAACCGCTATTCTGAACAACATTGGTTCAACATCTTTTGCAACACCAGTGAACTGATTGGGCGTCCGGTGTTCTCACTCACTTGGCGAAACAAAAAGCAGGCGCTGCCTCACGCCGGTAGGCCGTGGTATCACTCCCTAGGAGCTGGCCTATTCATGCCAAAGCGTGGTAGGTCTCCCATAGTGAAGGAGATTGGCTCGATTTGGTCAGGAATCTGAATTCAAAATGTGGATTTGGCTTTAGGATTTCGAATCCAACATTTTGAACCCTCATATCATTTTTATTGTTTTACGCCACACTTCTGTGAGGCCGTAGTCACTCCTGCTGTGCTTCGGCATGGATGGGCATTCTTGCCGAAGCATGGCTCTCCCACCGTTTCCGTTGCAATGACAGCAAGTGGAAAAGCGGCCAAAGGCTTCGGCTGCAACTGCACTGAGCCTTCACAATGTAACGGTAACTTGTTAAAATCGGATTAAAGGAATGGAAAAGCGACTTTGATATTTCCCACTTGGGAACTCCGAGGATTTCCTATGTGTAATAACGTGTTTGCCAACTCCCGTATTTATGTCTTGCGGAAACGTAGTGAGGTGTAAATACGAACTTTTACAATGTTTGCCGTAAACTTTTTCGCTTGAGAAAGTATGGCATTCTCTTCAGAGATATGTCCAAAAGTTGAAAGATTTAACTTGGCTTCCGTTTATTTTTCGTCGAAGTAACTCATGAGTAAAAAACGTTATTTAGACGACAAAAGAGCTATTTTTCGAAAAGTAAGAAGCACACCTTAAAATATCTTGCATCGCGTAATTACGCGCAACTACGACATAATAATACAACATTAATTCAAAAGGTTTTTTAACCGTAAAAGAGCCACGCTTTGGCATGAATGGCCTGGCTCGAAGACTGGACCTCACAGAAGACCAGCGTGAAGCAGCGCCTGCGGTGTATTTCGTGAAGTTAGTGAGGGTACTGGAGGCCCAATCTGGGGGAAAGGGGGGTTAAAGGTTGGCATTTACTTGTGACTCTATTGGTGTTGCAGGTATCTAGCAAACGCTTACCATCAGGTGATCCGTCTGCTCATACTGCCACCTATCACATAAATAGAAAGTATCAGCCTATACAGGGTGGTCTAACTAGTGACGTCAATACATTTTTTTTAGATTCCTCACTCCTAGGGGTATCCAAAAATACCCCATGTATGTTCAGCGATTTGTTGTAGTTTTCGAGTTAAATTTTTTAAAGGTTTTTTTTAAGTATTCTGCCAGCGAGGCTTAAAAAATTCATAACTTTTTTTTACCTACCTACTAATAAACCACCATGAATAGTGTCCTACTGCAGAACACAGGCCTCCATCACAAAAAACAAGTCATCGCTACTATGATAGTATTATCACCACCACGCTTGCCCGATTCGGGATTGGTGGCTAAGCCAAGCTATGCCTATAACCTTGCCACATGAAAACAAATACAAGCGCCAACTGAGTTACATCAGATACCGCCGAATCCGTTACTCAAAGGCAGGCCGAGCCCAATACCAATCCGCTGTAAAATTAAGATAGCAATGCCTTCCACTTAATCCGCTAATACGGGATAGATTCACTCGGACTGAATCAACTCAGTCGTAATGTTAGTGTCACCACGCGTTCTATTAATTTTGAGACGATGTAGAGGTTGTACGGTGGCCTGCACATCAAGTTACTACAAGCTGTCAAATTTCTTTAATCGAGCCTCACTTATATGTCAAACGTGTTTGGTTCAATATCAACTGAGGTAATTTGACTGATTGTAGTAACTTGTTGTGCTGGCCCCTGTACTATTATTTATTCTGTGGTAGAGGGGAAAAAGTAAAAGGGAAGGACATTGGTAGCTGAGACCTGACAGATAGCCGGCGTGAAGCAGCTCCTGTGCTGTGTTTCGCCGAGAAAGTGAGGGTAACGGAGGTCCACCGGGGAGAAGGGGATAAAAAGTTGGCAGCGCACTTGTGACCCCATTGGTGTTGCAGGTATCTATGGGCGGCGGCAATTGCTTACCATCAGGTGATCCGCCTGCTCGTCTGCTACCTATGATAGAAAAAAAAATCAATACTAATATAATATTTTAATGGGAAAGTGATTCAAACAGATACACACCCGTCTTTTTGTCTATCTTTTATTGAAAAATGGACCGCCAATTTGACTTGATATTTAAATGGAAATAGTTAACATGACAGAGACTGACATAAGACAAATTTTGATCCATTTCTAACGCGGGTGAAACCGCAGCGCAGTTATTTTGGGTCGATCGGCGACGGCAAAACAACGGGGTGTTATTAGTTTGATGAGTCTGTCTTTGGCATTGTAAGTCAAGTTCTTATTGTTTGAATGCAGGTATAGGCGGGAGTCTTTGTAGCTGTCTAATTATACGGCCGCCGACCGAAAATTGCCGCTTCCACAAAATGATGGATTACAAAATATTTTGACCTAAAGGTATGAATAAAAATAAGGCAAAACCTGCTGGACTGATGAGCGAGACGGACGATAGGAATGTCATGCGGCGGGGAGCTAAGCACTGTGGCTTTAAATTAGTGGTGATAATATTATGTTTGTTAACACTATCTGCAGGTTATTTGGCACGTTTGTATGTACTAAGTATGGAATGTTTATGATGCTCTAAGCATCCATACAAACCGACAATCGGTTTTTGTGATGCTTAAAAACTTACTGTTATTTGATTATTTTGTTTGAATAAATAAAAAAAAAAATAGGTAGTAAAAGGGGTTGAGTACTAGAATACATTAAATTAAAAAATTGAATTTATGATGGCCGCTGCCACAAAAAGTCGCGGCTTAAAAAAAAAAAAAATTATGTATAAATATCATTAAAATATATAAGTATGTAGTTTTATGAAATAGGGAAGCTTAAGAGCTAGCAGATCATCTAAATATTTAATTATCACACCAGGATTGCCAATGCGACCTTTTTAGAACGTTAAGGCTTGTACTTTAAAGATTTCTATGTCGCATTTATTCGGGAATTCCGCTGTGGAAAGTCTGAGAGATGTGAATATCGGGACGTCTCATACAAACCGGGACGGCTGGCTACATTAAATATAAATGGATACAGTGACTAATCGGAAACAGTGGGACAGGAATAATCAATAGGGTTTTGTATTACTCAGTTATTTTGGGAATGTTCAAATAGCCTGAAATGGATACACGTACGTTCAGTGACAAGTTTATATGGCGGTTTTAAAAGTTGATGTTAGCTGCGAAATTCTACTACTATTATGCTTAGTATTCGATCGTGGGAGAGCCACACTTTGGCATGATTGGGCTGACTCGAGCAAAGTGATACCACGGCCATACAGAAGAGTAGCAACGTATCGCTGTGGTATTTTGTGGCTGTGGTCCGAGTGAGTAAGTGAAAGGTTGGCAGCGCATTTGTGATTCGTTAATGTGGCGAAGACACCCATGGGCGGTCGCTTACCTTCATGTGATGTGTCAGCTCGTTTCCCATCTGAAAACCTAAAGTATCAGCCTAGTATACTGTCCTACAGCAGCAAGGTTCCATCATAGAGATCAAGTTATCCACTACTATGATGGTACTTAATTAAAAACCTTTGCCTAATCGGATTGGTAATCCAAAACAAGCCTATGGTTCGGTTGTAAGTATTACTCTGATACAAGATGGGATGACGACATTCGAAGGCTGGCTGGAGTGAGCTATGAGAGTGGCCGAAAATCGGGAGCGGTGGCGTGCATTGGGGGAGACCTGTCCAGCAGTTGGACGAGCGTGGGTTGCTGATGATGATGATGAATCGCAAACACGAGCTATGTTCGTTGTATGTTCGATTCCCATCTATCACATAAAAATACTATTGTAGGATAGGATGTATTTTGATCACAGTATAAAGTCTGATACTTTACTTTTATTTAGATCATGACCCTACATCAAGTTCGGTATAAGTGGTTTGTATCCATAAAAGTAACTATAGCATGTATGAGTATAAAAATAATAAAGGAAATTGTACATTTCATATATAACTAAATGAATAATTGCAAGTACTTTCTTGATTACGGACATAAGAATCCCACGTACCCATACATATAAGGTTAATAACATCATCAAAATAACAAATTGTACGAATTTGTATGGGGCCCTACGAACTTCCACCCTATGTCTTCAAATGAAGTAATTTCTAAGAATAATCGGCCATAGACTTATCAACGTAAAGAGCCGGCTTTACCCCTACGTTCGCACACAACGTCTCGTACATTGACCTGACACTGTATTAAATGCAGCAATCAGACAAAATAGGAAAATATAATACTTAAATACATAATACATATATAGCAAGAATGACACGCTGATTTGATGATGGAAATTCTGAACATAATTGGCGTATGGTGCAGGGTCTGGCCAGTTATTAATAACTCCACATTAAGTAGCTTAAGCACTTGTGTTACTTGATATCAGATAACAGATGAAACGCAAATATAATACTTAGTACATAATTACACCCAGACACTAAAAACACAAGTGTTCATCACATGATCACACGAATGTTTGTCAAGGGTGGGGATCGAACCGACGATCTTTGGCGGAAGAGGCAGTATCACTACCAATTACACTATTGCGTCAGTTTATGATATGCGATAAATGGTAGACGAGCAGATGGATGAGATAGTAGGCGACTGCCGCCATCCATGGATACCCGTAACATCACTGAACTTATGGCCCCCTATCCCCCCAATTGGGCCTCTGGTACCCTCTACAACTCGGCCAAACACAACGCAAGCATTGCTTCACGCCGATCTTCTGTAGGTATCACTCTGGTCAAGCCGGCCCATTCATGCCGAAGCGTGGCCCTTACACATATGACAACAACGACGGTAACGATGGCGCATATAAAATGAACAAGTATATATTTTATATAGAATTTTTAATATCATTCTGCTTAATCAAAAGCGATCATGCGCATAATTCAATTACAGATACAATTAAACACTATAATCATTTTCGAGAGACACTCAAGTGACAACTGAAATGAAAATACATTTTCGTTTCGAAAATAATAAATCAATGGAGAAAACATTGATTTGCAGAAACATCGTATTAAATAGTAAATTAAAACTCAATTGGTGTACTGAAAGCAATTTAATGTTCTTTCATAGTAAATATATTAAAATGCATCGTATTTTTCGCAGGATTATTGTGCTATGAGACAGTGAACTCAATAACAGTAAAGAAGTTCCGGATTTAACTAGCTCCGCAGATTCAGCGACCCGAACTGAATCTTGGCTTCCGAAACAAGAAATCGTGAAGTGGCAATCTCTTATTCAATCGATCTTGGGCAAGGTACTTTCCACCAGCTATGGGAATGAAGCTCTCGTAGATTAGTCTCGAAGACATATTTACAGGAATATGTAATACTAGTGGCCCGCCCTCACTTCGTTTCGGAACAGTAGTTCCACCGTCTACCAAAAGATGTCGCTGAACGTTAATTGTATCGCGCAAGTGTTTCGTGCTTTCGGTTTGCCTTAAAACCCTGGCGTCGAATATGAGATTAACCTCTTTATAAATAGTATAGATATATCGGCCAAATAGGTGTTGACCAACCGGTCCATCCTGGTATGCTTTCATCAGGATGTGTTCTTCCAATCTTTGGAGTTGACCAAGATAGAGAAGCTGGTGCATTTTGGTCTCTGTAAAAATATTTTAACGTGCTAGTTCAAATACTAAAGGTAAGAAGATGGAAGACCTTACATGAAAATAATTCGAAACGTGAAAACCTGTATCTCTGAACCTAAAAGTTTGACCCTTCTTAAATTAGTGTTATTTTTTTTTTAATTTTAATTACCAAGACCATCTAGAGTAATTTAAATGAATCACTTAATTATTATTGAATTCCTTTGAACATCAGATTAAAGCAATGTCTTAGTGCACCAGAACAAAAAACCCATACTGCACCGCTTTTTATACTGGAGAAAAGGTTTAAATTGTATGACGTTCTGTGCTCCACAAAATTAAACATTTAAAGTGGTTATTTCGCACATACGTTATAACTTCATACTTACGTTTAATTTTCCCAAAATAATTGTAACCGTGAATCCACAGCCTTTTTAAATCCGGAATTGCTTAGCTACTCATAATAAAGACACTTTGCGGAAGCAATTCGTCGTAACCATTTTAGCCAATAGACGCATACAACTTGAGATAGGCATTCCCCAATGTGTGCCCTGTGGCTAGGGGCGTTAAGAATACTGCCAAGGTATTCCCGGCCTGTCGTAAGAGGCGACTAAACGGGCTTCGGAGTACGTGAGCATGCCACTACTGGGGAGTGGCTTCCTCAGTATCACGACTCCGCGAGGGAAAAAATCCTACTGGGTGTCCTGGTAGGTCGCACATTTGGGAAGGGCTGCATTGCGCCAAACAATTTGGCTCAAAGTGGCGAACGCGATTTGCGGTACGGTCCAGTCCCGGCTGTGGGGTATCCGACCGCGATTGCGCTGAGATGGACACCCCAGGGGTTTTGGTTAGGGTTAGAGTCCCACACACCACCTTGTACCCCACATGTGGCAAGGTGAAGGCCATGACGGTTTCCCCTGGGAAAAAAAAGGCATTCCCCAATGTCTTCTATTCCGCCCAACGTATGTTACAAATTTTTCGAACACAGCTCTGATTTGTGATCACCAATCCGCATTAGGTAAGCGTGGTGATTAAGCCTAATCCCATCATAGCAGTCTATTTACGCTACTATTAATACGCTAACAGACTAGACTAGTCTAGATTTCTATATTGGAGTCCTTTGCTCTGCAGTAGGACAGCATAAATATAGGCTGATACTTTTCTTTTTAACTTCTACGCTCATAACACAAAATAGAGACATCGACGCAGAAGGCTGACTGCCCACTAAGAGCTAAAAATATGTCATGTACTCACGCATGCGCACTAACGGGCAAAAACGCCTTTTCGACCACATTAATCCTAACTTATGCCATAAGATTGTCAAACTGTCGAGGTCTGTGGTAGAGACCGCGCGCTTATGTACTCATGCCGGGCAACAACCCTAGCATATGTCAACGAACTCTTCTAAATTCAAAATCTGGTCAAAGTGTAACTTCTGTGTCAATATCTTTATTTTGTGCTCATGACCGGAGTGATACCACTGCCTCACAGAAAACCGGCGTGACGCAGCCCCTGTGCTGTGTTTCGCCGAGTGAGTGAGGGTACCGGAGGCCCACTCGGGGGGGAAGGGGATAAAAGGTTGGCAGCGCACTTGTAACTCCACTGGTGTTGCAAGTGTCCATGGGCGGCGGCAATTGCTTACCATCAGGTGATCCGCCTGCTCGTCTGCCACCTATCACATAAAAAAAAAATGGGCTGTCTAAGGAGTTGTAACGCTATGACCCGCGAGTGTGGTGTCGCGCCATTCTCTTATCTAACGGCACCCATTCCTTACATCGGCCACCGACAGGAGAGCATTTGTCTCGCGACCGGCGGAACCCTTCGCGTCGCATCCGGATCCCACAGTGTATACACTGCGGTATTACCAGCACGATTACTATTAAACAGGGTGTATCTGTGAACAATTACATCCCTTTGACCAAGTTTTACCAACCATTCTTAACAACATTAATTTGTTCTATGACTTTTGAAAATTCGCATAAAAAAATTTCTTCTTTCTATACAAAGTGGGTCACGTCGGTCGGTCATTTTGTATGGGGAGTAGAAAACATTTTGGATGAAGATGAAAATCGAAAAATTGCTGAACAAATGTTGCTCAGAATGGTTGATAGAACACATGTTTAAAGGAATGTAAATGTTTACAGATACACCCTGTATAGACGGGAATTTAAAGAACTATTCCCTAGTAAGTACGATGTTCCTTCAGTCGGAAAATTCAACTCCCTATACAAACAAAACAAAAGCCAGCAACGCATCAGTGACGTCTCACACTCTCTTTGATCGGCTTATTCCCAGTCTACGTTTCCACGGGTATCAAACGAGAAAAAAAAACCATTTGTTTCTATAACCCATTGGGCCTCTGCTACTCTTTACAAGTCAGCAAAACATTCCTAGGCGCTTCTTTACGCCTGTCTGTAAGGCCGTGGTATCCGGTAGCGCCACCTTTGCATTATGTAGACACGTTGTGTTTGAAATTCTTCCGACAGCCCTGATCAAGTCCCTAGTAGCAAAACTGATTTGTGACAATGCTGTAGTAAAACTGACTTTTTTTAGTCTTTGGCCACCGAGCTCTGTAATGAAAGTTCCCTCACTAAGGGGAAATCACTTTTTCTTTCTAAAACCATTCAATATAATACATCAGATAGAATATAACTTTTTTCTTGTCTTGTAAATACGTATATATTTAAGAAATCAATTAGCAATTTACAGAACTGTCATAGCACAAAATGCCCTGTAAGACAATGGACTAGCGATTTAAGAAAGATGTCCGGTATAACTATTTATTTTCTTCAAGGATGGGATGAATGATTAACGTTTTTCCAGGGAGTCCCCATTTAGTAGCAAAAAGCATCATCATCGTCAGCAACCCACACTCGTCCACTGCTGGACATAGGTCTCCTAATGCACGCCACCGTTCCCGATTTTCGGCTACTCTCATCCAACCCACACCAGCCAGCCTTCGAATGTCATCATCCCATCTTGTCGCAGGGCGTCCAACACTACGCTTACCGAGTCGCGGTCTCCACTCAAGGACTTTACAGCTCCAACGGTTGTAAGTTCTGGACAATGTAACCAGCCCACTTCCACTTCAGTTTGCTAATTCGGTAGGCTATGTCGGTGACTCTGATTCTCTGTCGGATTACATCATTTCTGATGCGGTCCTTCATTGCATATGGATTGTTTAAATGAAAATAGGTTTTCCATCAAACTTTGGAGCCCTAAAAACTGCCTTTTCAATTCGTTTGAAATCAATACTCAACAATCATAAAATGGAACGGTGTTGCCTCTAGGGAAATCATCATACCGTTGGACGCCTGTCTGATTCAAGATCCATCATGGAGTTTTTTACTGTTGGACGTTTTGATCCCTATAAATCCTTAATGCTGATTACATTGAAATTAGCGGAGGGCTGGGAATTGTATGTCAAATAAATATAGATGCATGTCAAGAACATGTATTCTTATGGCTATTCTTTAATAATACATAATTCTGTGTCATAGAAATCCTAGGGTTTGTATGTTCATATTTTTATGATCATAGAAAGCCTTAAGAGAGGCCTTAAGAGTACATGTTCATAGTTTTATCTAGATACAACATGAACGCGAGTTTCGCCGGCAAATAAAGGCTCCATTTGCACAAGAGTGATTTATGGATTAGGGTTAAACATACAATACAACATTTTATTTTTGACTTGGACAGTATGTTCGAAGTCACAAATATCTACAGGTGTATCTATGAGTATTTACATGCCTTTAATTATGTTTTCTACCAATCATTCCGAACAACATTTTGTTCTATGACTTAAAAACTCGACGAAAATTTACAAAGTTTACGTCACGTGACCGATTATCTATGAAAAGTTGTTTTTTTTTTACGAATTTCCAAAAGTTATAGAACTAATGTTAATGTGTTCATAATGGTTGATAGAAGGCGTGGTTAAAAGGATGCATATGGTTACAAATACACCCTGAATAGCTGAAAGACTACTTATGATGACTTTGTTACATAATAAAAATTATAAAAAAAAAATAAAAAGAGAGATGATGTGAATGTTAAAGGTTCTGAATAAATAAAAGATTGTTTTTGAAAAATGGCCGTTTTATTACTGACAATTAATTTTGAAATTATGCAAGCATCCTATGATTTCAATTTTAAAATTACAATTATAAAGTGCCGGCTAGCATTCTACAATCTCAGGGAGTTGGGCGAGTTGGGAACTGACGTTTGTTTTCTCGGTTTAAATAACTAAATATGTTGGGCGCCGTAAATTAAGAAAATGGGTACTTGACATGTCCGGGCAAGTCCGCGGACATAATTCAGTGTGGAGTGGAGGTGCGGTCCAATCCCCGGGTAGTCACCCGGCTGCACGACCTCTCTAACGCCTAGGCATCACTGCGTTGTGGTGGGAAAATCAAAAACCTCCTGAAAATCAGGAGAAAAGGGCTCTCTTAGCGAACCTAACCCAAAAGGTGTCTCCGTAGAAGACAGAGGGGGAACAACGTTTGTGCGACAGCACGCGTGGTGGTTCCACGTGGCGAGGGGGAGTGAAATATGTGCCAAAATGTGGAAAAATACGTGAAACCAACACGCGCGCAGCCGCCCTAACCACAAGGGACGTTAGATAGAAGCAATCTGAACGGAATACTCACCGATGGGGGAAATACAGAGCTGCATGAGGACCGTCTCTAACTGCCGACCCCACGGAGGTCTCTCACAAGGACATCATTGAATGGGCCTAGGGAAAAGCGAATCGATTGTAAAAATAACCTCACTTGACACTGACACTGATATCACACCACGACACTGCACTGGTAGACTTACCAAAAAGCCATTGGCAGGGCTCACAAGTGCTTGTCCTCTGTTGCCGAGACCAACCAGTCGGCCGGAGAGTCAAATCGGAAAAGGAGACGAAATTTCGAATGTCCTACCATGACAGCCCCATGGTCTAGTGATGAGGTTGAATTAGAGATGGGACACGCTAAGTCGAAAATATGAATCGAATCAATTGAAAAATCAAATCGATAGATTCCTACAAAATAATGATAAATAAAATACCTATGAATGTTATATGTAACAACTTTCTCTATTAAACTAGCTAAATAAATATACTTACATACAGATGGATTGAAAAGCTCATCTTTATATTCAGTCGCTTACAAGTAGGTTTATCTGTTATTTATTAACTACTCCTATCTAGCTACAAATCTACCTATCCCAAATCACGAAAAACGAACCCTAATGGAACTTTACCCTCCGGTAATTCAGGAAGTCTCATGCTTAATCCGGTAAAGGGTACATTACGCGTCCCTATCAAGGAAACAATCAGCATTAAATACTTGCAGGTATTGGAAGCTAAAGGCGATACACGTTGAGAATCGAGGAAACATTTTTGACTAAGGAAAAAGTTTGATTTTGTCTTCTCTTGATCTTTTTTCCTCAATTCCGAGCTTATAATAATAATAGTAAATTCATTTATTTAAAATCAATTTTACATTTCGTATCGGAGGCCAAGACTCATTTTGGATCGTTGAGCCATCGGAGTAAGTAAGTAAGTAAATCAAGACTCATTTTGTCAGTAGACCAGAGACATAATTTGACTTGAACTAAATTAGTACCTACTTAACCTATTAGTGAAATTTAAAAACTTTGAAAGTAGTTATGTATATGCACGTACAGCCACACATCAAGGTATAAAAAACTGTCGAATTTTCTTCCATCGAGTCTTATCTTACTGTCAAATGCATTGAGTTGAACATTGACTGAGCCAACCTGACATGTTTGTGGGAACCTGATGTGTGGTTGTCTGTTCCCAATTCGTTGCCTCCCTGTTATGGTACAGGGCCGTGCCGTGCCACGGCAATGATTTAGGTAACCAAAATCTTACCTATAGCCAATCATTTCCAGGATCAACACCATCAACTCTGCGCACCAGGGATGCGCACTTTTTCCTCATTGTGGCAAAAAGCAATTAACTCGTGCTTGATTCACACCAGAAGCAAGGCAGTCCCAACAGCACCCTCAAAGCATCATTATATTGTACCCTATGGGTGTTATAAGTTTTTTGTGTACAGCGAGCCTACAGATTACAGGTGTAGAAGGAAGTACAATAAGCCCTAAAAAGGGTTATGGCAGAAATATGCCCTAATGTTAGAAGTCATCCAATGCACGCCACCGCTCCCGATTTTCGGCCACTCACATCCAGCCCACACCAGCCAGCCTTCGAATGTCATCATCCCATCTTGTCGCAGGGCGTCCAACACTACGCTTACCGAGTCGCGGTCGCCACTCAAGAACTTTATGTTAGAAATACATGGATCTAAATGATCCAGAAGTGCAATACCTATTTGAATCATAATCCCTCGTGAGGAAGGCCCGTGCTTACCCACTCAGCTATGGCCTCAACGATCTAAGAATCATCTTGTTATTGGCAGATTATTAAGCGCGTAATGCGAAATCTCCCCCATCATTTAATCTACTCTCAACGTAATAAAAGCCCTGGCATCCCATTAGATATCAAGACCGCATTCATGTCATACGTTTGCCTGACGAGCCCTGATTTCCCGGGTGTCACGCCCCGGATAAAATACCGGCGCGAAAATATTGTGCCTCTATCTTGCCTACAAAAACATGTCAGATCCTAGCTTATTTAGATACAAAAACGACATGTCAGTTATTAGGTCCTAGTTTATTTAGATGTTAGTCTCTCTCTCGCCTCTTTGGTTAAATTCCAGGCACTGGTCTTGGGATCTTGATTCGATTCCAGGTCGAGAATAAGTATGTTTCGAATTTTTCGAATATAGCTTGGATTTGTGATCACCAATCCGCATTTGGCAAGCGTGGTGATTAAGCCTAATCCCATCATAGTAGCGGATGACTTGATTTCTATGATGGAAGCCTTTGCCCTGCAGTGGGACAGTATATAGGCTGATATTTTACTTTACTACAGAACCCTAATAAAAAGTTAGACTTACGACGATATTTTTACCTGTATAGAGACATTTTTTCTTTTACAACCAAAAAAAGTGTCGGTACCCGTTTTTATCCTACGAAAATGGGTGCTAGGGTTTGTAAGAAAACTAAAAAAGGCATTTTCTCAACAAGAATAATGGCGGGTAAGTCAGTTTTAACGTGATTTGCAAAAATGGGCTAATCATCAAGTTAGATCTATCAATTAATCTTTCTCCTAGTGCCTAATCCTGTTTCTGTGAAGGGTTCGCTTTGATCGTGATTCAGAATTTTGAATAGGCTATTTAAACCGATCAACTTATGGTACGTACAGCAACTCAAGTCAGCAACTAGTTTAATACTTAAATGCATAACACCAAGGAACTGAACATACACCAGTGTTCATCACACGAATGTTTGTTCAGGGGACATTAGGTCAACACAACGCCATCTAGCAGATTTTAACACGCGATGGCCCCCATTGCTGACGTAGATTATATCTGGAAATACTGCAATATACTTTTTTTATTTAAATGCAATTAAATAAGTATTTTTCAATCACACACACAAACAAGCAAACTAACGCAAGCGCTTGGGTACACAATATATTTTACATTCATCAGTTATTCGTTTTTTAAATTCGATTTTTTCTTATTACGTGTAAACATAAATAACATTTACTTAATTAGGATTTTTTTTTTCATTTTAAATTGAGCAAAAGTCTAAAAGTACATTTATGCCATTGTATATTACGCGCAAAATCCCATCCAAATGTTGAGCCAAAGCAGGGATTCTCAGCGCAAAAACAATTAAACTGAATTATTTCTAAAAATTGTAAATCCTCAGTTTCCCATTTGCATTCAGTGACCGACTTAGTATTTATAGCTTTAATTAAATTTAACTCTGCGAGGGCAAAGGGTGAAAAGTTCCGAGTACCGAGCAGTTGGCCGAAAACACTTCGAATAAACGTTGGACGTAGAATATTTTATAGTTTACTTAAGTAATTTGATGCTGATTAAGCGGGCAGAGGAATTAAGCTAGGATATAGTCTGCGGCATGAAACAGAGGTTATGACCTTGAGCGCAGAAACCAATTTTAATAGAAAGTCTTCTTTTTTTACAAGTGCGCAAAATAAAGGTCATCGCTATTCTTTCGTGACGCCAGCTATACGTTTTGAGTCGTTTAAACGAAGCAATGGTAGCTCCATAGTATGAGTGGATTAGTACGGGCCTCCATATAGGAGCTCGTAGTTCGAATTCGAGTATAAACCTCTGGATTTTTTAAATCGATGTGCGCTAATGGTAGTTAGTTCGTTAATGTGGGAAAACATCGTAGAAAACCTACACGTTTTGAATAGTTTCTAAAATGAGTAACTAATATCTAGTTCAAACAGTTTGTTGAAATGGTGTTGAGAAGTTCAGACGGCAGTCACTTCGTTGTTATTACCAGACTCCCCACATCCTGAATCATGGTATAAGTGTACCCCGGACTTTAAAGTGACTGTTATAATATTCGTTGTTTTCCCTCTGAACAATCGACTCGACTCGACTCGATCGACTATGGGAGAGCCACGCTTCGGCATGAATGGGCTGGCTAGACCGGAGTGATACCACTGCCTCACAGAAAACCAGCGTGAAGCAGCCCCTGTGCTGTGTTTCGCCGAGTGAGTGACGGTACCGGAGGCCCACCCGGGGAGGGGAAGGGGATTAAAGGTTGGCAGCGCACGTGTAACTCCACTGGTGTTGCAAGTGTCCATGGGCGGCGGCAATTGCTTACCATCAGGTGATCCGCCTGCTCGTTTGCTACCTATCACATAAAAAAAAAACTTTTAGCCGAAAAATAAGAATTCCACTTTAAACGCCACATCAATTTAACTTAAATCTTGTAAAGGGACCTTTTACAAATGACTGTAATTTTCATAAGTGTATTAATCCAAAACAAGGGAAATGAATAAAGTAATGACCAAATTAATAAATTATTCACGGCTTAATCAGCCATTGTTGTCAGCCGCGAAAACAGATATGAAGTAGAGATGGGGTCCAGTCCGCTTTAAAAGTTGGAATTAAGTATATGTAACTAAAATAAAATTAAAAAATAATCACTAAGAGACACTTCCAAAATGGAAAAATGTGTGTAATTCTAAAATAAGAAAAATATTTATGACGTGTACCCATTACCATAAAAACTAGGAACCAAAATTGGTTTGAACGAAATCTAGTAAGAAGTTTTATTTAAAATAGGTACGTCATAAATCATCAACCAGGACTTTCGTTCACATCAACTCAAATATAGGTACTATGATTGTTACTTGCTCATACGGAACCCGTCATGGGCGAGCCCAATTCGAACTTGACCGTTTATTTTTATTTTTTAGTTCAATTTTAACCAATCAATCCAATCTTAATTGAAAATCAATATTTTCCCTAAGAACGCTAGCATAGCGGTCCTTGATCTCCGACTCGAATCTTTGACATTCCGATCTCCACATTTGGTAATCGATTTAAAAAATATCAAAGAATCGAAATCCCTCTGCCTCGACTCCCATCACTAATGAAAACGGAATGATGGCAGAAAAATGATAATTTACGGCAATAAATTAATTTGTACCTTCATTATCGTAGAGTTAATTGCGGAGTTAGCTCCATTTGTTGTAAATAGTTATTTGGTTAATTTATTCAAAATTAAAATATCCTTTCCCCCTACATTGTTTGAATGTTGATAGTTTATTTAAATAAATGAACAGGTGCATATTAACCTCAAGATTGTCTCAACTTTCAAAAGTACCTAAAATATCATATCACTAGTGGCCCGCCCTCACTTCGCTTCGGGAACGTAATTCAGAAATGAACCAATAGATGGCGCTGTGTCCAATTACATCGCGCAAGCGTTTCGTGTTTTCGGTTTATCTATAAGCCTAGTCGTTGTCTATAGAAGTTATCTCTAGTTATAAGATAGAAGACAGTGACATAATCACTCTTAGAACAATTACTACTCTGCCTGTTTGAGAACCACGCTTTTTTGTCCGCAGTATTTTTGTCTCTTTTATGAAAATCTTATTACATAGGTAATTATATATGTCTTCATTAAAACGTTGAAAGTACATGCCAATGTGATAACAAGAATATAAAATTTAAAATTTTCTAATAAATTCCTTGTATGACATTCATTTCTCTTTGATGTCATTATGAACGGATGCCACTGTTCTACATAGAAAGAAAAATGTAACAACAATGAAATAGTTTTCGTTATTATACCTTTGTTAAATTAATCCTCAAAGATGCAAAGAGAGAAATACAATAAAAACGGTTTCTTTCTTTATAAAAATCTAACTTTTTAATTAACCCTTTAGTCTGCGGCGTAGAAAGGCGACCGCAAGAAACAAAGTACTCGCCGACTACCACTATAACTGCGGAGGAGGGTTTCTTTTTCTTTTTTTTATGTGATAGGTGACAGACGAGCAGGTGGATCACCTGATGGTACGCATTAGCCGCCGCCCATGGACACCTGTAACACCAGTGGCGTCACAAGCGCTCTACCAACCTTTTCTAGACCTTAGAAGCATTAGGGCGGAAGTGGTTTTTGGCTACTTTACAGGACAGAGTAAAATAAAAAATCGATTTAATCGGCAAATATTTTAATAATTACAAACAACATGCAAATGCTGTCTTTGCAATTATTTAACCTAATACGTAGCTTTCCTAGTTTTATGATTAAAATTTAAAAACAAAGTTTCTAAACAGTGAAAAATTAACTTTTTTTAAAAAAATGATGACATCCGCCTTTATGCCACAACAATAATTAATCATATTTGATCAATCGATCAGTATGTGCTCATAAGGCTTTATGTCTCCAATTTTTGTAATTTAATGTAAGGTGTTTGTCTAAGTATAACGTTATGCCTAAAAAATAAGTCAATATCTTTTAAAACTAAACAAGGCGAAATTGCAAATGCGACTTTATTGTGTTCATTTATCAACTATTTTTTTGGCAAAAAGGCGGATATCCTTACTAAAAAAACTATTTTGAAAGTAAATCCTCCTCATCTAAGCGTGTATTTCCCAGTTGGGCAAAGAGCTGTTGTCCGGGGTACACTTGGGCCATGATCCAGGATTGGGGGAGTCTGGTAATTACAATATATTACTACTGGTATCAACCGTCACACGACCATATTCCCTCTTTGTTGGACCTTCTGTTGACCACCCATCCCGGCGCCTACCAAGTGTCTGTCAATGCATCACTTGGTTCTTCCTACCACTGCCTTGTACGGAGCACTGTGCCTCTCAACAGCACTCAGCGGTTGGAACTGGGCACTCGCCTTATTTGGCACTATCAGTCAGCAGACTGAAACGTTATGCGTAGTTTCTTCGCATCCTACCCATGATGGCAGGTTTGCTTTACGTTGGAGGATCCCGATGCCTTGGCAGAGTCTGTAGCCGATGTTATACTGCAGGAAATGGAATTATTTATTCAAGCTCTGCAGTACCAAATACTAGCGTCCCAAGAAAAGGTACAACTTTGCTGCTAGTTCTTATAAGAAAAATATCACCAGAGCAAAGTCATCGTTCATTGGTAACGCGCCTTCCATCGGGCACCCGCGTACACACACACACACACACAAGCCAGACGATATTCTTGCCCACACTGCAAAAGATAAAGCCGAACTTTTGGTCACTTTTTGTGCATCAAACTCGACTTTGGATGATTCTGGGAACTAACCACCTACTGTACCGTCCTGTACGAGCTCAATGCCGAACGTCGAAAAGATTTTGTACGTAAGGCTCTCTTTTCTCTTGACATCCGTCGAGTGGGCCGGATGGTATCCCTCCATTTGAACTGAGGTTATGTGCTCCGGAGTTGGTTCCGGTTTTAACGTATCTTTTCTGGCTCTCAAAATTCATTGGCGTAGTACCGAGTAACTGGAAGTCAGCTCTTGTCCACCCCATACCTAAAAAGGGCTATCGCTCAGATCCGTCCAATTATAAAGCTATATCCAATACCTCAATCTTCTCTAAAGTAATGGAGTCCATAACGAACCGCCAGCTCCTGAAATACCTAGAGAAGAACCGCCTATTAAGCGACCGTCAGTACCTACGGCTTCCATAGTGGTCGTTCTGCTAGGGACCTCCTGGTGCTTCTAACTCACCGGTGGGCGCAGGTACTACAGAGTAAGGGTGAGGCTCTTGGTGTCAGTTGGGACATAACGAAAGTTTTTGATCGGGTATGGTACAAGGCTCTGCTCTCTATACTTCCCTCATACGATCTTCCAGAGAAATTATGCACGTGGGTCGCCAGTTTTTTTACTGGGCGCAGCTTTAAGGTCATTGTCGACGGTTCTTGTTCAGACAATATGTAATGAAGCTCGTAAACGCTGGTGTCCCCCAGGGCCGTTTGCTATTCCAACGCTGTTCCTTCTGCATATTAATGATATGTTGTCACAGAACAATATTCATTGCTATGCCAATGATAGCACTTGTAATGCACTATATATCCGGTATATATGCCGGACGTGCAAATATTTCTCTGGAAAACGTCATTGAGTACCGGAAGTCACTTGTGTTTGAAGTCGAAGACATATTAAATCTTGTTTCAAACTGGGGGGACTTAACTTAGTCAGTTTTAACGTGTGTACATTAATTGCTAAAAGACGTCCCTTCAAAGTGGCAATAACTTTTCAAGGCATTTCCCTTAAGCTTCTATAGGGATTCTTGGCATTAACATTTCGAGCGATGTCACATTTGGCGGTCATCTGGAGGATAAAGCTAAAAAAGCTTTAAATAACTAGGTGTTCTTAATAGAGCCGGTGAGTTTTTCACGCCGGCTCATTGACTTCAACTTTTTAAGGCACAAGTTCGGCACCATATGGAATACTGCTCCCATATCTGGGCTGGAGCACCTCAGTACCAACTTCTTCCATTTGATCGCATACAACGTAGGGCTGCTCGAATTGTCGCTGACCTAACTCTCTTAGGTCGGCTTGATCCTCTGGCTTTGCGGTGGGATATAGCTTCCCTATGTTTTCTTTATCGCACGGGAAGTGCTCCGAGGAATTGTTCAATCTACTTTCTGCGGTTAAATCCTTAATTACATCGAACGGCGGCTGTGTTGCAGCGGCCGTCATTCCATTTTCATCATCTTGATGGTTGGCGATCTAGCACTGTGTGTCTCTCGAGGAATTTTCTTCCGCGAACCTCAGTTTTGAGGAATAGTTTAGCTGCGGCAGTATTTCCTGACGGTTATGACTTAGGGACCTTAAAGAGAAGAGCTTGCTCTTTCTTAAAAGGCCGGCAACGTCGTAGCGACCTCTCTGATCTCGCAGATGTTCAGGGGCAGCGGTAATTACTGACCAGCAGGTGACCCACGTGATCGTTTGCCACCTCTATCATAAAAAAAACCAGGAAGGTAAAACAAAAATGCCGAAATGTAAACAAACAATGCGTGCAAATACCAAAGTGACAGAAAGCCAGACATAAGATCGCGTAATGACCAATCACAATTTATCTTATTACACTTAAACTGATTCAGTGTCAGTCATTGGACACGCCGTGATCAAGGGATAATGCCCGATGTCGCTCATTTTTGGCGCCATATTTCGAATAGTTCACATCCATAACGACTTATTTCTAAATTAGCCCACCAATCCATTTACAAAGTTACTAAAACAAAAGGCATAAAGTCGTATATCTGGATCCGATTAACATTATTCAAAGGAATCTTAGAGGCATAATGTCGAAAGCTTACTTGTGACGAATATTTTAAAACACTGTTTGAACCATAAAGGCGTGACTCCTTTTACGTAGCCTTTGTGTAAATATTTTTTTTAAGCATAAGGGCCAAATTTGAATCCGCCTTGAGAAAGTAGAGGCAATGTAGACGCAAAGAGATGGAAGTGTAAATTAGACCTTAAGGTTCTAATGATTTTAGAAAAGCTGTCAGAACCGACATTATGCACTAAATTATCTCAGCCCAGAAAAGGGATAGAAATACATCTCAAAGTGATATAGAAAGAGAAAGAAACGCTTATCTTCGTTATCCAATAAAAACATTTTGCCCGATCTGCACATCCGCCCATATGCTTCTGAGGTCTAGTTTTATCCCCTTTCCCCCGGGTTGGGCCGCCGGTACCCTCACTCACTCGGCGAAACACAGCACAAGTGCTGCTTCACGCCGGATTTCTGTGAGGCAGTGGTATCATTCCGGTCAAGCCGGCCCATTCATGCCGAAGCGTGACTCTCCCACAGTAAAAAAGGGTTCTAAAAAAGGGTTTTTGCGAATGAAAAATCCGTTAGATGGCGATAGAGGACGGTTGGTCCAACATCGGTGGATTGGTTACATTTTGACGCTTACCTATCATGTCGAAATTACAAAGTTATGTTATGAAACGACCAATGTCGTCAAAGTTGTAACTGACGTTAACGTAACGCCATCTATCGGTTTTTTCATTTGCAAAAACCCTCATTGATTGCAATTTTACCATGGAAGAGCCACGCTTTGGCATGAATGATACAACGACTGGAGTGATAACACGGCCTCACAGAAAGCCGGCGTGAATCTGTGTTTCGTCTAGTGAGTGAGGGTACTGGAGGCGTGATTGGGGGGAAATGGGCGGCGGTAATCGCTTACCATTAGGTAATCCGTCTGCTCGTCTGCACCTATCAAATAAAACAAATCCCAATCTTGTGCCAGCACAATAGGTCTATACTCTGATTCATAATCATGTAAAGTAAACTGACAGATGTCAATGTTACATTATCACTCAATTTGACACATGCAAAATGTCAAAATGCATAGAAACTTGTCATTTTCATCTGTCAGTTTACTTTACATGATTATGAATCAGAGTATAGGTATTTGACGTTGGTTCTAAATAAATAAAGGGTTGATAGAATACGAAGGACACAGGGCTGTGCCGTTCAGTCATTTGTCACTGCATGCTGTCATGGGCAGATGTGTCAAATATAGATAGGTGTGCCACAGTGTAACCACTAACTCGATATGTAGCATTGGTCAACGCTGAGTTAACGATCGGTACGTGGTAGAGAATGTTACTAATTAAATACAAAATTGGTTAAAGGTTAGAACTAGTAGAAGTCGTATCTATACAAATACATTTATTTGTAAATTTATTTATTTATTTATCCTAGGTACACTTACAGATTCCTATCGTACATGCAATTACCATAATATTAGCATTAAGTTCTGCCAGATTTTGTGGAATAAAGAGTATCTATTTATCTATTCCCTATTCTAAACATACAAAGCATTCATGAAAAGGAATTTTACTTGAAATGACAATTAAATACGTATGTGGGTGTATGGGTGTGTGTGGTTGTGTGTGTGTGTGTATGTGTATGCATGTGTTTGTCTACGGGATCGTAGACAAACGGAGAAACGGATTTGGATTTTGTTTGAATTTTGTAACAGTCTGGGAGCAGTAGTTAGTTACGTTGGATGCCCGCCGCAACAAAATGGCGTATTTTGAAGTAAACGCATTTTATGTTTAAGTTTCTAAGCTTACCAAGGACGGCTACCAGTGGCTATTTTTTACTTAACTCCACACAGTGCGCAGTGGACTCAGCAGCACATCCAAGCGGCCCTCATTAAACGCTGTGAGCACTTCTAAAGTTTACACACTGACGCGTCTGAATTTGCGCCCCTCACTTTGACATGATTGTATACAATATTCCCGTATTGTATACAATACTCAGATCGAAGTTGCGGACTTAATTGTGACGTGTACCCAAGTTTGACAATACGTTGATCGTTATGTGTTGCGCGAGTTATATTTATTGTTAAAGTGAAACAAACATGCTTCTTTATCAATTTATACTTCGTTCATATGGCGAACGTTTGCTGCTTAAATGTACAGACGGTGTCAGGTTCAGTCTCCCAACAGTGCAAAAATGACACTTGTATCTCGGACATAAGGACGGTCCAACATCTAAGAAAATACGCGACCTGATGTACAGTTGAGGAAATATTCATCCTCGTAACTTGAACGTAAGTATTAAGTATAATGACATAGGTACACCGTCAGAAATATTTGAAATAAACGGGACTATACGCAAGGATGTTTAAATATAAGTACATTATAGCACTTACCTTACCTTACTTACTTGAGTCTGCTTGTCTGTCATCACAGCTATCGTAACGCTGTTGAAACGTCAAACATTAAGTGCTATAATATAATGTACTTATAAGTATATTATACCATCATCCATCGTCATCATAACATCCATCAGGTGAGCCGTCTGCTCGTTTGTTCGCTATAATGTAAAAAAAAAATAGAAAAATGCGAAAGTTTAAAAACATATCATTCATAAATGTTTATATTAAAAAAGGTCTTATAAAGATTTAAAAACTTTTGTATGTGTAAAAAAACACTCTGGGCCTACCATGCCACAGGTACACAAACAGACAGACAGACAGACAGGTCAAACTTTTCTTTCCGTCGGTTTTTTTTTTTTTTTTTTTTTATGTGATAAGTAGCAGGCGAGCAGGCGGATCACCTGATGGTAAGCAATTGCCGCCGCCCATGGACACTTGCAACACCAGTGGAGTTACAAGTGCGCTGCTAACCTCACTCAGTCAGTCGGCGAAACACAGCACGTGGGCTGCTTCACGCCGGTTTTCTGTGAGGCAGTGGTATCACTCCGGTCGAGCCGGCCCATTCATGCCGAAGCGTGGCTCTCCCACAGTTAAACGTTTTACGCCCAGGGGCTTACAATTATTTAATTATTATCTCTGTATAACCCAAAGTTGAACTAGTAGAGAAAGCTTTTTAGCATTAAGGCCATAAAGTATTATAATATATAACATTTTTGTCATACAGCATTTTTGTGCAATAAAGTTTTAAAACTAAAGTGGTGTTGTAAAGGCTCTGTTTTATTCATCCATACTATATACTATACTAATATTATAGCGAAAGACTCTGTTGGTCGTGTCTGCTGTCTTCTGTTGTTACTCTTCACGCCAAACTATGAACGGAGAAATATACAGATGGCGAGACCTGAGAAGGACATAGTACTTTTTATTGCGAAAGGGGGTGTCGGTTAAAAGGGGGTAAAAGTTCTTTCCCGGGACGAGAGGGCGGCGCTAGTTTATACAGAACCCTAGAAACAATGCCGTAAAGCAAAGGACACTGCATTTAGAATAACAGACCTCCTAACCCGTAAGGCAGTTGAAGGAAAAAAGAACAGTGTCTCTTTTAAAAGAAACTTAGTAATTTATCTTGGTTGTTTAAGCTCGCCGGACTTTTGTGCCGTTTTAATTAGTTTCTCTACTGTCCCCAGCTCCATGAGATTTGGAAGTAAATAAAATTATTTGCTTCACGTTTCCAAATAGCTGTTTTGTTTGCTTTTTGTTCATTTTGTATTTGGTGGAGTTTGGGTTCTTAAATAATTATTTTTTGATACACACAAATTACAGATACACTCTGTATCTAAATACAGAGTGTATTTAGATACAGAGTCTTTCTGTACACTCTGTATCTAAATACAGAATTTTGGGAATCATCAAAGATATAATTTAAAAATTTTCAAACAAAGTCAGTCACGTGACTTAGTATTTTATATGAGAAGACTTCGTCTGATATCGAAATTTTCCATTTCAGGCAACAGAGGAACACAAATATAAAAGGTCCTTACTTATGCAGTACCTATATTACACTTAAACTAAAGAATAAAGATATAGATATTTTGATTTGATTTGAGACTCTGAAGAAACACAAGTAAGTAGGTTTCATCACACAAATGTTTGTCCAAGTTTGTACTATTATGTATTCTGTGAAGTAGGTATTAAAACAAAAATGAAAGTCGTCACACATCTACCCGCCTCTTATGGGGTGCATTGCACCCCAGGATACTGCTCAGGCTACCACTGATACAACTCAGAAGCGAGGCGCACCTCTTCCAGATAATCATGTGGAGAACTTCGATATAGATTGGTCGAATCGCTTCGCTACTAAGTTCCTCAATTCAACACCACACAAAACACACAAAACAAAGCTCTTGAACGAAACAGCCTTCGAGAAAACGGTACACATGTTACACTCCCGCTTCCGTACCCTCAGAACCCGGTCGGATGTGATAATTTCACCCCCCATTGTTCGTGTCCCGCGGGTAAACAGGACAGTGTATGGACGATAATAAAGGAAGATGAGCGCTAATGGTCGAAAACGTCATTAATGTCCCGAATATTGCGGCTGCTTTTTCTTGTAACGGTCTGCCGGTTTCAATTATCTGTCTAGTTGGTTCGGCTGCTTTCGAGCGGGATGTTTTGGGGTTCATTTGTCGAGGTATGGAAAGAAGTGCGTGAGAATGATATGCTTACTGTGTTTTTTTTTATGTGACGAGTAGACGGATCGCCTTATGGTAAGTGATAGCGCCGCCCATAGACTCCTGCACATCAGTAAAGTCACAACATAACTACCAACGTTTAAGTACTGTTCCCCACAATTGGGCCTCCGGTACCCTCACTCACTCAACAAAACACAGCGCAGGCACCCTCACTCCAGTTGAGCCAGCATTTTCATGCCGAAGCTTGGCTCTCCCACGGTGAACACGATTTAAAAGTCCATCTAGACCGTTTCTCAATAACTTTTTTTTTACATTATAGCGGACAATTGAGCAGACTGCTCACCTGACAGTAAGTAATTACCACCGCCCATAGATATTTGCAACACTTGAAGCATCACAAATGCGTCGCCGGCTCGACGTGCATCCAGATCTTACATTATGATTTGAAAAGGTACCCTTGCCGTATTGGATAAAAAATAAGATAAAAATCCTCGAAAACAAACGGAGGGTAACCGAAACAGGGGGCATTTGTACCAAATCTCGCCCGCCCCCATCTGATCTCACGTGAATCGCGACGACACAGACCCCACTAAATCCGGTAAAAAGCAGTTCGAACCGGATCATATTACCCTTGATCAGCACTATCGTTGACCTGTACCGGTTCTGGAACGCTTGACATTTATTTCCTTATCCTCTATCCCTTTCATACTGCCCACTTTTTCGTATGTATAGTTGAGATGGCGAGTGTTGTAAAGTCGTCTCTATTTATCTCATGTGCGTTAGAATACGGCCCAGCCTATTCCGTTGAGCCCTTTCTTTCTAGCCATTCAGCTTATTTACGAATTCTTTCTGTATCGATGCGCTCAATTTGATGTGGGCTCGATGTAATCTATGTATCTTATTAGTTTAATACGTTCTTGTTATTTAAAACGTAGCTTTTTCTGTAAGGATAAGAAATTAGAGTTAGCACTGGAGACCAATTTTCTTGCACTCGATATTGAAGTCAAATTTAGAGATTTCATACATTCGCCCATACAAAATTGTAATTCAACTTCAATTTCTCGTGGAATTGTAGTCGAATTATTAATAATATTTTATTTATTTAATACATTGATCTGACTCCGTACTAATTAGCTTAAGCACATGTGTTACAAATATCAGACAACAGAGGAAACACAAATATAAAACTTAAATACATATATACTTAACACCCAGATACTGAATAACCACAAGTGCTCATCCTACGAATGTTTGTCTTGGGGATGGAACCCACGACCTTTGGGGTATGAGGCAGGGTCACTACCAAATGCGCCATCCAGCCAGTCAAGTGAGAAGATAAATAAAGAGAAAATCATAATTTTCAGCTTAAATTTGCAAATGCAAACCTATTATAACACAAAGCGGTAATTGAAAGCATCTTTCCAAAGACCATCTCTTGCTTCGTGACCTATAATTATATTTATTTCATACAAGAAAAATGTTTCCTGCAAACCTCTCCGTTGTTAACTAACTCAATTAGGAGAAAAGTGCGGAAAACACAATTTTTCTTTCATTAATCCCGGATAAAGTTAACATTAATAGGTATTAATTCGGGGCGGTACGGGGAAGAATTTTCCCGTTAGTATAACATGGTTTTGCTTAGCAAAGAAAATGGCGGTCTTTTGTACTTACGTTGCTTAAACTCTTTGTACTATCGGATATTGCTTTTAGTTTTTTCAAACGAATGGAGCATTTAGTCTTTTAATTTATTAATCAAAGAATTAATAATCATAAAGACAAAACAATAAGAACGTAGGTAACTAGTTTCTTTATCCCATCAAAAACATAAATGTGAAATAGTAGCCAAGGTAAAAAAAGTTTTGTTTGTAGAGTTCATCGTCAAAAGGCATTAAATTCCTTTTATTATATCTACATAGATATCATTATATCTACATAGGTGCCAAGATCAATGGTGACACCTACTTGGTTAATTACTTAATTTATTCACAAATTAAGTAAGTAGGTATATTAATGCGGTTGGATGCCATTTTTAGGTGCTTATAATATGTAATTCGTATAACATAATAATATATAAAAATCATTATCAGCAAATCATACTTTGCAAAAGAAATGGCAGCGCATTTGTGTTCATGGGCGGAGACAAGAACATAACATTAGGTGAGCCATCTGCTCGTCTGCCCTCTATCACACTAAAAGCAGAATACCTACATTAAAGTGTAACTCGAATCAATTTTACTTGACATCAAAATTATTCGTTTCGACGAAACCAAATGAAAGTTAGTAATATAACGCGAAATTATTAATGTTAACGTCATCACCCAACACCAGAGCCGCAATAAATGACTATTCTATTGTATTTTCTAAAGTTACAACCCTGTGTATCTCGTGATGCAAACAGTTAGTATTTATTGTTTCTGGGGTGACCAGGAATTAGGGTTCCGTAGGGTATATACGGTTTGAAAGTATGTCAGTTTGAGGACCACTTGCGCGTGTCAGGATTAAGCACTCTTAGTAATAGATAATTCACACAACCTCTCATACAATTGACCTGACTCAGTACTAAGTAGCTTCAGCATCGATAGATAGATAGATAACGTTTATTGGCCACAAAAGCAAATTAAATAACAAAAAAATTACAATAAAGTATGTTCCATACCAACAATAGTATTACAATTGGTAGTAGTAATTTTGCGGCCAACAAGGCACAACCTCAGCATTTGCTACAGCAGCTAGAGGCCGCTGCGACGCTGATTTTCAGGCTGAGCCTTGGGCGACGTAACGTGCATTAAATAAAAAAAGAAAAAGCAACAAAAAATATGTACAGCATTGAGGAAAAAAAAGAAAAGATGTTAAACATTACATAAAAATAAACAAAAACGGTAAGCGTCAGTAACACTGTAAAATTTAAATAGTGAAACTATCGATAGTTCTGCAACACTATTGAAGATCCAGTACTTACGAAACGTAGGTATACTTGTATAATACTCAGCCCAAGAACTATCGGTAGTGAGTGAGAACTATTCATAGTGAAACTTTCGATGTTTCAGCAACAATATTGAACATCCAGTACCGTGAAATGATGAATTCGATAAAAGAACCAGAGTCACCGACATAGCCAAACAAATTAGCAAACTGAAGTGGCAGTGGGCTGGTCACACTAGCCGCAGAACTGACAACCGTTGGAGCCGTAAAGTCCTTGAGTGGAGACCGCGACTCGGTAAGCGTAGTGTTGGACGCCCTGCGACAAGATGGGATGACGACATTCGAAGGCTGGCTGGTGTGGGCAGGATGATTGTGGCCAAAAATCGGAAGCGGTGGCGTGCATTAGGGGAGACCTATGTCCAGCAGTGGACGAGTGTGGGTTGCTGATGATGATTATGAGTAGGTACCGTACTACCAAAGTTATATAAAACTACGCCCTCATTAATACTTATACTTGTTAAAATATTATCAGGCCAAGGTGTACCTACGCCTACCTAAAATCGTGGTTCCCCTAGTTTCCCCGAAGCATGCCCCTTTGCTGGCGAATTTGCTCGAAATGTCAACGAACTCTAAAATAAATAAGGGTTGTCGTTTGTCAGAAACACAAACAAAACAGTGGCATAAAGGACTTTGCTCCTACACCGATATTCGTCCTACAGCTTTGCTTTGTACCGAACGACACCTCGGAGGGAACTAGTCTTAGTTTGGACTGTCTGTATGCATCCAAACATTGGAATTTACCAATTCAGCGGAAAGTTTTTTACTAGGTTTTGAAGCCGGGTAACACTTGGAGCACAAGGCTTATGTTACCCGAAAAGGCAAAACACTTGCGCGATGCATTTCGATCACCTAGCGACATCTATTGGCAAAAAATTGAACTAATAGCAAATCTAAGACCCGAATAGAAGTGAGGGCGGTCAACTAGTAATCTATTCTATTTATAAAGATGAAAACTTTACTACAAGGCTTATACAGGGTGCATCTGTGAACATTTACTTCCCTTGGACCACGTCTTCTACCAGGACCACGTTTGTTCTATGACTTTTGGAAATCCGCTAAAAAATCAACTTCCCATACAAAGTCGATCAACGTGATTTGTTCATGTTGTATAGGGAGTCTAAAATTTTTTCGACGGATTTCCTAAAGTCGTAGAATAATGTTGTACAAAAAGGTTGGTAGAAGATGTGGTTAAAGGGATGTAAATGTTCACGGATAGACCTATAGTAACCGGAAAAGACGAAACACTTGCGCGATGCAATTCACACCCAGCACCATCTATTGGCAAATTTTGGAACTACCAAATCGAAGTCCCGTAACGAAGTCAGGGCGGGCCAAGAGTTGATTATATATATTTTTTAATATTAAAGCGTCGTCAAACGCTTGGCTTGTTTTCTTTTGTAAATTGAATTTCATTTTTCAGTTTTCCCATTTCAAGTTTAACCTCGTTTGGTTCTTAGAAAAAGTAAAGTTGAGGAAGGCATAAGCAGCTTATTTCGAGCTGGGAGCGACGTGGAATTTTCTAAATGAAACTTCGATAAATACGATATCATTTCAAACAAAAGTCACCGGATTGTTTGGACCGCTCTATTGGTATAATTAAAGGGAGAGCTCAAAAGAGTTTCTTTTTTTGTTTCGTTTGTATAATAAAAGGTGCTTTGTATAACAAAAACTGCAATTTGTGCACCAAAAATAAATATGTACACACCATAGCTTTGATGCCAATGAGCAACATTAATATTACATAATAATTTCGGTATAAGGTACATTTAGTTCAATAATTTAGAATTACGATTCAGCTACTGTGACAGTTCATTCCGTTTTACGTTAAAGTTATTTTCAAAAAGTTTTTTTTTTTTATTTTGATGCGGAAAATAAATAAGGGGTAAGTATCGTTTTTTTATCTTAATATTATAGTTAGGTATAGAGATGGTATTGTAGATTTTGCTTGGGTTTTATAGTATTGTAGATTTTAGATGATGGTTAGATGGTATTGTAGATTTTTCTGTACTGTGTTTTACTTTGTGTGTTACTGTTGGTTTGTGGGGCACAAAACGATCAAACCGCAAAAAAAAACAGGACGTATGTAAACGCTGCATTAAATACTCGCATAATATTTAAATGGTTATGATATATTTTTTTAATTAACCCGGCGTGAGTGAGGTCGGATATGTCATACCCACCCATTTATAAAATCTAGAATATTGCTTAACTGCGCGATTACTGAAATTCGGCTGTCTCAGTAGCTGGAGGGGGTGGTACGGGGAATTATTTGACACGCCAGAGCAGTGCTGCGCCGGCGACGAAGCGAACTACACGTACGCAAACACTCTGCGGGTACGAAAAACCCAAAGACTGCTACGAAAAAAGAGTACTTTTAGAGAATGAGTAAAAAAACGACTGTTTTGTTTTTATAGAAATATAAATATGTTTCTAACTAGAACTGGGTTATTTTACTATACTATCCAGTTTTTCATAATTATACTTTATATAATACAACTTATAAGTATTTTTTTGTCATTTTAGTCATGAAAATAAACAATTTTATATTAGGGTATGTCATACCCACCTCACAGTTAGTGTAATAATTTTTCACCTCATTCACGCCGGGTTAAATTCAATTGTTAACCATTCATAAACAATGCGCATAAATTCCAGCTAATCCGTACATTTGTTCGACCAAGATTGATTATTTGCCTCAAACCACGCACAAACTGTCCAATATTAGTATAGTATATCAGTAATTGCCAAAACCAAATTTCAGGGTACGGCGCGCCGACATAATTGGCATCATACCACCGCAAATATACATACAACTGGTGAGAGTACTGAGTGCTTACAACATATGTGTTACCGTGAAACAACAAAAACCTTAAATTGATCAAGTTCCTAGGATGTTTTTTTTGCAAAATCTGGCAGTCGAGAATGCGGCCCATCTGATGGTAAATGGTAATCGCCGCTCATAGACAACTACGATTACAATGCCGAGGCACAGTCATGCCGCTGCCTAATGTGAAAGAAGTACTCTTTTCAAACCTCGTTTAAAAAAGGACATGCCATAGCGATTAGGAAACACCGCAAGGAGAATTTGATTACCGGAAAATAACAAACAGTAGTTTACGCAATAAATTTTAGGTAGGTAATTGATCAACTTACAGCGCCTAGGTGGTAACTCACCCTCTCACCCAAGAATTTCAAGATTTTTTGCTGATTACCAATTTAACTGTACCAATATTTTTGTAATGATAATACATTCTAAACTCAACAAACCAAAAAATATTGGTTAGGTTAGGTTAACTATTAGTATTAATTAGGTTAACAGTGACCAGCGAAAAAATCTTAACATTCTTGGGTGAGTTTTTTTTTTTTTTTTTTATAGGATAGGGGGCAGACGAGCATACGGATCACCTGATGTTAAGCGATTACCGTCGCCCATGAACACCTGCAACTCCAGGGGCTTCACAGGTGCGCTGCCGGCCTTTTAGAGCGTGATATGCCCTTTTCTTGAAGGTTTGTAGGTCGTAGTGGTCCGGAAATACCGCAGGTGGCAGTTCGTTCCATATTTTTGTCGTACGCGGCAGAAAGTTCCTGGCAAAGCGCACAGTAGTGGACTGCCAGCCATCCAGATGAAATGGATGGAACTGCTGCCGCGTGGAACGATGTCGAAACGAGGCGGCAGGAATCAAACCGAACAATTCCTCGGAGCACTCCCCATGATATAAGCGATAGAGAATGCACAAAGACGCAACATCTCTCCGCAGCGCCAAGGGGTCAAGCCGACTAGTGATATCCGGCAATCGACGATTCGAGACGCTCTCCGCTGGATCCGGTCTAGAGGAAGAAGCTGGTACGCAGGTGCTCCTGCCCAAAGATGAGAGCAGTACTCCATATGCGGCCGGACTTGCGCCTTATAGAGCTGAAGGCGATGAGCCGGAGTGAAGTACCGTCTCGATCTATTTAGCACGCCAAGCTTCTTTGAGGCTAATTTAGCCTTGCCCTCTAGATGGTCCCGGAATTGGACTTCGCTCGATATGTCGATACCAAGTATACCAATAGTGGCTGAGGCATTTAAGGGGGTGCCCTCAAAATTAGGAAATACGACCCAAGGAATCTTTTTTGCGGTGAACGCACAAACTTGTGTTTTGCTGGGGTTAAATCGGACCAAGTTAAGTCTACCCCAATCTGAGATTTCGTTCAAACATGCTTCCATCTCAGACACAAGTTTGTTTCGGCTCTCGATGACATTTTCCCGAGAAATGTTAGCGCAGCCGTTGTAAAACGCATCGCCCGTACTGTCATCCGCATAGCAATGAACATCGCGTTTATGCAAAATATCATTGATATGAAGAAGGAACAGTGTGTGCGATAGCACACAGCCTTGCGGGACTCCAGCATTTATGGACATAGTGTCGGAGCATTCACCGTCAACTAAGACCTTGATGCTTCTATGTTCCAAAAAGCTAGAGACCCATTCGCATAATTTCTCGGGAAGCCCATAGGAAGGAAGCTTCGCAAGAAGCGCCTTGTGCCAGACCCGATCAAAGGCCTTCGCAATGTCCAGACTAACCGCCAATGCCTCTCCCTTACTCTCAATCGCCTGTGCCCAACGGTGAGTCAGGAAAGTCAGCAAATCACCAGCTGACCGACCCTGGCGGAAGCCGTACTGTCGGTCGCTAAGCAACTCCTGACCCTCGAGATACCGAAGGAGCTGGCTGTTAATTATGGATTCCATAACTTTTGAGAAAAGGGAGGTTATGGCTATCGGTCTATAATTGGACGGATCTGAGCGGTCGCCTTTCTTGGGGATCGGGTGGACTAAGGCCGTCTTCCAGGACGTCGGGACAATGCCAGAAGAGTAGGAAAGCCGAAAGAGTCGCGTGAGTACCGGTGCCAACTCCGGAGCCTCCTTTTTTAGGTGAGTTGCCACCTAAGCCCTTACGGTGGGTACCGCAAGTATTAAATTACTGCCATACGGGTACATAGCAGTAATTTAATACTTAATAATTATTTTCCGGGATTTGGTCAACTTCCTAGGAAATTTATGAACTTCCTAGGAAATTGACCAACTTACGGTTTTTGTTATTTCACGGTGACATGTGTACCTAGGTCCTACATCTATGGAGCAGTGCGGTGTGAATTGTCGGTCCACCAAGCGGACTGCAGCTGCTTCCATTGGTTAACGAGGAGCCGGGCAAGCGTTTAGATGTGGTAGTCTTTTGGAAGAATTGGATTTATTACAATAATCCTGAAGTGACCGACATAGTTTATCGATGATTGATCAATCGATCGATCAGTCAGCATGTTCATGTTCAGAATGATAGATAGAACACGTTGTTAAACGGATGTAAATGTTCACAAATACACCCCGTATATAACAACAACAAGGAGACGAAAATTGATGCACAAAGAATAATCAACGGAGAATGCAATTAGGAAATAAAAATTACATCCAAACTTACTAATATTATAAATGCGAAAGTAACTCTGTCTGTCTGTCTGCTACTCTTTCACGCCAAAACTACTCAACGGATTTAAATGAAATTTGGTATACAGATAATTTAGACCCGGAGAAACGACCATAGGCTACTTTTTATTGCGAAAAGGGGGTTGTAAGGAGTTAAAAGGGGGGGAAAAAGTTACTTTTCCACGCGATCGGAGTCGCGGGCGGCCGCTAGTACCTAAATAATATTATAATAATCTAATGTAAATATGCACGTAATTAGTACAATGTACATACTTCCAAACTCCGCTCAGCTGAGATGGATTCGTCGGTGGACCTCCTTTCTCCTCTTTGTGGTTTTTTTATACATAAGTTCGTTATAATGCCACCTCCATTTTTTCTTTCATCGTTTATAATTATAGTACATAATACAAAAATAATGATAATATTGTGCACATATTATAATGCACAAAATATCTATGAATCATAATCATAAAAAAAAATGTAAATATTTGAATTTTTTGATACAAAAAAATTTTTTTTTTTTTTTGTGTGTTAATATAAATGAGAAGACGGATCACCTGATGGTAAGCTATGACCGTTGCTCATAGACACCCGTAATACCAGTGAAGTCACCAGTGCGCTGCCACCCTTTGACCCCCTTTCCCCCGATTGGGCCACCCTTACTCACTGTTTCGCCGAGTTTCAGGCTGCTTCTTGTCTTCTGCGAGGATGTCTCTGTCACTGTTCATTCATGCTGATGCGTAGCTCTCCCACATTATTGATGATTTTACAGCATCTAAGTTTCTTTTCATCATTTCAGAGTTAAATACCTACTAGTACGAAATAAATGCATCAACAATACGACATACATTTTAGCGACCTACATGTTTAATTGAGACGTATATAGAAACAAAAAGTTGTTTGTTCAAACATCCTAAAATACCGCACAGAGCATTATCAGTCTTATCATTTACGACTCAAAAACCGTTTTCGCTCAGCAAGTAACTTTTACCCCGATTCCTTATTCCGAACTATATCCATTTAAAGCTCAGTACACATAAGTCACAGTTTAAAAAACGAGTGCGGCTCGTCACAGTCCGGCCGATCGCAATAAACGGAATTTATTACGGGCGAAGGTTTGTACGATCACGGGGAAGATTTGTCGTCCACCGGTGATTTCCCCTGGGTCCGGTGTGTTTAGTGATATTGTGTGAAAGGTTTAATTTATTGAAGAAAATATTGTTTTGGTAAAAAAAAAACTCGGTCTATCATTACGAGACCGCGTCCCAAGAAATCCGAAAGAGAACTAGGGTAGTCGATGTTGGCACGCGAGTGTGTGAGTTATAGTGGAGATGGGCAGGACACTTAGCAAGGCGCAAGATAATGGTGGACTATAAGCTTACCGAATTTCAACCAAGATTAGGACGTCGTCCCACAGAATGACCCACAGGGAGACCACCTGCCCGTTGGTTCGACGATATTGTAATGACAGGTGACCGTAGGGAGTGGTGTAATAAAGAATATGCCTATATTCAGCAGTAGGTGGATGAGGATGGTTTTCATTAATTTATTTATTTGCCATCAGTTTCTTGCGGGCGCCGGTGCACGTAAATCAGTAAGAAAGAGTGACAGTAAGAAAACAGATTTTATTGACCACAACACATTTAGGTACACACAGACAAAAATACAAAATAAGCAAGCATAGAAGTTGCGGCCAACAGCCGCCGCGAGCAGCTGCTGCAGCGCTGGTTTTAAGGTTGGACTTTCTTAAAATAATATGTAGGTAGAGAGTAGACATGCACAAATCAATTTGATATTAGTATTTTTATTTTTAGGGTAGGGGCGATCACGGGGAAGATTTGTCGTCCACCGGTGATTTCCCCTGGGCTCGGTATGTTTAGTGATATTGTGTGCCCTGCCTTATTTCAATCGTACCTGATGCAGGTCGGCCATATTAATTGGGAAGCTATTGTTATTGACTGATGTCAGGGAAGTTTATTTGGGAATGGAATGAAAATAGGATTTATAAGGTACTCTTATAGGGCTGATTTTTGTTCCCGGTTTTCAGTGGATTTCCCCGTATTGATAAGTGACTATGTGAGTAATTAAGTTATGCTTGCATTCTAGCAATGGAATGAAAATCTCTGAATTTGCAGGTTACTAAAAATTTAAACACCGGCGTTTCATTGAGTAATTAGAACTTTGACTGACATAGACTTCGTAAGTTTTTTTATGATATAGGTGGCAGACGAGCCGACGGATAACCTGATGGTTAGCGAATACCACCACCCATTAACACCTGCAACACGAGTGGTGGCACAAGTGCGCTGCTTACCTTTTAACTCCCCTTCATCTGGATTGGATCTCCAGTACCCTCACTCACTCAACGAAACACAGCGCATGCACTGCTTCACGTCGGTTTTCTGAGAGGACGTATCACTGCAGTCGAGCCGGCCCATTCATGCCGAAGCGTCGCTTCCACAGTTCTTGGCTATGCTTTGCCGCCACTAGTACTCGTACTAAATGAATTACATAACCGATTGTACACGATTCAGTAATTTGTTAATCCCGATTGGTTGTTTGTAATTAACTTGTCATATTTATTCAGCAGCCAAAGCGAATTCCCAAATCAGCCAATGAAAACGTTCTCATAAACTTAGGTCCCTGTAATACTGGAATGCCGAATTAGCGACCTTTTTAACCTTCAACACTGAAAAAGGTATTAAAACTATACGTAACGGTACGGTTAGACGTAAGGGTCGCGGGTTTGACCAACAAAACAAATGTTTGTTGATGGGACAGACATTTATGTTGGGTCTGGGTGTGTGTGGTTCCTACGTTGTTTCTGGTTTTCATAGCACATAGGAAAACCTTAGTTTGAGTCCAGGACAATGTTCGTGATGTCGTCTCAATTTATAAATTTTTATACAATTCCAGATCTCTCGATACCTAGTCGTTTAATTTTTTTTTATGTGATTTGTAGCAGACGAGCAAGCGGATTACCTGATGGTAAGTAATTTCCTATAGACCTGCAACACCAGTTGAGTCACAATAGCGCTGCCAAACTTTTTGGGCCTCTGGTGCCCTTACTCACTTAAAGAAACATAGCGAAGGTTCTTACGCCGTCCTTCTGTGAGCCCGTGGTATCACTCTAGCTATACCGGCTCCTTCATGCCCAAGCGTGACTCTCCCACAATTGAGTTGATATCCAAAATTCATCACGCTAGGCAGTATCTTGTAGCGTGTCCTCACCCGTCATCGTCTGCTTCTGTCATTCACTATATAAGTAATACATGTGTGCGTATCATGTTTTATGTCTTTACCGCATGTTTAGCTCTGTCAAACACATGCTCAGTTCACTGTGTGCGTGCATGTAGGTACCTACGTATTATATAACCGGGTTTTTCTATGTCTATTTGTGATAATGTCCAAAATATCTACTTGTAAGTATACTATTCACAATCGACAAGTGACTGTAAGCAATGCTGTCCATTGGCAACGGTGATTGCTTACCATCAGGTGAGCAGTCTGTTCGTTTATCCGCTATAATGTAAAAATATTATCTATAACTTATATTTTTAATATAATAATTGTATCTTGTTGAGGCACCTCAGTAGTAAAGGAGTTTTAACCTGTTTGATAGTAACGCACTGTATTTGCTTGCTTAATTATTTTAATGTTTGCGAGGCAGACGCGACTTTGATACACCTGATGTCGGTAAATGACTTACCGTCAACTGTTAAGCAAATAACTTAGCAATTAATATTCAATAAGTAAGTCGCAGGTTTGATACCAAATATTTAACTTAAGTAAGTAATTTTCGTAAACGCTGGCTGGAAAAAATATATATTTTTGTGAATTGAATTTCATTTTTCAGTTTTCCCATTTCAAGTTTAACCTCGTTTGGTTCTTAGAAAAGTAAAGTTGAGGAAGGCATAAGCAGCTTATTCGAGCTGGGAGCGACGTGGAATTTTCTAAATGAAACTTCGATAAATACGATATCATTTCAAACAAAAGTCACCGGATTGTTTGGACCGCTCTATTGGTATTATTAAAGGGACAGCTCAAAAGAGTTTCTTTTTTGTTTCGTTTGTATAATAAAAGGTGCTTTGTAAAAACTGCAATTTGTGCACCAAAAATAAATATCTACACACCACAAAGCTATCTTTGATGCCAATAAAGTAATTTCGGTATACATTTAGTTCAATAATTCAGAATTACGATTCAGCTACTGTGACAGTTCACTCCGTTTTACGTTAAAGTAATTTTCAAAACAGTTGTTTTTTTTTCGATTTTGACGCGGAAAATAAATAAGAGGTAGGTATCGTTTTTTTTTCTTAATATTATATATAGTTAGGTATAGAGATGGTATTGTAGATGTTGCTTGGGTTTAATAGTATTATAGATTTTAGATGATGGTTAGAGGGTATTGTAGATTTTTCTTTGTGTTTTTGGACAAAACCGACCAAACCGCAAAAAAAAACGGGACGTACGCTGCATGAATACTGCATACTAATTAGATGGTTATGATTTAATTTTTTAGTTAAATTCAATTGTTAACTATTTATAAACAATGCGCTTAAATTCCAGCTAATCCGTACATATGTTCAACCAAGATTGATTATTTGCCTCAAACCACGCACAAACTGTCCATTATTAGTATAGTAGATATATCAGTAATTGCCAAAACCAAATTTCAGGGCACGGCGCGCCGACATAATTGGCATCATACCACCGCAAATATACATACAACTGGTGAGAGTACTGAGTGCTTACAACATATGTGTCACCGTAAAATAACAAGAACCTTAAATTGATCAAGTTCCTAGGATGTTTTTTTTTATTGCAAAAGTAGGCAAACTAGCATGCGGCCCACCTGAGAGTAAAATGGTACCCGCCGCTCATAGACAACTACAATGCTGAGGCACAGTCACGCCGCTTCCTACCGTGAAAAAGTACTCTTTTCAAACCTCGTTTAAAAAAGGACATGTCATAGCGATTAGTAAACACCGCAAGGAGAATTTGATTACCTTTCGGAAAATAACAAACAGTAGTTTACGCAATAAATTTTAGGTAGGTAATTGATCAACTTACAGCGCCTAGGTGGTAACTCACCTCTCACTCAAGAATTTCAAGATTTTTTGCTGATTACCAATTTAACTGTACCAATATTTTTGTAATGATAATACATTCTAAACTCAACAAACCAAAAAATATTGGTTAGGTGTAACGTATACGTTATTTTATAATAGAAGCAGCAATTAGTGCAAAGTGATTTTATCTAAAAATAGTCTTATTTTACAAATAAAAAGTAACAACTTAATCAAAACTTAAATTTTATTAAATAACTAAACTTATAACTATAAAACAATAACATACAAAACTTAATTACAATTTCTATTTACAAAGGTCGTCATATAAACAATATATATATACAAGAATATTACATAATAGCTTTAAAACATCTTAAAATCTACTAAATAAAAATATTAAACTATAAATAATTACTTGACATAATTATGTCAAACTACTTAATATTTTTACTTAATTGATTTATTAATTATTCTGTCCTAAATAACGCTAAATAAGTAACAGCACTTATAATTTCAACAAACAAACGCACAAGCGCAAATATTTTATATGAATACTTGTCGAGGACGCAAACAAAGGATTTAGCCTTGGGCCCGGTGACGTATGCATCGCCTCTGCTACGGAGCCGATGCGCGAGCGCACGTCACTTGCCGTCCGACTGTCCTGCAGCTAACCCGTACAGTACTTCTCAACGGAACTATTTATCCCTTGATACGGCTTCATTTTGAACCCTATTTGAATACTAAATATTATAATAATTGTTCTAAAAGTATAAATTCAGTGTTCTCGTCCCATAAATTGGGTAAGTGTTGCACAGATTTGTAGCTTAGTAGGTACCTAGTGTAGAAGCTTCTAGATCTTTCATACGTGTCACCTTGTCACATACCTTCATATGACGTGGTCACATTATAATTCCTATTTGCCATTTAATTTATATTTTAATCATCATAAAAACAGTACTGCATTGTAGAATAAACTTTAATCAATTAATTTTCCAAAAGAAATGTGATTTTGCTTGAAAGCTTGGTAATAGGTATTTTTACCTAACATCATTTATGACACTTTAAATCATAATTCACCCTATTCAGGTATTTAGCATGATTAATTTTATTGTAAATTAATCAGCTAAATAGAATCCAGTACTAATTTTAATCAATTTCATATTCAGATGTAAATATCATAGAAATCATACCTCATTATAATCATAAATCATTATAAAAGTGAACAAATAAGTGAAGTTAAAGTGGTGATAATAATAAGATCTATTTTAGTAGTGTTTTAGTCAACGCGCGACCGCACGGCGTAGTGCGTAGCACGTGGGTTCGATTCCCGGTCGTGGCGCAGCGTAATTAGATCTTGATGTTTTATTGTTTAATCTTAAATTATTGTGCTTTCCTAGATAATTATATTGTTTTACATCGAATAATAAGTGATGTATTATATATTTCATTTTATAAAATATCTACCTCCATATTTTTAACAGTTCAAAGGTCAACCTAGCATAACTTATAAGTGATTAATTGTTAATGTAGGATTCATTACCACTTTATTTGCTAGATTCTTTACATTTTAAAGTTATTTCATTCATATATACTCGTTTTCATAAGATATGTATTTTTACATAAGTAAATTAATAATTCTAAAGTAAATACCTAACTTATTTGTTTACTATTTCATTTCGCTAAGCTATCATTTATCATTCTTCTGCTTCATTGTTAAATACTTGCAATCTTGTGAGAATTTGCTATGCCTACGCATACTACCGCTCCGCCCCGGGTTTGCTTGCACATTAATTATATTGAACTAGCGTAGCTAGCTTATTCGCACAAGGTTGCAGTCTCATATTTTCATCTTTGCTATCATTGTACCTGGACTGCAGCTTCCTCATCTCGCTTGCTAAATTGTACTTTTCACAATCACCCCCTCTTTGCCCTCGCGTCTTCATCTGCAGTCCAGGTCGCCTAGTCGGCCATATTAATAAGACGTGTCCTTAATACGCGTTCCAGGAACACCCTCCGGGTTGAGAAAATTGCGAACACCCTCCGGGCTGAAGAACAACCGAACACCCTACGAGTTCGAACTTTGGACCCTCAAGGCTGGACGGAGATTACCCGTATCCAGAACAACGGACTTCCTGCTGGACCCAATAGACCGAGCTGAGGGGAGTGCTACCAAAAGGAACCAACTTCAGACGACTAAGGCCCCTAGGCACGACCACCTACGACCCCTTAAACCCCTGCTGAACCCTAGTGAACTTAACTTAAATTATAAACATTTTTTCTTCAACTTAAATCTTCTTTTTTTTTAAACCCTCCTCACTCACTCTTTGTCACCTGTGTGACAAGTGGCGCCCATAACGTGGTTTAGGTGGTCATTCTTGGTCGTTCTGAGGTTTGTTTATTTTTTTTTTATTTTGAAGCATTCTTGGTGTTGGATGTGTGCATGTCGCAGACTTAACGCTAGTATAAGGCTGATTTTACTTATATTTACTTTAGCGAATCTGTAGTTGCTGTAATTTGTAGTCGCTGTGCAACACCTACCTATTCAGAGACGTTTATTTTATTTTTTTTCTTTCAGCGTAACATCGTTTTTTTTTTCTTTTTTCACATAAATAAACATTATGTCTCGTCAAATCAAATATTTGCAACTCACTAAACATGAGCTTACCTATGAGGTTAGAATACGCGCTGAGGAACCAAAAGATAGAGTAGAAGAGTTAAGGCAACAGATCGCGAAGCTATCGCTTAAATTTCCCGCGGAAGATATTCTAGATTCTTGTTATGATCTCCCAGAGGACATTAGTGGCATTAAACATACCTTAACTAAAACAGCAATCAATCTAGCCTCTCTTAAAGAGGACCCGCAACAGAAGAGCTTACTAGAGCGCACTTGCACTTATTTAAATCACGTCTATCATAGACTTAATAGAGTTGTACCAGCGGAAACTGCTGACCAGGTTGCTTTGGTAAAAGAAACTCAGGAGTTTTACCAGGAACAGTGGTCAAAATTTCAGGCCATTTTGGTTGTTTTTAGGCGTACTGAGCAGGTCCCTCAAGTTGATGCTGCTGTAGGTACTAAGGATAGTGCTATTGCACCCTGCGTAGATGCGCAACCGTCTTCTTGCGATTTAATCCATAATATTAAGGTATCGTGTGAACGGGGAATCGCTTCTGATATTTCTAAGTACAAGTACGATGGAAAGTCTTGTGTCAGATCGTTTATCGCTCGTATTGAGGAGTTTCGTGTGGCTAAGGATATCTCAGAGGATAAGATGCTCAGACTTGCCTTAGAGATTTTTACCGGAGACGCCCTTCACTGGTATCGTAGCGTTAGGGACACTATTCAATCTTGGACTAGCTTACTTGCCTTGCTTAGAGACGATTTCGACATTGCCAATTATGACTACCGCATGAAGAGTGAAATTCGAGAACGGAGTCAGGGACCCTCGGAAAGTATCACTGTATACCTAGGTATTATGCACGGAATGTTCGATAGGCTAAATAATAAAATGAGCGAGGAGGAGAAACTTGAAATTCTCTTTCATAATATAAGACCGTGTTATTCAAATTTCCTTGCCACAAGTCCTAACATAACGTCAATTGAACATCTACGGAACTTGTGCAAAAATTATGAAAAATTTAAGGCAAGATCAGAGAATTTCAAGGAGCCACCTTCTCTTAGTTCTAATACCCTTGCGCCGGAGTATGCCTATCAAACAAAAAAAGACACCGTAAAGAATTCTTTTAAAACGTCCCACAGTCCAGCGGGCCAAAACGCTAATAATTCAACGAATTACCAGAGGCCCCCTTTTTATAGAGCTAATGTCTCCGCAATAAAGGAAGATAATTATTGCTATCGTTGTCGAGTAAATACGCACACAATGAGGGAGTGTACTGCAGATCGAGTCATCAAATGTTTTCGCTGTGGCCTCAAAGATTTTCGAACACCGGATTGCCCGAAGTGTAACCCTAAAAGTAATAAATCAACTTCTACTCCTTCTCAGTCAAAAAACTAATAAGTAAAAATTGTTGCAAACGGTATGATAGGGATGACTGGGATAGTTGGCTTTTAACTATCAGAACTTTTTTCAGTTCATATAAAGTTGCAACAATTTTAAATGAAAAACCTAATAATGATCCTCGCCCTTATGTCAAAATTAATATTAAAAATATTTCAAACTTTAGTATGTTTGGTCTACTGGACTCTGGTTCGGCAATCACTCTTCTCGGTAGAGGTATGCACACACATTTAGTTAACTCTGGACTTCAGTTGCACACCGAGGAAATAATTACTGTCACCGCAGCGGGTGGCCAGAGAATAACTTCCCTCGGATACATCGAATTGCCGATTGTTTTTGAAAACATGACTCATGTCTTGAAAGCTCACGTCTTGCCTTCCATTGAATCAGATTTGATCCTCGGTATTGACTTTTGGAAGAAGTTTAGGATCTGCCCTAGATTTATGAAAAATATTGATTATATATCTCCGATGGTATCCTGCGTCTCACAGGTATCCAATAGTTCACCTATCACTCATCTTCACTCTTATTCTAACCTTGACAATTCCCAAAAACTTATAGCAGATAAGGTGATTGATCACTTCAAGGAGGTTTCTTTTGATAGTAAGGGTCTCGGTAAAACTTCCCTTGTTACCCATAAAATAAATACCGGCGACGCAGAACCTATAAAGCAGAGGTATTACAGGTTATCTCCTGAGAAAAAACGCATCATCACAGAACAACTGGATGAGATGTTGGGCTTAGGTGTTGTTTCTCCGTGTGAGAGTCCCTGGTCCTCCCCTGTTCTGGTCGTAGGTAAGAAGGACGGCAAGCCTCGTTTTTGCCTGGATAGCCGTAAGCTCAATTCGGTGACAGTGAAAGACGCATATGGGCTCCCTTACGTATCTGAGATCCTGGATAATTTAAAAAATGCTAAGTTTTTATCCAGTCTAGATTTTTGCAAGGCATTTTGGCAGATTCCTATACATGAACCTGACCGGCAGAAGACGGCATTTTATGTACCAGGCCGTGGAACATTTATGTTTAATGTTACCGCCTTCGGACTCACTAACGCTCCAGCTACTCAACAGAGGTTGGTAGATTCTCTCTTTTCACCTGAGTTCGAGCTAAAGGTCTTCTGTTATCTGGATGACGTCATCGTAGTCAGTGAAACGTTCGAAGAACATGTTTCCATACTATTACGAGTCCTAGAAAAGCTTAAAAAAGCCAATCTCACCATAAACTTCGCAAAATGTCAGTTTTTCAGAGACAGTCTCAAATACCTTGGTTACGTGGTGGACTCCAGTGGTTTGCGAACCGATCCTGAAAAGGTGCAAGCCATTTTAGATTATCCCACTCCTTCTAACCGAAAGGAGGTTAAACGTTTCTTGGGCACTGCATCATGGTATCGGCGATTTATACCAAACTTTAGTAGTATCGCCGGTCCACTCAATAAGCTTACTTCTACTAAAAAGAATTCCCCGCCTTTTGACTGGAGTAAGGAGGCAAATGCGTCTTTCCTTGAACTTAAGAGACTGCTTGTCCAGGCACCGATACTTGCCTGTCCTAATTTCGAGCTACCTTTCGAGGTACATACTGATGCCAGCGATTTTGGAGTGGGAGCCATGCTTTGCCAAGTGGTTGATGGAGACGAACACCCAGTAGCTTTCATGAGCAGGTCATTGACAGGTCCAGAGAGAAACTACAGTGTCACTGAAAGGGAAGCACTAGCAGTCTTGACAGCCTTAGAACACTGGAGATGCTATCTGGAAAATGGTCGTACCTTTACAGTGTACACAGACCACGCGGCGCTCAAGTGGTTTCTTTCACTGACCAATCCAACAGGCCGACTCGCAAGGTGGGGTGTACGGCTTTCGGCTTTCGATTTTTCTATCAAACATCGGAAGGGCAAGGATAACGTCGTCCCTGACAGTTTGTCTAGAATTGTCCCCGTGACAGCTTTGTCTTCTGATCCTCCTTCTTCTCTGCCTCCTTCCGCACCTGCTACTGTTGACCAATGGTACTTGAACATCTTCAAGGGTTGTCAGACTTCTCCCACTAGCTTTCCAAACTACTTAGTTAAAAATAATAAACTTTATAGGTTTATGAAAAACCAAAATCAACTCACATCTGAATTTCAGTGGAAGGAAGTTGCTTACGAAGAGTTGCGAAGAGACTTGTTGTTCAAGTGCCATTGCGAACCAACCTCGGCTCACTTCGGGATTTTTAAGACGTACAAACGCCTATGTCTCAATTATTACTGGCCCAAGATGTATAGGGATGTGGTAAAGTTTGTCTCAGACTGCGAAATTTGTCTGGCTTATAAGGCTTCCACATTTGGAACAATCGGTAAGATGGGACGGCCGAAGGACTGTAGTAGACCATTCCAGATGTTATCCATCGATCTGGTAGGGCCTTTGCCTACATCTAGGAAGCAACACAGCTACATTTTCGTCATTACTTGTTGTTTCTCAAAATACTGCTTAGTATTTCCGCTGCGACGTGCAAATGCAGAAACAATAGCTAGAATCTTAGAGGACAGTGTGTTTCTGGTACACGGTGTTCCTCAAACTGTAGTTCTGGACAATGGTTGTCAATTTGTCAGCCGTGAATTGGACAATCTTTTCACGAAATATAAGGTACCCAACATTCATTTCACCCCAAAGTATACTCCGCAGGTAAACACCGTCGAGAGGTACAATAAAACTATTGTTACAGCCCTATCAACTTTCGTGGAAGAAGACCATCGATCATGGGATGTACATCTTCCCAAAATCCAATTCGCGGTTAACAATTCGGTAAATGAAGTAACTGGATTTACCCCGGCATTTCTGGTGCACGGTCGAGAGTTAGTCGTCTGCGGGTCACATTACACTGAGAATGATGACCCTACAGAGATAGTTTTCGTGCCTCGTGATTCGTATGCTGAGAATCTTGGTCATTTATCCGGCATATTTGATAGGGTCCAAGCAAGGCTATGGCATAGTCACCAAAAGAACTCCCAGCGTTACAATACCAGGAGGAAGCAGGTCGAATTTAATGTGGGTGATATTATATGGAAACGTTGCTACCTTCAAAGTGATAAAGACGCTTACTTCAGTAAAAAGCTCGCTCCAAAATACCAAAAATGTAAGATTAAATCAAAAAGATCCCCTTTGGTTTTCGAACTGGTAGATATGTCTGGCCGCGACTTAGGCGCCTGGCACGTCAAGGATTTTAAGCCCTTAGGTATTACTACCTAATATTACTTGCTCTTAACAACTTACTAGGTGGTAGGCTCTCTTACCGGGCCGTCTAGGTTGGTACCACCGCAGTGCCATACTTTTGTCCTGATATGGATGTACTTTCTATATTTTGGACAAAAGGCACTGTAGCTAGCATTATTACTGGGTATACGAGATCATAAAACTGTAGTCTCAAACTTACTAGGTGGTAGGCTCTCTTACCGGGCCGTCTAGGTTGGTACCACCGCAGTGCCATATTTTTGTCCTGATATGGAAGTACTTTCTTTATTTCGGACAAAAGGCACTGTAGCTAGTATTATTACTGGGTATACGAGATCTTAAAACTGTAGTCTCAAATGACAGTTGTAAGTAGTGCAAAGATAAACTAAAATATTGCACACTGACTGAGCACATTTGACACCTTTGCTCATACTGTCATCCATTTTTTTTTACTTTTACTATTTTCTCACGGGTTGGTCCTTTAATTATTTTTTTCTTTTATTCTACTTAGATTATAAAAGGAAACCCGTAGAATTTTTTTCTCTTAGTTAGCTTCGTAAAGTTTTAAAATATAAAAAAAAACTCAGGTTTTTTTTTTTTCTCTTTTCGTGGGGTGGTCGTCACAGGTTAGCCTGTTCCTATGATTTTTTTTTCTATGCTAGGTATAAACTACATTTATAACTACCTTAACTAAATATAAAATATATTATAAAATAAACCTTAAATCAACTTATGCTAAACTTGTTTCTAATAATAATAATATCCCTTTGCACTTAAAGCTATTATTTCTCAAAATTATAGGTAAAGCCTTCACTAGAGGAGAATCCGTTCCTTGGGATTCTTTTCGCCTTAAGCGGGTAGTGACTTCCTTTTATTTCTTGAAATATTTCCTAAAAGCCTACACCAGAGGAGAATCTGTCCCTTGGGATTCTTCTCACCTTAAGCGGGTGGTGACTTCTTATCCTCGAGATATTTCTTAAAGCCTACACTAGAGGGGAACCTGTTCCTTGGGGTTCTTCTCATTGAGAAGCGGGTAGTGACTTCATGATCTTTGGAAACTTAGTTAAAATTTAATAAATTTCGTAACTTACGTACACTTATTTAAAATTAAAAAAAAAAAAAAACTGATGAGTACTGTGTATTTTACTAACACATGTACCTCTGATGATGATTGTAGGTCTAGAAACATTATACTTAAATGCCTAGACAAATTTCGTAAGGTTTTGCAAGGTGAGCATGCAAGCAAATAATAGGCGATGTGTATGAGAGCGAGGAATGAAAGAGACAGAACGAATGTAGATTTGAAAGTACATTTTTTTTTTACAACATCTATAGTTTTCTCATAAGGATTTTCCTTAGGTAAAATCCTTCTCCAAGAGACGGTGTACTGTAACGTATACGTTATTTTATAATAGAAGCAGCAATTAGTGCAAAGTGATTTTATCTAAAAATAGTCTTATTTTACAAATAAAAAGTAACAACTTAATCAAAACTTAAAATTTTATTAAATAACTAAACTTATAACTATAAACAATAACATACAAAACATAATTACAATTCTATTTACAAAGGTCGTTATATAAACAATATATATATACAAGAATATTACATAATAGCTTTAAAACATCTTAAAATCTACTAAATAAAAATATTAAACTATAAATAATTACTTGACATAATTATGTCAAACTACTTAATATTTTTACTTAATTGATTTATTAATTATTCTGTCCTAAATAACGCTAAATAAGTATCCGCACTTATAATTTCAACAAACAAACGCACAAGCGCAAATATTTTATATGAATACTTGTCGAGGACGCAAACAAAGGATTTAGCCTTGGGCCCGGTGACGTATGCATCGCCTCTGCTACGGAGCCGATGCGCGAGCGCACGTCACTTGCCGTCCGACTGTCCTGCAGCTAACCCGTACAGTACTTCTCAACGGAACTATTTATTCCTTGATACGGCTTCATTTTGAACCCTATTTGAATACTAAATATTATAAAATTGTTCTAAAGTATAAATTCAGTGTTCTCGTCCCATAAATTGGGTAAGTGTTGCACAGATTTGTAGCTTAGTAGGTACCTAGTGTAGAAGCTTCTAGATCTTCCATACGTGTCACCTTTTCACATACCTTCATATGACGTGGTCACATTATAATTCCTATTTGCCATTTAATTTATATTTTAATCATCATAAAAACAGTACTGCATTGTAGAATAAACTTTAATCAATTAATTTTCCAAAAGAAATGTGATTTTGCTTGAAAGCTTGGTAATAGGTATTTTTACCTAACATCATTTATGACACTTTAAATCATAATTCACCCTATTCAGGTATTTAGCATGATTAATTTTATTGTAAATTAATCAGCTAAATAGAATCCAGTACTAATTTTAATCAATTTCATATTCAGATGTAAATATCATAGAAATCATACCTCATTATAATCATAAATCATTATAAAAGTGAACAAATAAGTGAAGTTAAAGTGGTGATAATAATAAGATCTATTTTAGTAGTGTTTTAGTCAACGCGCGACCGCACGGCGTAGTGCGTAGCACGTGGGTTCGATTCCCGGTCGTGGCGCAGCGTAATTAGATCTTGATGTTTTATTGTTTAATCTTAAATTATTGTGCTTTCCTAGATAATTATATTGTTTTACATCGAATAATAAGTGATGTATTATATATTTCATTTTATAAAATATCTACCTCCATATTTTTAACAGTTCAAAGGTCAACCTAGCATACTTATAAGTGATTAATTGTTAATGTAGGATTCATTACCACTTTATTTGCTAGATTCTTTACATTTTAAAGTTATTTCATTCATATATACTCGTTTTCATAAGATATGTATTTTTACATAAGTAAATTAATAATTCTAAAGTAAATACCTAACTTATTTGTTTACTATTTCATTTCGCTAAGCTATCATTTATCATTCTTCTGCTTCATTGTTAAATACTTGCAATCTTGTGAGAATTTGCTATGCCTACGCATACTACCGCTCCGCCACGGGTTTGCTTGCACATTAATTATATTGAACTAGCGTAGCTAGCTTATTCGCACAAGGTTGCAGTCTCATATTTTCATCTTTGCTATCATTGTACCTGGACTGCAGCTTCCTCATCTCGCTTGCTAAATTGTACTTTTCACATCACCCCCTCTTTGCCCTCGCGTCTTCATCTGCAGTCCAGGTCGCCCTAGTCGGCCATATTAATAAGACGTGTCCTTAATACGCGTTCCAGGAACAACCCTCCGGGTTGATGAAGTATTGCGAACACCCTCCGGGCTTGAAGAACACTTGCGAAACTACCCTCCGAGTTGCAGAAACCCTACGAGCTCGACCCTCTAGTGCTGGACGGAGATTACCCGTATCCAGAAAACGGACTTCCTTGCTGGAACCATAGGACCGAGCTGAGGGGAGTGATTTACCACAAAGAACCAACTTCAGACGGACTAAAGGCCCTAGGCACGACCACCTACGAACCCTTAAACCCCTGCTGAACCCTAGTTTCAACTTATACTTCAATTTAAACCTTTTTTCTTACAACTTAAATCTTCTTTTCTTTTAAACTCTGCTAAGTGGCCATTTTGTATTAAGTGACATTTTTTTCTAAGATATTATCGTTATAAAGTGAAGAATGTAACCTGAATTTGGGCCTTTTAAAAACTTAACTGATTTGTAAAACTTGCAAGCAAAAATATCAAATAGTTTACGTTTTATGATTTTTTTTCCGAAATCGAAAACTTTAAAACGCTCTCCTGTAAAGTTGCAAAAATGTCGCTTAAAACAAATAGCCTTTCACCCTCATAAAATCTAATGTGAATATGCACGTAATTAGTACAATACTTCCAAACTCTGCTCAGCTGAGATGGATTCGTCGGTGGACCTCCTCTCTTCTCTTTTGGTTTTTTTTATACAAAGTTCGATATAATGCCACCTCCATTTTTTCTTTCATCGTTTATATAGTAGTAATAATACAAAAATAAAGATAATATTGTGCACATATTATTATGCACAAAATATCTAGAATCATAATCATAAAAATGTAAATATTTGAAATTTTTGAATCTCCAATAGATTCAAAAAATTTCAAATATTTAATTTATTTTTTGTGTGTTAATGTAAATGAAAAGACGGATCACCTGATGGTAAGCTACGGCCGTTGCTCATAGACACCCGTAATACCAGTGACGTCACCAGTGCGCTGCCAAACTTTGACCCCCTTTCCCCTGATTGGGCCACCCTTACTCACTGTTTCGCCGAGTTTCACGCTGCTTCTTGTCTTCTGCGAGGATGTCACTGTCACTGTTCATTCATGCTGATGCGTGGCTCTCCCACATTATTTATTCTAGAGTTTCGTAAGTTCTAGAGTTCCGTGAGTTAGATCATTTAGAGTTAAATACTAGTACGAAACAAATGCATCAACAATACGACATACATTTTAGCGACCTACTGTTTAATTGCGACGTATATGAAACAAAAAGTTGTTTGTTCAAACATCCTAAAATACCGCACAGAGCATTATCAGTCTATCATTTACGACTCAAAACCGTTTTCGCTCAGCAAGTAACTTTTACCCGATTCCTTATTCCGAACTATATCCATTTAAAGCTCAGTACACATAAGTCACAGTTTAAAAAACGAGTGCGGCTCGTCACAGCCCGGCCGATAGCAATAAATGGAATTTATTACGGGCGAAGGTTTGTACGATCACAGGGAAGATTTGTCGTCCACCGGTGATTTCCCCTGGGCCCGGTGTGTTTAGTGATATTGTGTGAAAGGTTTAATTTATTTAAGAAAATATTGTTTTTGAAAAAAAAACCTCAACATCTGTGTTTTTTTTTGTAAAAAAAACATACTCGGTCTATCATTACGAGACTGCGTCCGAAGAAATCCGAAGGAGAACCTAGGGTAGTCGATGTTGGTTCGCGAGTGTGTGAGTTATAGTGGATATGGGCAGGCGGACACTTGGCAAGGGGCAAGGATAAATAGGTGGACTATAAAGCTTACCGAATTGCAGCCAAGATTTGATGTCGTCCTGTGGGTAGACCACCTGCTCGTTGATCCGACGATATTATAATGGTAGCGGGGAAACAATGAAAAGGGCTTTATTCAGCAGTAGGTGGATGTGGGCTAACTTGACGATGATGATGATGATGATGAAAAAAAACTTACGTAGATGTATTTCTTTTTTTTTCTTAAAGTAGTTATGACTATTCTATCAAACATCTTGTAAAGTTTGCGAAAACCATACTGTATTTCACCCCATGGACCTTGATTTGCCACACATTCACTGATTAATAGCCATAAAGTTAAAGAGTATCGTAGAATATCGTTTCTTGGGGCGCCACTTTTAGCACGTAAATCAGTAAGAGTAAGACCAGTTAACAGTAACAGTTATTGACCACAACCAGTAATTACTCACAGACAAAAAAAAAACAAAATGAAGTAGCAAAGAAGTTGCGGCAACAAGGTTCAGCTCAGCATGATGCTGCAGCCGCCGCGAGCAGCTGCTGCAGCGCTAGTTGGACTAGTTGGATTTATCAAAGGGAGTGATATTTAAAAACGTATACACTTAAATCAATTTGCTTGCAGCTGTTAACAGAATAAAGTGTCGGTTCAATCATTTTGCCTTACTCTGCTAAGTGGCCATTTTGTATTAAGTGACATTTTTTTCTAAGATATTATCGTTAAAAGTGAAGAATGTAACCTGAATTTGGGCCTTTTAAAACTTAACTGATTTGTAAAACTTGCAAGCAAAAATATCAAATAGTTTACGTTTTATGATTTTTTTTCCGAATCGAAAACTTTAAAACGCTCTCCTGAAAGTTGCAAAAATGTCGCTTAAAAACAAATAGCCTTTCACCCCTCGTATAATAATTCTAATGTTGAATATGCACGTAATTAGTACAATACTTCCAAACTCTGCTCAGCTGAAATGTATTCGTCGGTGGACCTCCTCTCTTCTCTTTGTGGTTTTTTTTTGATACATAAGTTCGATATAATGCCACCTCCATTTTTTTCTTTCATCGTTTATATAGTAGTACATAATACAAAAATCAAAGAGAATATTGTGCACATATTATTATGCACAAAATATCTATGAATCATAATCATAAAAATGTAAATATTTGAAATTTTTGACATCTCCAATAGATTCAAAAATTTCAAATATTTAATTTATTTTTTGTGTGTTAATGTAAATGACAAGACGGATCACCTGATGGTAAGCTATGGCCGTTGCTCATAGACACCCGTAATACCAGTGAAGTCACCAGTGCGCTGCCACCCTTTGACACCCTTTCCCCCGATTGGGCCACCCTTACTCACTGTTTCGCCGAGTTTCGCGCTGTTTCTTGTCTTCTGCGAGGATGTCACTGTCACTGTTCATGACAGTTCATTCATGCTGATGCGTGGCTCTCCCACATTATTGATGATTTTACAGCATCTAAGTTTCTTTTCATCATTTCAGAGTTAAATACCTACTAGTACGAAATAAATGAATCAACAATACGACATACATTTTAGCGACCTACATGTTTAATTGAGACGTATATAGAAACAAAGAGTTGTTTGTTCAAACATCCTAAAATACCGCACAATGCAATCTCAGTCTTATCATTTACGACTCAAAAACCGTTTTCGCTCAGCAAGTAACTTTTACCCCGATTCCTTATTCCGAACTATATCCATTTAAAGCTCAGTACACATAAGTCACAGTTTAAAAAACGAGTGCGGCTCGTCACAGCACGGCCGATCGCAATAAACGGAATTTATTACGGGCGAAGGTTTGTACGATCACAGGGAAGATTTGTCGTCCACCGGTGATTTCCCCTGGGCCCGGTGTGTTTAGTGATATTTGTGGCAAGGTTTAAATTTTATTCAAGAGAAAATATTGTTTTGTACAAATAAAAACCTTAAACGTCTGTGTTTTTTTTTTTGTAAAAAAAAACATACGCTCGGTCCTATCATTACGAGACCGCGTCCTGAAGAAATCCTAAGGAGGAACCTAGGGTAGTCGATGTGGCTCGCGAGTGGGAGTTAAGTGGATATGGGCATGCGGACACTGGCAAGGGGCAAGGCTAAATAGGGGGCTATAAAGCTTACCGAATTGGCAGCCAAGATTATGATGTCGGTCCTGTGGGTAGACCACCTGCCTCGTGATCCGACGTATTATAATGGTAGGGGGAAACAATGAAAAGGGCTTTATTCAGCAGTAGGTGGATGTGGGCTAACTTGATGATGATGATGATGATGATGAAAAAAAACTTACGTAGATGTATTTTTTTTTTTTCTTAAAGTAGTTATGACTATTCTATCGAAACATCTTGTAAAGTTTGCGAAAACCCCATACTGTATTTCACCCCATGTTTGACCCTTGATTTTGCCACATTCACTGATTAATAGCCATAAAGTTAAAGAGTATCGTAGAATATCGTTTCTTGTGGGCGCCATTTTAGCACGTAAATCAGTAAGAGTAAGACCAGTTAACAGTAACAGTTATTGACCACAACACAGTAATTACTCACAGACAAAAAAAAAACAAAATGAAGTAGCAAAGAAGTTGCGGCCAACAAGGTTCAGCCTCAGCATGATGCTGCAGCCGCCGCGAGCAGCTGCTGCAGCGCTAGTTGGACTAGTTGGATTTATCAAAGGTTGAGTGATATTTAAAAACGTATAGATTTAAAAAATATGTTATTTGAAAATCGGAATATCAGCTTTATGTCAATAGTTTTTTCGGACAAATGAAAATGTGGCGAAACGTTTTCGCTATAATGAAATTCGTACCAAAAAATTCGAATTTAAGATAGTTAACCGTTTGGACTACAAACTCAGGTTGGACCTTGGATGTCGCCTTAAAATAATATAGGGTCGACATGCACAAATCACATTTGATATTAGTATTTTTATTTTTAGGGTGCTCAATAGAAAATGACGTAGGTATTTTGTACGATCACGGGGAAGATTTGTCGTCCACGGTGATTTCCCCTGGGCTCGGTATGTTTAGTGATATTGTGTGCCCAGCCTTATTTCAATCGTACCTGATGCAGGTCGGCCATATTAATTGGGAAGCTATGGTTATTGACTGATGTCAGGGAAGTTTATTTGGGAATGGAATGAAAATAGGATTTATAAGGTACCCTTATAGAGCTGATTTTTGTTCCCGGTTTTCAGTGGATTTCCCCGTATTGATAAGTGACTATGTGAGTAATTAAGTTATGCTTCAGCAGTCTAGCAATGAAATGAAAGTCTTCTGAATTTGCAGGTATTAAAAATTTTAACACCGGCGTTTCATTGAGTGACTAGAACTATGACTGACATAGACTTCGTAAGTTTTTTTATGATATAGGTGGCAGACGAGCTGACGGATAACCTGATGGTAAGCGAATACCACCACCCATTGACACCTGCAACACGAGTGATGGCACAAGTGCGCTGCTTACCTTTTAACCCCCCTTCATCTGGATTGGACCTCCAGTACCCTCACTCACGCAAAGAAACACAGCGCATGCACTGCTTTACGTCGGTTTTCTGAGAGGACGTATCACCGCAGTCTAGCCGGCCTATTCATGCCGAAGCGTCGCTTCCACAGTTCTTGGCTATTTGCCGCCACTAGTACTAAATGAATTACATAACCAATTGTATACGATTCAGTAATTTGTAAATCCCGATTGGTTGTTTGTAATTAACTTGTCATATTTATTCAGCAGCCAAAGCGAATTCCCAAATCAGCCAATGAAAACGTTCTCATAAACTTAGGTCCCTGTAATACTGGAATGCCGTATTAGCGACCTTTTTAACCTTCAACACTGAAAAAGGTATTAAAACTTTAACCGTACCGTCAGATTTAAGTAGGTATTAAATCTAACGGTACGGTTAGACGTAAGGGTCGCGGGTTTGACCAACAACACAAATGTTTGTTGATGGGACAGACATTTATGTTGGGTCTGGGTGTGTGTGGTTCCTACGTTGTTTCTGGTTTTCATAGCACATAGGAAAACCTTAGTTTGAGTCCAGGACAATGTTCGTGATGTCGTCTCAATTTATAAATTTTTATACAATTCCAGATCTCTCGATACCTAGCCGTTTAATTTTTTTTTATGTGATTGGTAGCAGACGAGCAAGCGGATTACCTGATGGTAAGTAATTTCCGCCGCCCATAGACCTGCAACACCAGTAGAGTCACAATAGCGCTGCCAAACTTTTTGGGCCTCTGGTGCCCTTACTCACTTAAAGAAACATAGCGAAGGTTCTTACGCCGGCCTTCTGTGAGCCCGTAGTATCACTCTAGCTATACCGGCTCCTTCATGCCGAAGCGTGACTCTCCCACAATTGAGTTGATATCCAAAATTCATCACGCTAGGCAGTATCTTGTAGCGTGTCTCACCCGTCATCGTCTGCTTCTGTCATTCACTATATAAGTAATACATGTGTGCGTATCATGTTTTTATGTCTTTCCCGCATGTTTATCTCTGTCAAACACATGCTCAGTTCACTGTGTGCGTGCATGTTAGGTACCTACGTATTATATAACCGGGTTTATTCTATGTCTATTTGTGATAATGTCCAAAATATCTACTTGTAAGTATACTATTCACAATCGACAAGTGACTGGAAGCAATGCTGTCCATTGGCAAGCGGTGATTGCTTACCATCAGGTGAGCAGTCTGTTCGTTTATCCGCTATAATGTAAAAATATTATCTATAACTTATATTTTCAATATAATAATTGTATCTTGTTGAGGCACCTCAGTAGTAAAGGAGTTTTAACCTGTTTGATAGTAACGCACTCTATTTGCTCGCTTAATTATTTTAATGTTTGCGAGGCAGACGCGACTTTGATACACCTGATGTCGGTAAATGACTTACCGTCAACTGTTAAGCAAATAACTTAGCAATTAATATTCAATAAGTAAGTCGCAGGTTTGATACCAAACATTTAACTTAAGTACTTAAGTAATTTACGTAAACGCTGGCTGGAAAAAAATATATTTTTTGCGAATTTCATCTTTTGGGGTTTATATTTTTATCATTTTGTTATTTATTTAGCCTGTAGAGGTGTATTTAATTGGATTGAATAAATTAGATAATATATTTTGCGATACTGTTAGAATTCACAACGCTCATCGATATTACTGACACGTGTCTATACTATCGATGGGATATCGAAACTACTGCTATTGATTTCTATTTTTAAGATATTGTGTTAGTAGTGGAAACTGTTTTTTTTTTTTTCCTTATTGATAGTGGTCAATATTTCACATTATTTAAATAAAACGACGTCCCTAGAACAAAACTATATCTGCTATGTTTTTACTTAGCAGATACGATTTCATTCTTGGGACACGTCGAAAATAGTTACGCAGACAGATTACTCATTACATTAATTTATAAAAAAAAGGTAAGTAGGTAGTCATACCATCAAGCAAGTGCTTTTGTCTCACTTAAAAAAGAGGATAATTAGCCAACTCTTTAAACACATTTAAGGTTTTAAAGTATTTTTAATCTCTTTTGTCTGATATTTAAGTTTTATAAGTTTTCTTTTAGTTTTAAGTGACATCGTAAAACGATGAAAGAGAACTTTTATTAGACTCTCGGCTTCAAAAGTCTGGACTGTTATCATCAAGGGAACGTCACTAAGAAGAAATTAAGCTTATTTTCATGGAATTATAAAAGACGACTCGTTTTTAGGGTTCCGTACATCAGAAGGAAAAAATGAAAACCCTTGCTTTCAAGGGTTTTTTTTTATTGTCCGTCTACCCGTTAATGCCATTTAAGTTGTGAAATAAAAAACACTCTCAAAGTTAAGTTTAAAAAGGTATGTACTATAAAAATTTATAAATAACATTGTTATAGACTACACGGATAAAAATCTAAATACTGTTCATTTGATTATGATTTCTTTAAAAAAATATGGTGGTTTTATTTTTTAAGGGGCTCGATACGCACAATATAAAATGTATTTTATTTATTTTTAACGCATTATTATAACTTATTCAACGTCGTAAGACCGGCAAAAACAATTGATTTTCTATTGTGTCTGGGCCTTACGACGTTAAATTCAAATTTTAAAAGAATACGAAAAATATTAAACAGCGCGATACGGTTTCTTGAACCAGTTATAAACGAAATGTACGTACGGAACTCTCGATGGAACAGCCCGACTCGTACTTGGTCAGTATTTTTTGTATAAACGTCTGATATTGTAATTAATGATGTCCATAGTGTCACAGTTCTATTTGATGATACTAAAAGGTACACACTTTTAAAAGCTTTTATATAACTTTCAATGTGCGCGATTTACTTTTGTTAATAAACTTATGCAAATCTTGCGATAAGCTTTTATAATTAGTTAAATTTATTGTGTATAACGAGGCTTTAAATTGATAGTTTTATTTTCAAGGAGAATCCATACTATTTATAAAGAGATAACTGTTATAGACAACGACAAGGCTTATAGGAAACCGCTTGCGCGATGTAATTGGACACAGCCATCTATTGGTTCGTTTCTGAATTACGGTCCCGAAGCGAAGTGAGGGCGGGCCATTAGTTATAAATACCTAAATACATAAATGCGCTAGACAATCACACCAAGCCACCTGGTCTCAAACAAGGGCAACCCGTATACTAAGAGTACCAGCTGACGATAATTAACTGAGTGCGTCAACCCAAAACACCCAGACCCAAGTAAACTTAGAAAATGTAGTTTTCTAAATTGACTTGGCCGGGACCTTTCGCGCTTCGGGTTATTCGCACACCTTACATTCACCTAACTAAATACATGCGCCAGACAATCACACCAATCAAACTTATTTTTAGCTTGTTAACATTATAGTAGACAAACAAGCAGACGGCTTACCTAGTGGTAAGTGATTATCCCCGCCCATGGACATCTACAACACCAGAGCCATCACAAATGCGTTGGCTCTAAGCCCTTTCTTAACGTATCCTGCTCTATCTAATTAAAGATTTTTTAAAAAGGTTTTATGCTTTTATTTTATTACAATCCAGATCAGGGAAACTATTCTACCTTCATCTCATGTAGTAAGTACCTTTAAAGGTATAAATCCCACAGTCTCAGGACAGGGTCCCTACACGATATAGGGCAGTCAAAAAGTGTAAAGGATAAAGAACTTATAGGGAAAGACGATAAATAAAGATTTCTTGGGCCCAAATCCGCCGTAAACCTATCTCGTGCTTGGTTTTAAGCGCAAAATTATTGTTCTCACACTTTTTGTGCTTTAAATAATGTTTTATCCTTTCTTTTTTATGTGATAGGTGGCAGACGAGCAGACGGATCACCTGATGGTAAGCCGCCGCCAATAGATACCTGCAACACCAGTTGAGCTACAAGTGCACTGCAAACCTTTAACCCCCTTTCCCCCAATTGGGCCTCCGGTACCCTTACTCACTCAACGAAATACAGCGCTGCTTCACGCATGTCTTATGAGAGGTGGTATCACGCCGTTCAAGCCGGCCCCTTCATGCTGAAAGTATCCACTAGTAGGTGACCCACGGGTCACCTACTAGTGGATACCCGCAGCTCCGCTCGCATGGAATTAGGTTTTCTACTAAAAGGTTTTTCTAAATAAATTATTTACCGTAGGATAGCCACGTTCCGGCATGAATGGGTTGTGCTTGACACGAGTGATACTACGGCCTCACTGAAGACCGGCGTGAAGAAGCGCCTGCGCTGTTTTTCTAGGCTACCGAAGACTACCGGAAGCCCAATCGGTGGAAAAGGGGGTTAAAGATTGGCAATGCACTTTTGACTCCACCGGTGTTGTAGGTGTCTATGGGCAGCGGCAATCGCTTACCATCGGTTGGTCTGCTCGACTACCAGTTAATTGCAATTTCCATTGCAAATTGTGGAATGACCTTCCAGTTGCGGTGTTCCCTGATCGCTGTAACATGTACTTTTTTAAACGAGGTTTGAAAAGAGTACCTACTTCTTTCACGGTAGGCAGCGGCATGACTGTGCCTCGGCATTGTTGTATGAGCGGCGGTTACCATTTTCCATCACATGGGCCGCATGCTCGTCTGCCTACTTCAGCAATAAAAAAAAAGTAATCTCTTAAAAAAGTAAAATTACGATTTGGCCTTTTCCCAGCAGTGGGGCATAGGTTATAAAAAATTAGGCAAAAATGATTAAAATTCCACTTCCTGGGCAAATATGAACTGAACTGGTAGGTACTTCAGCTACTACACAAAATATGTAAGTACACACACACACTTGTACTCATAATGGACGGTATTATGAGTACAAGTGTGTGTCCAAAATATGGTCGTAACTACACTTTCTTGCCTCGGACTATAATACCCAAAATATTCTAAGTACAATCTCATAGTACAAGCGTCGAATCACACTGGGGAGTGAAATGAACTTTATGAACGCTGTTAACCATTCGTTTGAGTCACAAGTTTATTGTGCAGCTGCGGATACGAGTGTTTGTACAGTGAGAGTAAAAAAATCGGCTACTAAAAAGTACAACATACAGGGTGTATCTGTGAACATTTGCATCCCTTTAACCAAGTGTTCTATCAACTATTCTGAACAACATTTGTTCAACAACTTTTCTAAATTCTTCGAAAAAATTTTCGACTCCCCATACAAAATGACCAAGTCACGTGATCGACTTTGTATGGGAAGATGGAATTTTTTATGCGAATTTTCAAAAGTCATAGAACAAATTTAATGTTGTTCAGGATGGTTGGTAGAACATGCGTGGTTAAAGGGATGTAAATGTTCACAGATACACCCTGTATATAACATGCTTTTCAAAACATAATGAGCTCATTTCCTAGTTAACTCTGATACCTAACCTACGTTTTTCTACTCCTTTTTTTACTAATTAACCGTTACTATCTAACTGTTCGTTTGTGAGAAAAAATTGTAGATTAGAAGCGTTTTGGATGGTGACATCTGTTAGTTTGTAAGACAAATAAAAAGTATTAATCAATAAATACTGTACTTGTAGAAGTGTAAACCGCTCTTAAGGCGAAGTATGAAGGTGAAAAACTCAACCTGTAAACAAACTTAAAAGTAGATTAACTTAGACAATTTCCAGTAAACATTGAACCTCGCACCTCATTTGCCAGCCCCGCCGGCGGCTGTCCAAACTTGTCCAATTCGATCCGGCGCAGATAAGGCGCGGTAATGAGTCGGAACTTGAGCGACAGTTTGTATCGGGAATCGCCGCTCAGAGTTACGCCTGAGAACCTGTAATGGATGGCGGTAATTTACGAGAGACTAGCGCTGAAACCAGGCTCTACCTGTTATTTATAGGCAAGCCAAGCCGGCAACGCGTTTGTGATGCCTCAGGTGTTGCAGATCCATGGGCGGCGGTTATCACTTACCATGAGGTGAGCCGTCTGCTCGTTTGTCCGCTATAATGTAAAAAAAGTTTGTAGCCGAGTAAGTGAGGGTACCGGAGGCCCACCCGGGGGGAAGGGGATAAAAGCTTGTCATCGCACTTGTGACTCTACTGGTGTTGCAGGTGTCCATGGCGGCAACAATTGCTTACCATCAGGTGATCCGCCTGCTCGTCTGCTAGCTATCATATAAAAAAAAGTTACATTGTAATAAAACCACATAGCTGCAGTCTTAACGTTGACCAAAGCGCGTACTCTTAGTACCGACGATAGCGAGCGGGGTAAGAGGCGGGGGCCGGGGCGAGCACGTCATTCTAGCACACTATGACACGTGGAAAGATTAGTCCGTTAATGAATCTCACGAGAAATTTGTGTCGATTGACACTTTAACACATCGATATTTGATACAATATATACATACAAAGTTTGTAAAAGTGACCCCAACAGCCAACAGCTTTACAGCTATTATACATTTTAAATTTCAAACATGCCTTCGAGGTCGAAAACTATACAGGAAATAATAAAATACGCTTTAAAAGTTTAAAATATTGGCAAACTAGTCCTAATTTTTTAAAACTTTATATCTTAGGAGGCCAAACTAAAACATGTAGGTACCAGGACCGAACCCAGGCTTTTAAAAATGAATTTTAAAAATGTGCCAATGTATTCAAATGTATTCTGTGTTCCACAGTTTCTACCTTGATTATGTCACATATCACCCGTCGCCCTGCAAATGTCGTAACATTTTTTATCAAAATTTACTTAAATGCAATAATTGAAAACAAATTTCCCTGCACAATAATTCTCATCTCTCTGTATGTAATCTTCATGTAAATTTCAAAAAGCTGAAAAGATAAAATAAAACCCCACTAATATTAAGCGTGAATGTTTGTAAGTATGTATGTATGGATGGATGGACATTTTCTTCTCTTTCACGCAAAAATTACATAATTAATAACTTGGAGCGATCAAAAAACAGTAGATAATAACATGAATCAGGGATATTTAAAAAAACCTATGTCTGTTTTTTCGTGGTAATCTCGTAAACTACTAAGGACTTTAATGAAACTATAATTTGTTTTGAAAAATCATTTAGTTGAAACAAACTATACGTCCACTAGTAATAGATACTTAGCACTTTGTACAGCTCCAGATACCAAATTCCAAAACGACGTTGCACTGTAAAATTGGTCTTTTGCTATGGTCGTGCCTATATACTAACTAGATACAGTATCGGATACATTACATCCTACACGGCTAGATGAGTACCCTAAGACGGCCCTGGCAAGACCCAGCGAACTAACCCCGGCCATTAAGACGCGCTCACCTGCTCGCCGCATTAAGTGCCGCAAAATAATGAACCCTTAATTCGGTAGAAGAAAGTTACTGCGCCCACAAACACGTAAACGGTAAGAGTTACCGTGCAGTTAAACGCTTTACACCGAGGACTAGTTTATTGCCGCCCCCAAACTTACTGATCAATGTTTGGATGGGACACTTTTTATCTCTTCCAGGTGAGAGATGCTTTGCCGTCCACTAGGTTTAAATGCCTTTAAGTACCAAAACCACATTCGGAAAAAAAAATATCTAATTTAAAAGCGAAAGTCAATATTTTATTACATAGTATACATGTTTAATTAAATAGGAATTTACAAAACGTAAATAAGAATGAGTAAGATAACATTTATTGACAACAACACATAGACAAAAAAGACAAATAAAGAAACTTATTCACACGCATTTTAACTAAAGAAACTGAAGTTACTGCATTTTAGCTAAGAAGTTTCGCAAAGACGAAGCACTGACTTGCAGTTGACAACACACTATCTCAAGAAAGAGCAAGATATTTAAAAATGTGAGAAATAATGTAAGAACAAGGTTTTTCCTGGTTCTCTTTTTTGGTGGATGGTTTTTAAAATGTTAACCGATTCTAATATTAACGGCATTATAGTTAGGTAGAAAATGGCGGAAGCATGAAGCGCACAGTCAGACAAATAAAACGCACCTTCTTGAATCTGTCAAGAATATATCTATCTAATGTGTAGATTTACTGTATTCCTTCTTTCAACAGCTACCTCTCAGCGTTAAGGAAATTCATTAAACCTATCTTTACCCGTTACAAGTCAAAGATCGGAACAAAAAGGGAGCAAAACCTTTGATTGATGCCGCTACTGCCGGGGACATGCGATCGATCAAGAGTTATTATCGCTTATTTGTGATAACCCCAGGTCGGGGTCGACGCTTTTTGGTCGTTTGTCGTGCTCAAGCTAAAAGGCGGCTAAATGACATCGGCCATGTTTCACTTTTTTATGTTATGTTACACTAAAAATATGTGTCGAAATAAACTGTTTTAAGGTGCTTTTGGACTGACTGGCAACAAGTAGTGCAGGATCGACCAAGTAGTGTTCTCTTGTTTTGGAGGTCAAGGCTCGTTTTGGGTCGTTGAGCCAGTGGAACTAGTGGAAATAAGTAAGGTTGTAAGAAAATTTGACTTACGCCAAATGCAACCACTTTAGGTGTTACACTAGACTTGCGGAAGACGGTGAAATATTTCATACATTAATGATTAATATAATCTTTTTAGCGAAAAAATGTGGTTACTTTTTTATCACAGCGCTGCGCTTCTTTTTATGTGATAAGTGGCAGACGAGCATACGGATCACCTGATGATAAGCGATTGTCGCCGCCTATAGACACCAACCAACACCAGTAGAGTCACAAGTGCGCTACCAACCTTCAACCCCTACTCCCCCAATGAGCCTCCGGTACAATCAATCACTCGATGAAACACAGTGCTGGCGCTGCTTTACGCCGGTCTTCTGTGAGGCCGAGTTGCACTCTGGTCGAGCCGGCCCATTCCGGAGCTGAAGCCTAGCTCAGTGGCTTAAGATGTGATATTCGGTAGGGGTGGTAACAGATAAAATGTACAGTTATAGGTACTCAAAATGTAATTTTATCGTTTAGCGCCTTTTGGTTTGCGACGGCTACGGCTGCGTGTATAATTGACATAATAAGGTCACCACGTCTGACCTTAAACGATAGAATTGTTGCAGACGAATTGACATCGTATGCGAATCCATCGATACTTGCACCGACAGCAAACACATAGGTTACCACAATCTGTCGAATTGCCACAATTGATATTCAACCAACTGTATTTGACAGTAAGATTAGAGTCGATTGAAGAAATTTGACAGTTTTGTATACTTTGATGTGTAGTTGTACATACCAAAGCAACGTGAGTTCATTTAGGTACAGCCAACAGCAAAAATATTATCAAAATCAAAATCTCCGTATTCACTACTGACCGGATTTCGCGCCAGAACTGTATGGTGTCTAATTCAGGCAGTTCTGATGCCAACTTTGTATAGCCTCAAAGTGAGTATAGAGTTTTTGATTTTGATCATCTACATTTTCTGTTTACTGTACATAAAAATGTACCGTGGCAGTATTCAAAGCCATATACCTACCACCGCAACTGACATCAGATTACAAACATACTAGTACTAGCGGCCGCCCGCGACTTCGTACGCGTGGAGTTAATTATTGACATTTACCGTCATATTTTGGGCAATCCACACAATATGTTTTTATAAATTGTAGTCTATGTGTTATTTTGATGTATAAGCTATATTGTGGTAAAGTTTCATTCAAATCCATTCAGTAGTTTTTACGTGAAAGAGTAACAAACATCCATACATCCATACTTACAAACTTTCGCCTTTACAATAGTAGTAGGATATACGAGTAGAAGCTTAGGCCTCTTCTATTTAAAATGTAATATGAAAAGATTCTGATATAAATTTTGGAGAAAGATTTAATGATTGCCACAATAATTAAATTTCGTTGAGTACGACCTAGAAACTCCAAAGTAGCTACCATTAAGAGTATTCCATTTTTCACTATTTGTAATAAAACCACCAAACTTTTCGTTCTTTAAAAACTCTCGTACCGTTTAACATTATCTAACATTTTAAGCAGATTCGCTCGGCTGCGGCTTGCTTTAATTTTAATTTTTCCACAAAGCCGCGCCGTAAGTACAGTATAAACTTTCGCAGTAGCAACCGTAGAAGTATTTTTTTATGCTATAAGTATCACAGTAAGGTGAGGAATTGCTGTCGCCCCTATGATAGAAATTCCCTCTCTCTTATTTTCTCTATTCTCTCATATTTATACACTACTAGTGGCCCGCCCTCACTTCGCTTCGGGACCGTAATTCAGAAATGAACCAATAGATGGCGCTGTGCTCAATTACATCGCGCAAGCGTTTCGTGTTTTCGGTTTACCTATAAGCCTTGTCGTTGTTTATAGAAGTGATCTCTTTATAAATAGTATAGATTTATTTATGTGAAGTGCAGATCCGACATCTCGGGGTCCCGGACCACTTAAAAAGTAGCGTATGTTTGGATTTTTTGTTATAATGATGACAATCTTTTTGATAAATGTGACCTCAGTCTGCCTGATGGTAAGCGGCCGTGAGATCGAAAAGTGAAACTGACAGGCACAGACAAAGTGTCTAATGAGTCCTCACCCTGAAGACTTGCTGAGGTGCCGTTTCACGCCCCACCTAAAAATACCCAGGATTGTAAGAAGGAGGAAACACATGAACTGGCATTCCATGACTTGATGGTTCGGGGCAGGATCTTTCGAACATTTGCGAATTGGTGATCACAAACCCAAGCTTGAGTTTGTAATGACCAAACCGGAAATCGTGGTGATTAAGACCACTCCCATCATAGTAGCGATAACTTGATTTCTATGATGGAGGCCTTTGTTCTTTAGTGGGACAGTCTATATGCTGATAATTTACTTTAGTTTCCATTCAAATAAAGAAATGACTTATCCTCAAGCCACTACGCCGCCGAGGCAGCCATAGTTATATCACAAAATATAAAGGACACAGAAAGTAGATTGCCTATTAAGAGCTAAAAACATTTCATGTACTCACGCATGCGCACTAACGTGCGCAAATACGCCTTTTCGACCACATTAATCCTAACTTATGACATAAGATTGTCGAACTGTCGAGGTCTGTGGTAGAGGCCGCGCGCTTATGTGCTCATGCCGGGCAACAACCCTAGCATATGTCAACGAACTCTTCTAAATTCAAAATTAAGGCTGAGTCTCCTTTCTGTGTCCTTTATATTGGTTATATTATGCCTATGTCAACCCGCTACACTACCTATGTCTTTCCCCTGTGGCTTGGCGGACGCGAGACTAATTAAAGCCCGTGTGTTCGCCCGCCAGGCGAAATTACATATAAAGGAAAACTGTTTTTAGCAATAAATGGAAACTTCTCTTTAGTGAGGAAATTTAATTATTCCACTTTAGTGGAAGGGTTGCAGCGGCTTTTTGGGATGCTTTTCAATTTTGAGGTTGGAGCGTTCATCAAAAAATGGTTTGCTAAACTATTGAAATAAGTATTGCATACACAATTTTTAGGTGTACTTACAAGTTACGTTGATCTCAAAATGCTTTTGTTATATTGAAGAACTTATTACAATAAATGTATGATTTCTTAATTTAAACAATGAATTAAAAGTAAAAATTAATTAAGATTGAATGTGATCGGCCGCAACTACTTTACTACGATTGTAGCCAACTCTATATTTTATGTGATAGGTGGCAGACGAGCAGACGGCTCACCTGATAGCAAGCGATTGCCGCCGCCCATAGACACCTGCAACACCAGTAGAGTCACGTGTGCTTCCAACCCTTTTAGAAATAGATATAATATTATTTTATGGTCCCCCCCGAGAAATCTACGTACTGCGTAGGTACTTATTATAAATATTATGTAATGTAGGTATGTAGTAACATTATATACCAACTGGTGTTCGTGGTACTAATCTCCGTATGTTTCAGATCGTTTCTGAAAAGTAAAACCATGATTTAGTTGGTTCTTCAAAGACGGTATTCGCTTTGTAATTAGCAAACTCCTCAAATCTGAACCATGGTCTAATCTTTCCTCTGGCTACAAACAGCTATAGACGCAACCGGGAAAAATACACAAAGATGGATGATGTATGAAGTGACCTACGTACTTAAATTACATTATCAGTAGGTAATTAATACGTAATTTTCGACCGTACTATGAAGGTTTCTTTAGAGCTAGTGTAGTATGTATGTCATTGATATGACGTCAATCGTGCTCTTTTGTGCTACAAACATCTTTCTACAACTTTGACGTCAGTGGTCTATTCCTGTTCACGTCACACCACTAAATATTCCTAGTGACGTCATGTGGTCAATATCACGGTAGTTCACATTCACATCACACGTCACACAAGAATAATGTAAAAGATACGGGATTATCTTCTTTCTACTTACTTACAAAAAGACGTCTCCAGTAAATTTTACACAACATTTCATACATTGACTTGACTCTGTACTAAGAGCTTAAGCACATGTGTTGGAGATATCAGACAACAGAGGATCACAAATATAACACCTACTTAAACACATTAGGTATGTAACACCCATACACTGAAAAAACACAAGTGTTTGTCACACGAATGTTTGTCCAGAGCGGGTATCGAACCCACGACCTTCGGCGTATGAGGCAGGGTCACTACCAAATGCGCCATCAGGCCTGTCAAAACCGCTTTAATGCTAATTATACTATTGACATTCTTATCAACATTGGAAGCTAATCAAAATCTCATCATTTCAAAAGCATCATTCTTAAAAAAAACAGCACACCCTATAAACTCGGTTCACTGGTTTTAAAAATAATAAAACCAGTCAAGTACGAGTCGGATTCGCCTAGCGAAGGTTCCGTGATGTATTTATTCAGCAATTAAATAGTTCAAAAAACAAATCACTTATTTTCCTAATTCTTAATTTGATTTTAAAATAAATAAGAAATACTGCGTAGTATTAAATTTATTTTGCAACAAAAAGGCTCTTTACTTGAAGTTGTAGGTTGAATATAAAATATCAAACCCCTTTTTAAAATCCGTTTGTTTGGAATAATTTAAAATTTGTTCAATTATTATCCGATTTTTTTCTATATTTCCGGTCTACGAGTATACCGATGTTACTTGCAAAATTTTGGAGTTCTAATTCAACGGAAAGTACCATAAAGGTTTTTTCCCTATTCCCTATGAAGTGTCAAAATATACATATCATGCTAAATAGACTTCATTGTTAAGTAAATATTGCAATTTAAAAACTCCTCGGAGGGTTCAGTGGGACACGAACCCACAACCTTCCACAAACCGGGCAGATATGCTATCCATTTTACACCATCCGAGGAATTTTTTGAGTGCAAAATTTACTTAAGAATAAATTGCAAAGAATTGCTATACCAAAAATAAAACTTAGACTTCATTGTTTTTAAAAAATATCTTTTAAGTTATTGAGTTCAAGCGAAGACTAACTCTATGCGTTTTGTAATCAGCGGATATTATCTATAGTTTAGACCTGCGTAGGTATACGGTTCAAATTCGATCTCAAAAACTTCAAGCTTTGCCAACATAGAGATGTTGTTTTTTAATGTAATAAATGGCAGATGAGCAGTCGGATCACTGTTGGTAAGAAATTGTCGCCGCCCATTATACACGTGCAACCAGTAGAGTCGCAAGTGCGCTACCAACCTTTAACCCCCTTTGCCCCCCAATTGGCGAACCGGTACCCTCACTCACTCAACAAAACACATCGCAGGCGCTGCTTTACGCCGGTCTTCTGTCAAGTCGGCCCATTTATGCCGGAGCGTGGCTCTCCCACCTTTAAACTTATTGTATCTTTTTTGCACAGACGGGCAGACAGACAAACTTGATCTTAAATCGCAACCCTCATTCCGTTTTTCCTTTTGACGTACGGAATCCTAAAAAACACCGACCCCAGTTCACGACAGTAAAACACCAATAACATTTATTAGGAACGGGGTCTCTCAAGCAAAAATTACGCCTTCCCGGCTGTGTTAGAGGATTGCCAGGGCACAACTACTATAATATCTCACAAGTAATGCATTAAATTGATTCGGTTGTTTAATGCGATTGCCAAGTCAATAAATGAATAACCGACTTGGCAAAATATGGATCTCACAACTTTTTACGGTAGTTGCGAGACTTGGTTTTTTGACAAGTATTGTTTTTGATGGGTAAACTACTGTCCTACTGCAGAGCAAAGATGTCCATCATAGAACATATTAACTTGGCTCGGACTGAGATAAGATAAATCCGAGTGATGAACCAATACAAATTATAAAAAAGTTAACACGTTGATAATCCTGCAAACTTTTTTCTTGTTCTGGCAACTCGACGCGTTATTAAATTTTATCATTCTAGTGGTCACGCTGGAATATCTTGTTAAACAGAGCGACAGTAATCGCTTGCGCAGTTTTGCGCAAGAATTTATTACGTTCCAGGAACGGCACTGACGTGGAACAAAATCTGAATCAGAAGTCGGTGGAAAATATACGTAATATGTAAGACGCTTTCGTAAGGTTTATCATGGGGGGAACGCTCAAAGTAAACACTTGTTCGTGGAAAATAATGAGGGCGGCTGTTCTTGCGCCCCTGGCGGCAAAACAGTCTTCCGCCCCAGGCGGCAAAACAGTCTTCCGCCCCAGACGGCGAAGTAACCTTTCTTATGATATTGGAGGGCAAATGAGCAAGCGGGTCACCTGATGGTAAGTGAACACCGCCGCCCCTGGATTTCAGCTACACCAGAAGGAGTGCGGATGCGTTGGCGGACGATTCGCAAGATCAATTTTTGTCGTCTTTTTGCTTTCCTAAAAATGTTGAAGTCATGCAGATTGCATAGTTTACCACAACACTGGACTGACGAATTAAGCTTATCATAATTTTTATCAATGCAAGCAAATTCAAAATCGTCTTTTTATTATTACAACTTGAAAAGATAATTATATTGCGTTATTAATGTCTATATTTAATTTTGAAGTTAAGCAATTGCAAACACACTGCTTAAAGGAAATTTATAATTTGAAATTAAAGTCTAAAAGATGAAGTTCTCATCGAAGTTTGTCAAAAGAACGGATATTGAAGTCGAAATCGTTTCTTGAACAATGTCTCGTTTCTGAAACGTTATTAATTTATAATCAAATTTACTGGGCTTTTGTTAGGGTAATATGACAAACTTAATCATTTATCTTGACCGTGAGAACTTGGCTAACACTTTGTAAGAGTCTTCTAGGAAAAGGCTGTACAGAGCTCACCATAATCTCAAATTCTAGGAAATTTTGTATACTTCTAAATACTATACCGGTATATAGGTAAAATACTTTTTGAAAATCAATTCACTCAGTCCGTACTAAGTAACTTAAGCACTTGTTTTACAGATAATCGGATACCCGTCGCCGACCGCGACTCGGTATGCGTAGTGTTGGAAGCCCTGCAACAAGATGGGATGATGACATTCGAAAGCTAGCTAGTGGGCTGGATGAGAGTGGCCGAAAATCGGGAGCGGTGGCGTACATTAGGGGACACCTATGTCCAGCAGTGGACAAGTGTAGGTTGCTGATGATGATACTTAAATACATATATTACACCCCGACATTGAACAAACACAATGCGCCATTGGCGGTAAGACGTGCCTCTGATTTCCCTTATTTATTACGAACATAATCAAAAAGTAAAAATCATTGTCTTGGAAAACCATTAATGCAGCCTTAAGCTTTAATAAAGTATTCCAAATATCCGCTAGTCCATACAAATTATAATATTAAGAATTTTTGAACAAACTTGCTAAATTCTTAATGAAACAAACTTCCCGCTTATTATGAACGTTAAACAAGTAATTTATTAGAAAACTTTGTCGATATAGATGTTTGATATTGGAGATTAACTATTTGTACAATTTTGATTGGAAAAAAAATATATTTTTGCTGACATAGTGTGGTCGATAGAAGCAAAAAAAGGTTCGGAATTCCGGATGCTATTTATTGTGCTTACTTGAGCGCCAACACAATAGCACTCTCTGTATCTTTATATTTCTTCGGGACACCAAAGTGACACGACCGAAGAAACTATGGCTTAGACACCTGCAACACCAATATAATAGTCACAAGTCAAGCCAACCTTTAATCCCCTTTCGGGACTTTGGGCATCCGGGTCTGGTCTTTTCTGTGAATATCCGTCAAAATCTTACAAAAACTAAGCCTAAAAATATTAATTTAAACGTTAATTGGTCTTAACTTTCACTAAGGTCGAACTCAATTGAGACGAGTTTAATGAAAATTATAAGTAAAGGTACTTTAATGTCTGTGTTAATTAAAATATATCTTGGTGATTATGATGTTGCTGTAACGAGAAAAAGCCAATTATTCTAATTCATTGATTAACGCATCGGGTGAAAATTAAAATCGGCAAAGTGCGAGCCGGACTCGCCCATAATGGATTCCGTGGCAGCAAGTAGATAATATTTATTTCTATTTGAGTTGATTGAAGGCCGTTGTGACATACAGACGAGCAGACAGACAGACAGACAGACAGACATGAGTAATCTATAAGGTTTCAGTTTTTTGCCATTTGACTACGGAATCCTAAAAACATCATTTTGCTCGAGAAATAATGAAAATTGAAGTTATGTAGTTCTCTTTGTGAGCTTATAAAATAATTTAACTAATGAATAAGCTTCTGTTATGGCCCGATGCAATGTTTTTAAACTTTTCAGTTTTATATTATGTATTTAATTTAAATATATTTTTGAGTGATACCACGGCCTCACTGAAGACCGTCGTAAAGCAGGGCCTGCGCTGTCTTTCGTCTTGAGTCGTCCTCTTTCGATTGGGCCTCCGTTATTCAAGAAGGGCAATTAAGAATACTAATAAATACTGCTTAAAGTATGCCGTGGTAATCCTAATTCCATAAAAAGCTACTTTAAAAATGTGTGTTCTGAGACCAACAGTAAAAGACAGAAAGATACTATTGCGATTCAACGTCAGTAGCTAGATTGGCCCTCTCGAATGCAGTCCTGCCTGCACCATAGACTAAGCATTCTCAGCAGAACGATTCCTCAAACGCATCTCTACCCTTGTAACAACCTGAAGTCTCTCTCACGCATCTCGGTTTATACAGATGGACTACAATCGGAAGGCCTCTCAGTGACATTGACAAGGGGGCGTTTTTTTTTTCGTAATTCAGTTCAACCTTCCTTGTACCTCCTTGCACCTCCTTGCACTACACACAAGCGATTGTCATTCCATTTTTTTTTCAGTCTAGTAAGCGTACTGTGCGTTTCTCGTGGAACTTAGATAGATGGATATTCTTTATTGCACAGAAATAAAAAACATAAGTGAAACAACTGCTATAGACAGTAAAATAAGGCGGTCTTATCGCTTGTAGCGATTTTTTCCAGACAACCTTTTGGTAGAGGAGAGAAAACTGAACAAACTTCCTACTACATATTCAGTTTTGTGGGGTGGTTTGACTGCACCTTCAAGATAAGAGCGTACTCCTTTCTAAAAAGCCGGTACTCTAACTCTCTGACCTCGCAGGTGTTCATGGGCAACAACCAACAGGTGATCTGCTTTTTTCATACTAGAGGCGGCAAACGAGCAAGCGGGTCACCTGCTGGTAAGTAAACACCGCTGCCCATGAACATCCTCGAGATCAGAGGTCGCTGATGCGTTGCCGGCCTTTTAAGAAGGAGTACCCTCGTTTCTTGAAGGTCCCTAAGTCATAGCCGTCAGGAAATACTGCCGCAGTTAAACTATTCCACAAGACTGAGGTTCGCGGGAGAAAATTCCTCGAAAAACTTACTCGTTTATCGCTTCTAGAGACAACTGATTCTCAAGTGTACCTACTGGGAACCTTTATTCTGGGTCTGTACGAAATCCCTCGGGTTGAGCGTGATATAAGTTCCTACGCTTTCTAACACTGATAACTTCCAACTCTTGAAGCTTCTGTTATTTTGTAAAATGAGAATTTACGATACATACAGTTTGGAGAAAGAATCGCATCCTTGAATTTGTGAGAGGGAGCCATTTTGAAAAATGTGTAAATGTAGACAGAAGTTCATTAAACTTTGGTGGCATTTACTTTTTCACAAACTTTTCAAAAAAACAAGTATTTTAGGTGTAACTAGTGGCCCGCCCTCACTTCGATTTGGGACAGTAGTTCCACTGTCTTCCAACAGATGGCGTTGGGTGTTGATTACATCGTGCTAGTGTTTTGCCTTTTCGGTTGGCATATAATGTATATCGATGTCTATGGAATTTATGTCTTTATAAATAGTGTCGATGTAGATTGTTGTACAGACAGAACTTACAATAAAACGTAAAAATGATTACATATTCGAAATTCAAAATATCCATAGTTGTAAAACTATTAATGACAGCGCTGTTAGAATTACTTTTTCAACCGTTTTCAGTATGGAATTATGTATCTAAAGAGCATATTGATGGACATAATACATCAGACATAACTATAAACTTTTTTACACAAGTTTTCAAATTCAGGCAGGGTGTAACACTGTCACATAGCTACGATTCATAACGTTAAGATACCACAGGCTATTCTAGAATAAAAAAATGGTCAAATCGTGTCTAAATCGGTCAAGTCTAATTCAAATTAAAACTCTAACTTAGGGAATGTTTAGTACTAAAATTACTCCTCACATTATTTACATAGGTACAATCCAAAGCTCGGAGCTAAGACTGCTTTAAATCTTGGAGAGTACCTACCGCAATGCGGTGTGCACACTAGCGCCCTCTCTCTTAATCACGACCACGTGACCAATTCATTTTGGGGGCTCTTTCATAATTACTGTACACGGAATGTACTTAAGACTGGTTTACACAGTTCAAGCTGCTGCCAACTAATGTAGACTAGGCTTCTCATTATGTATTTATAGAAACTAACTAACTATGCTGAGTGGTGCTATATCGGCCACACACTCCAAATTGACCTTACTACCAATTTAGTTCCGGATCTAAGTCTAGGATAGCATCATTATACCAGACAAACGAGTAAGCTGCCGCCATAGTCGTCAGCTATACAAGAGTGCTGATGCATTACCAGCATTTTAGGAAGGTGTAGGCTCGTTTCTTAAAGATTTGAATGTCGAACCAGTTCAGAAATACCGCTCAAGAAGTTGATTTCACAAGGACGAGGTGTGAGGCGGGATATGTCGAATAAAGCGCACGTTAGTGAACCGCCATCTATACAGATGGTATGGATGGAATTTTAGTTTATGGCGTATAGTATAGTGGCGAAATTCGACAGCAGGTATTAATTCAAACAATTCCTTGGAAAACTCACCACTCCTAAGGCTGTAAAAGACACATAAAGATACCACATCTTTCTGCAGTGCCCGAGAATCTAAGCGTTCTCTGAGTGAGTACTAATGGGGGGCTATCACATATGAAAACTCCGTATAGCGTATTGTTAAAATGAGGTCCAACTTCAACGTCATTGGTTGGTTAGTGACATCTGTGATATCTCATATAAAAAATTGTAATTGGTAACAGTCACCGTGTAGATGGACCTCAGTTCTAATATGTGGTTCTACAGTAGGTACTGTGTATTTGGTGACACTAAGATTAACCAAAGAAATGCGTGGCTCAAGTGGCAATGGGCAGAGCACATTGCGAGGAGAACAGACGCCGTTGGGGTAGAAAGTCATTGAGTGGAGGCCGCGTGCAGGAGCCGCAGCCGTGGTAGGCCTCCCACCAGGTGGACCGACGATCTAGTGAAGGTCGCGGGAGTCCCTTAGATGCGGGTGGCGCAGGACCGATTTGAGTGGAAATCGTTGGGGGAAGCATATGTCCAGCAGTGGACGTCTATTGGCTGAAATTATGATGATGATGACAAAATAACCAGTGTGAATGGTTTGTTGTGCATGTTTATTTTATTTATATTTTTATCTTTTATTTTACTGATTCCCCAAACGAGTTTCATCTTCCCATACAAAATCCATTCACAAATCGACCAAATTAAACTCAGGTCCATCAAAATCTGCGCCTCGCAAGAGGTGTCCCGCTCACCCATCATGAGATTTAACGCCCAACGCCGTGCGATCCCTGATTTCCCTTGGGGGTCTGCCGTGACACGTATGGGAGTATAGAAGCGGCAGACATGTGCTTGATGCGTGATATTTTGGGATCTCGAGAAAAAAATACATTTTTTTATGTGATGTGGCATACGAACACGGATCACCTGATGATAAGCGATTGCCGCCGTCCATTGACAGCTGAAATACCAGTAGAGTCGCAAGTGCGCTGCCAACCTTCAACCGCCTAATTGGGCCTCTCGTACACTCACTCACTCGAAGAAACACAGCGCAGGCACTGCTTCACATCGGTCTTCTGTGAAACTATGGTGTCACTCTGGTCGATTAGGCCTTGTTTTTTTATATAGATGGTAGATGAGCCGACGGATCACCTGATGGTAAGCGATAACCGTCGCCCATGGACACCTGCAACACCAGTGGTGTCACAAGTGCGCTGCTTACCTTTTAACCTTACCTTCTTACCTTTTACTAATAATAAATTGTCTGGGCATTGTTTACAAAACCTTACACAAATTGCCGGTAACAAGCACACACAATCCATACTTAATATTATAAATGGGAAAGTGTGTCTGTATGTCTGTCTGTATGTTTGCCTTTCTTTCGTCTGTCTGTATAAATAATAAATAAATCAATTGAGACAACATCACATACATTGTCTTGGCCCGAAACTAAGGGTTTCCCTTGTGCTATGGAAACCAGAAACAACGAAGGTACTACAAACACCCAGACCCAACACAAATATCCGTTTCATCAACAAACATTTGTGTTGGTGCGGGAATCGAACCCGCGACCCTTACGTCTCAACTGGCGCTCAAACCATTGCGCTAAACGGGTCATCGTATATTGTGTGTCTTTTTGATGGAGAGTAACATAGGCTACTTTGTGCCCCTCCGTGTTACCCTGAATTTAGAGTGAAGCTGCGGGCAAAAGCTAGTAAGATTCATAAGTATTTGAGTTCCGCCAAATATCCAAAGGCCGCATTCGGAGCTCCATGTGTCTGTGAAATATTTAATTTGGTCGCGCATGACGAAGGCGCTTCTTATTGCGTTTGCACTCGACAAATTGCGTTAGGGCCGTTGCCATTTTGATTTTGGCCTTTTAGGACACCTTTTTGGAATTATGTGTGCAGATATTCTTTGGGTTGATTGGTACAGTCCGCCACACAGGTTACTACAACCTGTCAAAATTGCTTAATTGATATTCAACCGTATATATGTGTGACAGTAAGATGAGAGTCGATTGATGAAATTTTATAGTTTTGTACTTATGTGTGGCTGTACGTACTTAATGGTACTTTATGGTTTGACTGCCTCAGTTAGAGCCATGGGTAGTGGGCACTTTAAAGCGACGTCTGGCTTGGGGTCCCGGGTTCGGTCCCCGGGTCGAGCCATCATTTGAACCTGAGTTTTTCTGTTCAGAAATTCTCAGTGTCAGCCCGATGTCTGTAAGATGGTGTTCTTGTAACCCCGTGTCTCGGAATACGAATGAAACTAGCGCCGCCAACCTATTTACACTGATTGTGGCGAAAATATGATATTTTTGAAAAAAATAAAACATTACACACTTACGCACTTTCTTACCATCAGGTGATCTGCCTGCTCGTCTGCTACCTATCACATAAAAAAAAAGAAAAAAAAATGCAGACTTAGATCCAAGTAAATTGGATTTTTGAAGATGCAATACAATATTTCTAAAAGTGGCCGTTCATAGCAATAATTAACATTATTGTTACTTGTCGCGTGTTTTATAATATTGTAGGAAAAATTCAATTTACTTTTATCTAAGTCTGTAGTGTTTTGTTTTCTTAAAGACTATCGTATTTTCGCCACAATCAGTCTAAATAGGTTGGCGGCGCTAGTTTCATTCGTATAGCCCCTTAAGTCGTTGGTCCTGTATCCAACGGCTTTACGTGCACCTCCTACACCCTGCGCCACCGAAGCAGTCATTACACGCATATAGCGCCTCGACAGCAAAAAACCAAAAACATTATTTAAGGGGACTGTGGGGGCAACTGTGGGGGAGCCACGCTTCGGCATGAATGGACCGGCTCGACCGGAGTGATACCACTGCCTCACAGAAAAACCGGCGTGAAGCAGCCCCTGTGCTGTGTTTCGCCGAGTGAGTGTTGCAAGTGTCCATGAGCGGCGGCAATTGCTTACCATCAGGTGATCCGCCTGCTCGTCTGCTACCTATCACATAAAAAAGGGGCTATTATCAACGAAACTAGCGCCGCCAACCTATTTACACTGGTTATGGCGACAATATTATGTTAAAAAAGGCTATTTTTTGCAATAATGAATATTATTGCTCCTTGTCACGTGAAAAATATTGTATTGAATCTCGAAAAATCCAATTTACTTGCATCAAAGTTTGTAGAGTTTTACTTTCTTATCTTCTATCTTCTTCTTCTATACTATTTATAAAGAGATAACTTCTATAGACAACGACAGGTAAACCGAAAACACGAAACGCTTGCGTGATGTAATTAGGCACAGCGCCATCTATTATTTCATTTCTGAATTACGGTCCCGAAGCGAAGTGAGGGCGGACCACAAGTATATAATATTGTCGCCACAATCAGTGTATGTAAACAGGTTGGCGGAGCTAGTTTCGTCATTATAGCCCTTTTATTAGTGTAGGTAGAGTTTAGTAACTATACAGCGTTATTTACATTACTTCAATTACAATTTGCCACAAAAAATTCACACACACAGACAATGTCACGTCATCAAAACTCCACCGCTCCAAATAAGGACGGCAGACAAAGGCTCGCATTGACCAAACAAACGTTCCCTGGTTACCAACGAATCTCCGAATGATATTATCTTTAATATTTCTGTCGTTTATGTTTACGGCACAATATTTCACATCGGACTCCTCATAAACCCCGAAGACAGTATTACAATACATCGGTGTTAGGGTTGAAATACCGCGTACTCTGTTTCAAATATAGAGTTTTTTAGGTTAGAAATATGTTACAATAATCTTAACTTTATCTACATTCATGTCATAAACTTCAAATTAAGGGGCTATACGAATGAAACTAGCGCCGCCAACCTATTTACACTGATTATGGCGAAAATACTGATATTTTTGAAGAAAATAAAACATTACAGATTTAGATCCAAGTAAATCGAATTTTTCGAGATGCAATTATTGCTAAAAACGGCCACTTTTAGCAATAATGAACTTTATTGTTACTTGTCGCGTGTTTTATATATTGTATTGCATCTTGAAAAATTCAATTTACTTTTATCTAAGTCTGTAATGTTTTGCTTTCTTAAAAAATATCGTGTTTTCGCCACAATCAGTGTAAATAGGTTGGCGGCGCTAGTTTCATTCGTATAGCCCCTTAATTAATCCTATGGACACTACACAGTTTTTTTTTTTTTTCAAAAAAGCCTCTGGATTTCAATACCGACGTCCGTTCACCCCTAACCGTCGTAACCCTCTTTCCCCGTAATAGGTATTTATAGACCTCACACAATAACCCATTAGAGGACCGCCATGTGTTCTCTGTTCCTGCCCATAAACATGCCTAATTACTACGGAGATTTTATTTTCTTTTTGTTGACGGGCGGAATGGGCCTTTCTTCATGAGAGCTTACGTCAGATGTAATTATGACGTAAATACTTATTTACATTTTTATCTGGGGGCACAATAGTACCTCTACTTACGGTACGGTAGTACCTTAATTGTGGGAGAGCCATGCTTTGGCATGAATGGGCCGGCTCGACCGGAGTGATACCACTCCCTCACAGTTTGATACACGCATTTTTATCCGATGGCCGAATCAATATAATTTATTTAAAACGTTATTAATGTTAAAGGAACTGAATAAATTAATAAACGACTTGGTATGACATGGATCTACTACTTTTTACGGTAGAGCAACTGAGTAGCGAGACTTGGTCTTTTTGACAAGTATTGTTTTTTATGGGATTTACATTATCAGTGGACTCTCGTGGAGTTCGCTTTACCACTAAAAGATTACTATTTTTTTAAATATACCCTATCCGCTGCCTAAGTTTCACAGTTACATAATGACAAAAAATCATTTAAATTTTTTATCCGTTCAGAAGTTTTTGGGATTAGCGCGAACGAACAGACGGAAAGGATATTCAAGTTCTGTTACTGTTTTTGGGACACCTCAAGTTATTTTGGAATATAAGTAATCAAAGACCCAGACTTTTTACATTTTTATTGTATGCTTAGAATAAATATTGTTACGTCAACTGCCAACGCGGATTCTAATGTCTTTCTTTAATTAATTTACTTTACTTAACTTACTTAATTTCTTTGAAGAAACTCATACTGTCCCTCGGGAATGTGTCTGTATTGCTACTATTTAAGTGAACATATCCACTAAAACTAACAGAATAAAACCGCCTCTAACATAACGTAATAGCAGCTAAAGTGCCACGGCCCGTAGCTAATATTTTAAACAAACAATTTATCAGGGACCTAATCTAGTAAAAGGGCAATTTCCAAAACAAAACAACACTAATCCAGATTTGGAGAATTCCCGATAAATTGAAAATGGTGAGTTGTACACCCGTTCGAACAGGTTAGCTTGAGTCTTGGTCCACAAACTAGTGGGGCCAATCGTTTTTAGCTGACTTCAAAAAAGAGGTAGAATAAAATAGAATAGAATAATTTATTTCGCTTAAAATGTGGTACATAGTGATCTTAAAACATAATGGTGTTTCACACATTTTGTCAGAACCTGACATGCAAAATTAACGTATTTTAATTTAACTTAAATTTGAACAATCATAATAACTCATAAAATTACATTTTTCTAAAAGATTCAAAAAATTCATTAACAGAATAGAAACAGTTTTGTATCAACCAGCTTTTTAATCTCCTCTTGAACATTCCCACCGGTAAAGACTTCATCTCATCGCTCAATCTGTTGAATATTTTTACTGCCATTTGATAACTATTACATAGGTGTTCAATTTGAATCGTATAGTCATCATCATTTCAGCAATTAGACGTCCACCGCTGGACATAGACTACTATTCTCCACACGGATCGGTCCTGTACCACCCGCGACCCTCACTAGATCGTCGGTCCACCTTGTCTGAGGCTTGCCACGGCTGCGACTTTCTGTACGCGACCTCCACTCAAGAATCTTTCCGCCCCAACGGCCGTCTGTTCTCCTCGCCACATCCACAGGCGGCGATAATCAGTTATCATTAGGTGACCCATCTACATACTTGTCTGCCATCAAAAATACCAACCGCTGCCTTTTCCCCTTCCCCCAAATCAGGGATTTGACCCTCACTCACTCAGCAAAACTACTAAGTCTAAATTAAGTCCAAATCCAGCGAATCCCAATTCCCTAGAAACAGATGGCAACACTACAACAGAGAGAGCATAAATTTGGCAACCTTTTTTCTCTTAAGTTATTTATGCGACAATCTATTGTTGCGAACGGATGGCATTTAGTTTTAAATTAACGGTGGAATGCAAAGAATTACGAACGGCAGGGGGCGCTGGTACTATGGCCGGGAAATTGGTTTTGATAAAATAAATTTAGCCGTTTTGAAACTGGCCTGTTCAAAAAAAAATTTTGCTTTATTTCCCATGTGGTTGCATAACCATAAGCATAATTTTTATCGAGATAGAGCCACGCTTGGCATGAATGAGCCGGCTCGAACAGTGTGATACCACAGCCTCACAGAAGACCGGCGCAAAGCAGCGCCCGCGCTGTGTTTCGTCATGTCAGTGAGGGTACTGGAGGCCCAATTGGAGGAAAAGTCGGTTTAAGGTTAGTAGTAGGTTGCGCGACGGCAATCGCTTACCATCAGGTAATCTATCTGCCCGTCTGCCAATTATTACATAAAAAATAATACTCTTAAGCACTTCTATAATGATAGAAACGCTAAATACAGCCAATAAAAGCCTTTGTTCTGCAGTGGGACAGTATATAGGCTGATACCTACTATACTATGAATAATTAGGGTCAAAACACCAAATAGCTAGGTACCTAGAATAGAATAATAATTTATTTGGTAAACACATCACTTACAGAATACAATTATAAGACTACAAATACAAACTTAATTTTCATTCAACAAAGCGACTACTTTAGACGTAAGGGACTGGTAACGTTTGGATGAAATTCCAAAATTACACCCTAATCTGAGAAAGAGAAAGAAAATCATGCCATCCCTGTTTCCCCCTTTCTTTATAATAACCCGGATATAAATGGTGATAGAACAATAAGCCAAACGATCAAACTTGACTGGCAAAGATTAACTTACAATAATAAATTGACCTTAAATCAATAGCCTTCGTAGTCTTTAATCTTAAAAGTAATTGGTTCTAAATATTCATTTGGAATTCCATCCAATTCTGCTTTTCTTTTGAAGTGGATTATACCAGGAGAATTTAATAAAACTTGGCTAATGTTCCTTGATCCATATTATGGAAGACTTCGATTACATTCCAATTAAAAGAATATTCAGTTTTATTAGGAGCTATTTGTTATGTGATAAGTGGCAGAGGAGCAGACGGATCACCTGATAGTAAGTTCCCGCCGCCCATACATACCTGCAACACCAGTAGAGTCGCAAGTGCACTGCAAAATTTTAACCCCCTATCCCCCCAATTGGGCCTACAGTACCCTCACTCACTCAACGAAACACAGTGCAAACGAAACACAGGGCAGAATAAAGGCCTCCGTCATAGAAAACAAGTCATTCGCTACTAAGATGGGATTAAGCTTAATTATGCTTGCCGGATTGGTGATGATTACAAACCAGATTAATTTGCTCATCCCAGGAATCGAATACGGGACCCCGATGTCATGGCCTGGTGCTTAAACCACTAGACCCAATGGGCCGCTGGATGAAAATATTCTTAATACAAAGATTTACCTCTGAAATCAATAACTAAGTAAGTTTATAAGAGAGTTTCGTTTAATAAAACGTGAAATGGGACACACGAATAAGGGTGATTTTCCCAAGCACTTTTTTTTAGCGGCGGAGCTGAAAATCGATGTATCGAGAGCTACTAGTAACAGTTTTTATTTTTTTGGTAAATATTTGAACTATTATTTATGACATGTCATCAGCGTTTTAGCCTTTAGGTATGTATTTATTAGTTTAAAAAATGTTGGAAGACCTAAATTCTAATTACGGTGGACTGTCCGAATTGCATTAGTTTACAATAAAAGTGTTATTGTAAGTTTTTGATGAATAATTGTAACTTTAAAATAATGTACACTTAAAATACAATAGACGAGACTTCAAATTAATCAAACAGAATTATTTAAATATTAATAATTGGAATTTTATATCGATCTCAAAAATGTCCCGCGGAAAATAGCAATAACGGTGGCGCGTTTTGAATCCTTCTTTACTTGTCACGATGTGCTTTGGGAGACACGAGCTCTGCTTCCTCCCACCGCTCAGTGTGTCCCCATGATCGGGATTAAAGGACATGCGGCGCGCTGTCATCGTTTTCCCGCCAAACAAGTAAGTACTAGTTGCGGTGGCGCAGGAGAACGTTTTTCATCAATACCGGTGGCATGTATTTTGAGCTGTCTTTTCTCCTTTACATGAAATCCAGTTTTATAGCTTATTGAGATTAAGTTAACTGTCATATTTATAGACTGTAAGTTAGTGGTGGGATAATTTATATTTTTTATAATACCAATTTTATTACTGTTTCTAAGTCCGGTGGTGCAATCCCGGTGGCTCCGGTGGCGAAATATAGCGCCACCGTAATTGTACAGTGCCACTGAAATTGATTTTCTACTAATTACAGTACATTTGTGGACTCTTTACACCCCCTTTGTACCGATGAGCAACGGCGAAGAACTTGTCACTCCACATCTCATTTCCTGGGTCTGGGATGTTTATCTTCAGACCCATTTCCCGAGCTTCTCGTCGAAGGTCGTCCAGTTTGGCCTGCATGTCAGCTCGTGTGTGGCTCAACAGGCAAAGGTCATCGGCATAGTCCAAATCTTCCAATACGTTGGACAGTCCCCACTCTATGCCTCAGCGTTTGTTCTAGGTTTAATGCATAATGCCATCCAGAGCGACAAATAAGAGGAGAGGCGAGAGGAGACACCCCTGACATACCTCCGGATCAACTGGTACGTCCTCCGAGACGAGGCCTTCATGCGTCTCGACTCGACTCTACAGGAATAGTTCCAGTAGATGGCCTTGATTATGTTGGTGATCTTCTCGGAAACTCCGATTTCACGAGCCACCAGATAACGTTTCATTTTAGATAGCGTTTCAAAGACTTTTTCGAAATCCACAAAGGTCACATACATTTCCCTTCTGATGCCTGTTTGAAGATTATTCGCAAGGTGTTGATCTGGTCAGTACACGATCGGTTGGGTCGAAAGCCAACCTGCTCTTTGCGAAGAAGAGCTTCGACGGCCCTCGATACGATAGTCTGTCTAGGATGATCCAAGAGAGCTCTTCAAAAGGAATTGAGAGCAAGGTGATGCCTCTCCTGTTGCCACATTCACTAAGGTGTCCCTTCTTGGGTACGGTGGTGAGAAATCCTTTTTTTTCTCTAATCCTTGGGCACCTCTTCGGCCAGCCAGCTGTTCTTCAAGAGGGGATTCAGCACGTTCGCAGCGGTCCAAACATCAGCTTTTAGCATTTCCGCTGTGATGAGGTCCACTCCTAGGGCTTTCCCGTTTTTCGGGTATTGGATGGCCTTCAATACTTTTCCTCCTGTAGGGGGAGACAATATCAATGTTGCCTTATATATCTCCCTGAGATTACTGGCATTGTCAGTGCGTTAAGCTCGTTCGGCAATACTGTCAGCCCACAATCGGCGATCACGACGGGTACTGCGGTAAATTTTTCTGCGAATCTGTCGGTATTGGAGGTTGTTGAGTTTGGATGGAGAGAGAGTTGAAGATGGAGTTCCAATCAGGTTCCAGGTTTTCTGAGACATACAGTCTTCGCGTGTATGTGTTTTGTGTCCAAGGACGGCGGAGTTAGTCTCTGTATGGGCCATTTTGATATGGTTCCACTCCGCGTGACAGAAAGTGTAGAGACATTTTCGAGGGCGGAAAAGCGATTTCGCAGTTTTAGCCCAAAGGCGTCGGCCAGGTCGATTATCTTGCGAGCTTTGCTGTTGAATCGGGCCGTGATGATTCGCTCTGAGATGGGTTTCCAGTCCAGTAGGCTCTTCGTCGCAACGTGAGAAAGGAGGAATCCTACGCCGTTTTCACGTACCTACGCCTTCTTCATCCTCCTTCCCAGATTAAAAAAAGTAAGGCCCCTGGACGTTCCCAGTTCTCCGAATCCATTCCTCCATCCATGCTGTGGACGAGTATTTGCAGCTTGTAACTAAGCATTTCTGCTTCCACTTAGGCTAGTCGGCTATCCTCGCCTCGCACATTCCAACATGCTATTCGTGACCGTATTTTCATGCCAAAGGTCGTTGTAGCTTTATCGGTCCGGTTTTGTACTTCTTCAGTTTCTTCAGCTGGGTTCAGGTAAGCCAGTGATTAATCCACTATACCCTAGCAAGCTAGTAGGGCTGCCACCTTGGAGCCTGCAAGCGTGCTCGGTTTTGTTTCGGGTTTCCTTTCTTCAGGGGGTCTACTCCGCCAAACGATATCGAATTATTCGCAACGATACGTCAGTTCATACAAAAACCCTACTTTGACACAGCTTAAAATACGAATAATTGAATTTGACAGCTTCACAAACGTCAAATCTCTATATCTCGAGACGATACTCTTAACGATACCATCAGAGACGTCGTCGGAAATGTTCGTCGATTTGACGTTTGTGAAGTTGTCAAATTCAATTATTCGTATTTTAAGCTGTGTCAAAGTAGGGTTTTTGTATGAACTGACGTATCGTTGCGAATAATTCGATATCGTTTGGCGGAGTAGACCCCCTGAGTTTGGTTCGGTTTGGAGGCGCAGAAGACTCGCCTTTCGACCTGAGCTCAGCTGCACCTCAAGGTGGAGGCCGTGTGGTTGAACGGTTCCAGGAGGAACGACGGTGACGTGAGGTGACTTGGACTGGCTAGGGCTCTGCTTAAACTTGGTGTTCCGCCACTAGCACTGCAGATGGTTTCTTAGCACTTTATTGGCAATGCCGTTCTCACTTACTAACAGCAATTCCCACTAAGACCATACCCTGATTCCCCCCTCCCCCCCCACCCCCTTCGACTATTGCTATGCAACAACTTAAAAACTGATCATATTCTACACGACTATTACCTTTATTAAAAAGTCATACAGGTTACATTAATTAACATCAACTAATGTGTACCTATATTAACGTGATTGCAATACAGCTACATGTCATATATTATATCTAATTAAACTCAGGTTTTTAGTAATTTAATTCAATAAATGACAACCTAAACAATAAAATTGTTTATTTATTATAATTTCGCTGGCTTAAAATAATCGCGGTGGTAGGGATTAAATTACGGTGGCTCAAATACTATTACGGTGGCTTGTAAAAATTTCAAATTGAAATATCTCTAAAAATAATTATAATATTTTTATGCTCCTATATTTTTGAATACTACAATGTTTATTCTATTATGTGCCTCCCATAAAATGTATGTAAAGTGGTTTTGAAAATTCGCCACCGTAATGAGGCAAAAATGTAGTTTGTTGAAATTCACCCATAAACGGACAGGTAAAACGACATAAAACGTCAAAATCCTATTCTAAAACTTTTAAAGTGAACTCAAACGAACTAGTCGTATGCTCGTAGTGCCAAAAATCGCCTAGCTTTAAACAGTTGGACGCGGCCACGCGTACGTGAATGTATTGCAAACGGTACATGCGGGACGAATCGACAAACGGAACCGGGAACAGTAGCCTTACCATGAGTTTGAAATACTATCCTCTCGTCAGTGGGCGGCCGCCATCGTGAATATGGCACATCAGTGGAACCACATATCAGTCGCCCCACAGACAGGGATCAGGATAGTTAATTTGTGGCTTTTAACGCGATTTCTCTGGTTTTGTGTATGTAACACACTATATTATGTTAGCCTACTTAAACCTTATTAAATTTGCTGTTATACTGTGCATTCATCATACGTAAAAAGTACTAACGAAATTCAATATAGTAATTCTAAAATGTAACTGTGTTATCTGTCTATTATTCTTTAATATTTTTAACAGAATACGTTTCCAGTTAAAATAAGTATATTTCATAATACCTTAAATATATTTACAGTAATGTAACAAAAAAATTCTTATACCTAGCATAACATAACATAGTTTTTTCTAAAACACATGTTCAAAGTTCTATGAAAAATAACCCCGGATTTGTCAACCGAAAAACTTCATACACGCTCACCAAATTGGCAAACTGTGGTATTTATAGCTGTCTTTGTCTATCTCGGGACATATTTCTGGAGGTTAGAAAGAAACAAAAAGCGAAATCAGTGTTACACGAGCGTTTTTTTTACTCGTTACCAATCGACTGCTATGCAGTCGCCCCACAGAAGTCCCAATATTAACAGTCGACCACATATCAGTCGCTTCACTGACGAGAGGCTATCCTCGCTATCGAAAACTATCGCTTTGTCTCTTTCATTGTAATGCATTTGAAAGAGACAGAGCATTAGTATTTCGATGAGGCTAAGATTTTCTTTATTTTAATCTATAGACGATATTCCGTTCGACACCCCAAGGAGGTAAATTAAAGTCCTGTATTAGAAAAAAGAATATCCGTCATTATGTAATACTCGGATAAATATAAATCTTTGTTTACAGGGTAACAAAAAGAAATCTGTGTCAACACAATCTATTCATGGATTCACAATTTCTTTTGCTCAAATTCACAATTCGTGTTTAATCGAATTCGCGCCCTATCCAACAACATGGCAGCAGTGTAATAATTTTCCGTAAAACATCTAAGGTCCGCTTACGCCCGACGTTGATGATGACTAATTCATTAATTCCGTGATAGTTATTCCCGTAGTATCTAAACATCCCCGGTGTTAAGTGCTAATCCGATGGCGCAAGATAATTTATAAATTTAAAAATAAATGCATCCAAGTGATGTGGATAGAATGATAATGTAAATTGCATCAACCGACAAGCGTCTGTCATTCGATACCGATTACTTTTACTTCAATCATCGCCACAGAATACATAATAGTACAAGTATCATCGCTAAATATAAGTTGTAGGATGTAAACATTTACATCCCTAACTACCTAACTACTTATAGTTTTAAGTTTTATAACTCTGTTTTGTGTGCAATAAACAGCATATTCATTCATTCATCCCTTAAACTACATCTTCTATTAACCATAATTATTTAGTAGAAAATTAGTTTTTTCTATTGGAAATCCATCGGAAAAATGTTTTACTTTTCATACAAAATTACTAAACCATGCAACCGACATAATTATAAAAATATGTAACTTTTTTTGCGACTTTCAAAAGTCGTTGATAAAATCTTCTTCAGAATGATAGAACGTTGTTAAAAGATGTAATTTCAGTGTATTATTTATTGTAATATCGGACCAAATAAATATTTTTCTTTCTTTCTTTCTTGATGTTACACCTAATCTTAATAGATGCATCCTCACTGTTAAGTTGTTTAGTGTGTCATTGCTTCATTAACATCAGAAAGGGCATTGTTTACAAAGCGTTTTATTTTTCGGCCTCTAATCATGGAATAATATTTTTCACGGAATCTCGCCTGTTGTAATGAGATCTGCAAGAAATAACGTAACATTTTATAGAACACGTGTAAGAAAGATTTTAATACAATTTTACTTCCATCTTGTTTTTAAACTAGATATTTTGTTAATTAACATCCATTTTGCACAATAAGTGGAAGGTAAAAGCAAATAAAAACTGCATTTATCGTTTGTTTGTTCTAGCTTTCTTCTTTTTACCTCTTAAATGACCTGTATCTACTTTTATGTGAGGGTATTGAATTTTGTTCAGAATGCTTAATAGAAGACTAGATCGCCTAGGAATTGCATAATTTGCCTGAGTTAAACACACTGCCTGGACCATTTTCATCTACTATTGAGCCCAAATGGTTTTTTTTTATTACTATAGGCAGACGAGCATGCAGCCCATCTGATGGTAAATGGTAACCGCCGCTCATAGACAACAACAATGCCGAGGCAGTCATGCCGCTGCCTACCGTGAAAGAAGTACTCTTTTCAAACCTCGTTTAAAAAAAGGACATGTCATAGCGATCAGGGAACACCGCAACTGGAACTGAGTATTCCCGAATCGTTATTAGCCGGTTTTTTTTTTTGTTATGGCTGCTATCGTGCTAAAACGAGCATATTTAACTCTGCCAACATCGAGTGATTAAAGAGACACGTTAAAAATAAAATTGACCGGTGTGACGAGAGAATAGCTCTTCTGGATTTTATTAATAATTGAGTCTTTTTACACCATCTAGAACAGAACAAAACAACAAATAAATAAACACATATGGACGGCACAATGTTAAGAGGGAGATTCGTTTGGTTTTTTTTTTGCTTTGATAGTTTTCCTACTTTTTGTAGGTACGTGGTGGATGTAACAAGTTCCACTTTAACATATTTACAACCTTGGCACCGCAGTAACAGGCAACCCTGCGGCACACATTACGGTGCCCACCCTTCCACTTAGTACGCAAACACCGTTCCACATAACCAGCTCTTGTTCCTAACAAAATTAATTAACCCCATAAAACATAAGAGCCCTTAAATCACGGCTCCAACGGGGAAGAATACAACCACAAATAAATGGGGGAAAATAATAACAAAATGTTACAGCAATTGTATTTATCCGAGCATTATGTCTAAATAAAGGCTATAATATCGGGGGCAATAAGACTGTCCAATAACGAGCGCGTTTGATTTAGTAAGGCACAGTAAGCATGTGGAATAAAATTGTTTATGGTAGGTATAGACCGAGGTCTATGGATATTGTTGAGACGTTTTGTAACCGACTTAGGAAAAGCTAACAAAAGATAGGTGACAGACGTGAAGACGTGCAGGTGGGTCATCTGATGGTAAGCATTTGCCGCCGCCCATAGACACACCAGTATTTATTGATAGTACCTCTAGACATTCAAATATTACATTTAGGTTTTTTTAGGAATAGCTTGCCCAAGTAGCATTTCCTATGTAGATAAATAGGTGCCCCCTTTAACTTCTTAGATAAGAAAATAATAAGACTAAAAAATATAATATGATGAATATTAGATACCATAAAAACTATTACTAACCCACTACCACTAAACTAAGTAGTTAGAAATTTTATGGAAGTTGCGTTGCTTCTCAATTTATTGTACAAGATAATGTACTTTATAAAGACCAGAAACTTACTGTACTGAACAATTTAGCTTGCCATCTCAGATCGTTAGAGCTGGCTGCCAGCTGGCTACCGTCTGGTAACGATGCGTCGATGAAATACTCTTCCAATTTTCAATAATTTGTTGTTAATTGAAAACTTGGCTTGTCTTGGCGGAGTACTAGCCGTGCCCCCAAATTTTTATGTTTTACAATAAAATTGATAATACAAGAAACGGACATAGCGGGATGGCATTATGACCTACTTCATAAGATAATTTTAATATAACAGGAGAATCCTGACTCCTCGCTGGAACTACAGGAGAATAATATTTTTCCCCTAAATATGTATGGCCACTGTAAGCACGTTTGTTTACCTATAAATTAAAGTAAAGTAAAACTATCAGTTCTGACAACCGTTGGAGCCATAAAGTCCTTGAGTGGAGACCGCGACTCGGTAAACGTAGTGTTGGACGCCCTGCTACAAGATGGGATGACGACATTCGAAGGCTGGCTGGAGTGAGCTAGATGAGAGTGGCCGAAAATCAGGAGCGGTGGCGTGCATTGGGGGAGACCTATGTCCAGCAGTGGACGAGCGTGGGTTGCTGATGATGATGAAAACTATCAGCCTATATACTGTCCTACTGCAGAGCTAAGGCTTCCATCATGGCAATCAAGACATCGCTACTATGTTGGGAAACCTTGTGATATGAAAGACAGAAACAACAGCAATTTTCTGAATGGTCTTCTCCGTTACTTCATTGAGAGTGTGTAGTGTGAGGGTCATCGGAGATTCGTTGAGGAGGTGGGTCCTTCGGCAGGACTCCTACCACGTGGCACGGACGGCAGTCGAGGCTTACGACCAGGGATGTTACGTATACTCGCATTCGCATTCGCTTATGCGAATGGTTCGTATCGTTTTTAACATTCGCATTCGCTTAAATCAATGCGAATGTTATGCGAATGCGAATGTGTGCAGGTCGTGCGTGCGTGATCTCGTGACTCTTGATCTTGCTAGACTGACATCGGCTGCATCAGTATGTCTGCAATGACAGCAGTATGTCTTTTGTCTTTTAAGTAATAAAAATGATTGATTTATATGTTGTGACTGATGTCTTAAGTACTTAACATTCGCATTCGCACATTCGCGGCGTAAACATTTGCATTCGCATTCGCGAATGTGAAAATTTTGACATTCGTAACATCCCTTACTTACGACGGCGTCCCACGTATCTATCTTGGACCTAACCTAACCCAACCTTGTCCAGTAGGTATGACAAAGTTATAAACTTTACCCCTTATCACTTTTACTATTGAAAAAACCTTTCATTTATTAATTTGAAAAAAAAGTAATTGTATTATTATCAGCACCATCATTACACAGTGGGCAAGCAAAACACGCGCACAAAAGCATTCCGTCTGATTGGATCGAAATAAAACTCTAACTAACGCGTTGAAATATAAAAACGCGTCAATTCTGATTTACTACGGCTGCTAGATTCGAAGCGAGCAAAAAATTATTCCGATGCAGAGGAATAGTTGATTTCGGTGCGCAATTTCATTTTTGGTAACGCGACAGCGGGTCCATTGAGAGTAGGGATGCGAATAAAAACAGATTTTTTAAGATTTTCTGTTCAATTTAATAAAAAGTTGTTGCCACTTAAATTGATGTCCTCACTGAGTCAGTACTTCTTATTTTGAAGATTGTATCATATACAATTTATAAAGAGGTTAATCGCATAGTCAACATTAATGTTTATAAGTAGAAATTAACTTTCCGAATCAGCGGTAGATTACAAAATTTGACATTCATAATTGTTCTTCAATGAATAATTGAATTTAGTATTGAATTTTCAATAAGTAAACCACTATGTAATTGAGCGCCATCTATTGGTACTGATCTAAGTTAAGTCCCGAAACAATGTAATGACATGCCACTTGCATAAGTTTAAAGTAGAGTATGCGACTGTATATGACCTGGTTAAGAGCGCTATCCAAGGAAAAGAGAATTGAAAAATACTTGTAAGATTTTTTATATATTTCCTGTATCGTAATACGTATTGCCGTGGACGACAGAACATCTCATACATTGAGCTGACTCCGTTCTGAGTAGCTTAAGCACTTGTGTCACAGATATCAGACAACAGAGGGAACACAGATATAATACTAAAATACATATATTACACCCAGACACTGAACAAACACAAGGTGTCCACACGAATGTTTGTCCAGGGGTCCTTTGGCGAATGAGGCAGGGTCACTACCAAATGCGCCATCCGGCCAGTTGCCATGCACGATAAAGTTGAAAATTCAGCCAGTAGCATCCCTAGGAATTGCTTGGTAAGCGTCTAGCGTACGATTGCCGAATGAAGTTCCATTCGGCCGCGCGACGGCGATGAAAATCAAAACAGCTGCGATGCGTGTTGCGCTTGTTGCAAATGTTGCGCTTGTAGCAGATGTTGCGCTTGTTGCAGATGTTGCGATGCGATTTAGTGCACTTGAAAGGAAAAGTCATCGTTTTTTTATGTGATAGGTAACAGACGAACAAACGGATAACCTGATGATAAGCAATTGCCGCCGCCTATGGGTATCTTACACCAGTTGAGTCGCTGCCAACATTTTAAATCCCTTTTCTTCCCATTTTTTTGTAGTTCCAAATCCAACTATGCATCTTTGGGTTCTTCAAATTTAGGAGCGTATTTCTACCATTAACTCGGCGGTAAGGAAAAACATGCAAGTTTTGGATAGTTACTGATACGTCTACCTTTTATACACTTAGTATGCAGATAAATAATTGAATATTTGATCATAACCCTTTAACCAAACCAACTGTTGGTTTGGTTTCCCTGTTAACCTGTTATCACATAAAAAATTACCTCTCGTATTAAACACGCACATTTTTGTCCACCAAGCCACCTTCATTTAATCTCAAATTGGACATTCTGCCAAATGAACAAAATAGTTAATCCACTATTAACTATTTAACCTACAAAGAGAAATCAACTCCAGATTTTTCTACTCAAAGCAACGGATCGAGAACGTGTCGTCACGAAGAATGACTTGAACTATCCTTAATCCAGTTTACGGAAGTCTCAAGTCTGCTTAAGCTCTTAATCCCGCCTTCTATAGCAATTAGGTGGCGCTAAACCCTCGTAAATGGATTGTCTATGAGGAAAGAAACGGTAAGTAGATATGGGTTAACGGTTGGTGAAATATCGTGTTTTGGTATAGACTAGCTATGTATAGTGTGAGAAGCAAAGGAGTATTTTTAAGCCCACGACGCGACGCAAAAATTACGGGGTGTTATAAGTTTGACGAGTCTGTGTGTGTGTGTGTGTCTGTCTGTGGCATCGTAGCTTCCAAACAAATGAACCGATTTTGATTTTCTTTTTTTTGTTTGAATGATGAATAAAGGAGGAGTGTTCATAAGCTACGTTGGATAAAAATCTATCCAAGATGGCCGCCGTTACAAAGATAATGGTTTTGTATGTTTTAAAACAACTCCCACAATATGCGTATCATATAAAAGGGCTTGAGTAGCAGCCTGCAGAATATATTTATTATGACAAATTTCAAATCCCAGATATAGCTGGCGGCACGAAAGTATGATGATGACCTTTATTTTGCGCACTTGTAAAAAAGAACACTTTCTATGAAAATTGGTTTCTGCGCACTCAAGGTCATAAGTATACTTTCTTGCGGCAGACTATAGCCGACGTCAGAAAATTAGATTATTTTAAATTCTGAATTTATATTTTTTATGCGTAATTATTAATTTACTTACTTACTCTGATGTCTCAACGACCCAATTTGCGGTTATGGTTTTCATAGCACAATAGAAAACCTTAGATTTGGACCAGGACAATGTATTATGATGTTGTGACAATTTATATTTAAAAAAAATGTCGCGTTCGGACCACTAGAGGCGCTTGCAGACATGCCTCCTTCCCGACTCGACGATCTATAACAAACTTTTGAATATCACTGCCAGCCAGATTTTCCGTGTCTACTTATTTTGTGCCGATGGCTTCTGCCAATGTCACGTCTAAACTTAAGACGTGCCGAACTGCGACGATATGCTTTCGGTACGTGTTCTCTAGTCCAAGTGCATCCGGTGCAATGGAAACCAAATATCTGAGAGCTTTTGATAATATCAAAGTCAGATATTAGTTATACATCTGAATTCTATATGATCTAAAAGCTTTTGATAATCCATACTATACTTATACTATATGCTTACTATATACCATACTATATATACTTGGTGTCTATCTGTCTGCATGTTTGTGTCTCTTTCAGGGCAAAACGGAGCGATGAATTGACGTGATTTTTAAGTGGTGATAGTTGAAGGGATGGAGAGTAACATAGGCTACTTTTTGCCCCTTTTTAACTCCCCCCACATTTTAGAGAATTGGGGGGCGCGATCGAAGCCGCGGGTAAAAGCTAGTAAGTAAATAAATGAAATGGACCCTCACTATGTACATCATAAGAAAGCTTTTAAGGGCTATATGCGGGACTTTCCGATTACGTGTTTATAAACCGCAAGCAGTCTGAATTTTCGATACAATAAAAAGCCTAAAATATTTGAAATTGTGGTCGTGGTAGTTTAAAATTTGACTAAGGGTATTTTTAAAAAATACATTTGTTTTGTGATTTGATTAAAAAACTCAGGTAGATTTTTTTTTAATTTTCGTGGACGGATGATTAATTTTGAGTATATTTTTAAATGTTTGAGCCAGCGAAGTAAGTAAGTCATTTCATTGATTTATTGTATTAATGATGATGCTTTCTTAAATGCATCTTTATGAATGTCTAATGTATTAATAGTGATATTAATAAAAAGGTAGCATCGCTAGTGGACTAAAAAGAATACACCCTTAAACACTTATGTTACTTAAAATGTCCTATAACCTAAATGTGTATGTTCAGTACGATTCTCTCCGCATCATTTTAAAACAGAGCATGTACGAGTATCGCTAAGCACTTCAAAATTTGTGCCAAATAAAGACATCCCACACTAAACACATTTCAATTTGACGAAACCCGCGTCTGCCCACATCAGCGCATTAGTATTGGGTGTACTCGTATTTGCGACAAACTCGTGATTGGGTATTCCGCGGCGCGCGCGACGCTCAATATTCCGGCTCACGTGTGCGCGGGGGTTTACACGCGCTGTGATTGCCGAGTGCCCCTTTGTGGCTAGCTTAGGGTGTGAACAGATAGAGGACTTTCTTTACGTAAGGGTAATGAATAAAAAAACTAAATGCCTAGTGAGTCTGGGATGACCACTCATCAGAACTCAACAGTCATCGAAGCAGGTAGCAGTCTAAAACGTTCGTTGTAGCAGACACCGTAGTACGGAGCAGTCTAGGGGATGACCACTGTAGCAGTCATCGTGGTACGTAGCAGTCTAGGACAATCGCCGTAGCAGACACCGTAGTACGGAGCAGTCTAGGGGATAACCACTGTAGCAGTCGTCGTAGAATGTAGCAATGTAGGACGATTGCCGTAGCGGACACCGTAGTACGGAGCAGTCTAGGGGACGACCACTGTAGCAATCGTCGTGGTACGTAGCAGTCTAGGGCAATCGCCGTAGTAGACACCATGTCACGTACTGATCTAGGGTAACCGCCGTAACAGACACCGTAGTACGGAGCAGTCTAGGGGACGACCACTGTAGCAGTCGTCGTGGTACGTAGCAGTCTAGGGCGATCGCCGTAGCAGACACCATGTCACGTTTTGGTCTAGGGTAACTGCCGTAGCAGACACCGTAGTACGGAGCAGTCTAGGGGACGACCACTGTAGCAGTCATCGTGGTACGTAGCAGTCTAGGGGACGACCACTGTAGCAGTCATCATATAACATGTATTAGTCTAGGACGACCACTGTGGCGGTCATCCTAGCATGTAGCAATGTAGAACGATTGCCGTAGCAGACACCACGACACGTAACTACGTGTCGTGGTGGTCTTCTAACTAGAAGTCTTGGATGACCGCCATAGCAGACACTGTACATGTAGCAGTCAAGGACGATCATGTAGAAGTCTTGGGAAATCGCCATAGCAGACACCATGTCACGTATTGGTCTAGGGTAACTGCCGTAGTAGACACCGAAGTACGGAGCAGTCTAGGGGACGACCACTGTAGCAGTCATCGTGGTACGTAGCAGTCTAGGGCGATCGCCGTAGCAGACACCATGTCACGTATTGGTCTAGGGTAACTGCCGTAGCAGACACCGTAGTACGGAGCAGTCTAGGGGACGACCACTGTAGCAGTCATCGTGGTACGTAGCAGTCTAGGGCAATCGCCGTAGCAGACACCATGTCACGTACTGATCTAGGTTACTGCCGTAACAGACACCGTAGTACGGAGCAGTCTAGGGGACGACCACTGTAGCAGTCGTCGTGGTACGTAGCAGTCTAGGGGACAACCACTGTAGCAGTCATCGTGGTACGTAGCAGTCTAGGACAATCGCCGTAGCAGACACCGTAGTACGGAGCAGTCTAGGGGACGACCACTGTAGCAGTCATCGTGGTACGTAGCAGTCTAGGGCGATCGCCGTAGCAGACACCATGTCACGTATTGGTCTAGGGTAACTGCCGTAGCAGACACCGTAGTACAGAGCAGTCTAGGGGACGACCACTGCAGCAGTTGTCGTGGTACGTAGCAGTCTAGGGCGATCGCCGTAGCAGACACCATGTCACGTACTGATCTAGGTTACTGCCGTAACAGACACCGTAGTACGGAGCAGTCTAGGGGACGACCACTGTAGCAGTCGTCGTGGTACGTAGCAGTCTAGGGCGATCGCCGTAGCAGACACCATGACATACGTGTCTAAGTTAACCGGTCTAAGTTAACCGTCGTAGTATAGGTACACCGTAGTACGGAGCAGTTTAGGGCAACCACCGGCGCAGTCAGATAATGATAGTTCTGGCGGGTGCAGATGGCGCAGCATGGAATCTAAACGCACCTTTAGATAATTTCAAAATAATTCATGTTTAGAAGACCTCTCTCATACGTGTGAAACCTGTATCATACACTTTTAGGTTAATGCTCTCTCAGTGCTATGGTATGTATTCTCGTAAAAGTTTTAGCTGTGTTTTAGCGGTCCGTCGCGTGACATGCGAATTCCGGTTCTTATGTATATTTATGGTAAGTTTACTAGATGGCAGTCAAGCTCGCTTTATAGGTTTGGTAAAGAATGGCACGTATTAACTTTAGGAAATGACGGCCTGTCGTTTCCACTGAAAACCAACCCACGTTCCATTTATACGCCAATCCATAATGCCTCCTTAACATTCATGTAGGTAAGATAATATATCAATAAAAAAAAGGGAAAAAAAGATGGCGTGACAATTTAGACCATCACAAGCAGGATTGGCAAGTGTTGGGTAGCAATTCTCGTGCACTCGACATTAAAATCGAATAAGAATTTAGTATGCACGAATGTATGAAAATTTTAAATTCGACATCAATGTCGAGTGCATGAGAGTTGGAATTCTTTTCTGTATTTGCCCTTATATCATAATAGGACAAGCAGCCCGCCACACGTCGTTTTCGCCGAGTGAGTCAGGGTACCGGAGGCCCATTTGGGGGGAAGGGGGTTAAAGGTTGGCAGCTGCCAACGGGCGGCGGTGATCACTTACTTAGGTGATCCGTCTGTTCGTCTGCCACCTATAAAAAAAAAGTATCGGTCCGGAAATACCGCAGGCGATAGTTCATTCCATAGATTTATTGGCCAAAAAGGTGCTGAGGATGTAGGTTGCTTGTAAATAAAATAATTATGAAATACCCCAATAAACTAAACGCTACATCAAAGAGTTGGCAAATTAGTTCATTGCAAACTCTCTTAATGAGCGGGACTCATTAAGAATTGAAACTCAAACGAGTTCCAACTCAATTGAAAGTCTGCAAATTGTTAAGCCGAAGTTCCGGGCTGTTTCGTCTAACATTTATTGGTGACGAAAACAATTCATCCCGTGTTTTGGATAAAACTTCAATGGCGGATGGCGTGGAGTGGTTTTTAGGGTTCCGTAGCCAAAATGGCAAAAACGGAACCCTTATAGTTCGTCATGTCCGTCTGTCCGTCTGTCCGTCTGTCCGTCTGTCCGTCTGTCACAGCCGATTTACTCGGAAACTATAAGTACTACAGTGATGAAATTTGATGGGAATATGTGTTGTATGAACCGCTACAAAAATATGAGACTAAATAGTAAAAAAAAGAATTGGGGGTGGGGGCCCCCCATACATGTAACTGAGGGATGAAATTTTTTTTTTCGATGTACATACCCGTGTGGGGTATCAATGGAAAGGTCTTTTAAAATGATATAAAGTTTTCTAAAAAACATTTTTCTTAAAGTGAACGGTTTTTGAGATATCAGCTCTCAAAGTCGTAAAAAGTATGTCCCCCCCCCTCTATTTTTATAAACTACGGGGTATAAAATTCTAAAAAAAATAGAGGTGATGCATGCTAATTAACTCTTTCAAACGATTTTTGGGTTTGATCAAAGTATCTCCTTTAGTTTTTGAGATAGGTTGATTTAACTGTATTTTTAAAATTAATATTCATACATAAAAGTACAAGGCAAAATATCGGGAGAGTTTAGGCTCCATTCACCAGGTGTATAAATTGCATAATAAGTTTATTATATTTGCTGCTACGGAACCCTTTGTGCGCGAGCCCGACTCGCACTTGGCCGGTTTTTTGACTTGTTTATTGCCTGAATTATCCTAAGCCGTGACAAAAAGATAAACTTACAGGAGCCACCAGCCTTACCATGAGTTTGAAATACTATCCTTGCTATCGAAAACTATCGCTTTGTCTCTTTCATTGTGATGCATTTGAAAGAGACAGAGCAGTAGTTTACGTTATGTCAGTTTTAGATGTCAACTCATGGTAGCGCTACTGAGCTGGTTAAGATATAAATGAGTCTTAAAGCAAAAGTAGCAATACTTATCTAACAATGTCATCGAGAAGCAGAGTCAGCAACATCCATTTCGATTTTCAATGGATTTCTTTGTGGTTCTCATTTTATGGTTGTTTCTGTATTTTGTGTTTCTGCGCTTGATTCTTTGGTCGTGTCCCACTGGTGTTGAAATGTAAGAGTCACTTCTGTTTACGCACACATGTCATATATATGCAAAGATATAATATGACATATTAATACCTATCCTGCGTCGATGGCTTATCGTTCAGATTAGCCAAATACATTATAAAAAAGATACACTTTAGTCTATCAATAGGTAGGTACTATTTATAAAGTGGGTAAGTGGGTGGGTAAAATTTATCCTCAAGGATTTTATGTCAAGCAAAAATCGCGAAACACTTGCGCGATTCATCTATTGGTACCGGTCTAAATTCTGAAATGAAGTGCGGGCGGGCTGCTAGTCCTATCTTGTATACTATTTATAAAGAGATAACTTCTATAGACAACGACAAGGCTTATAGGTAAACCGAAAACACGAAACGCTTGCGCGATGTAACATAGCACAGCGCCATCTATTGGTTCATTTCTGAATTACTGTCCCGAAGCGAAGTGAGGGCGGGCCACTAGTTATGATATAAGGGCAAAAACAGAAAAGACCAACGCACGTCACCTTAAAGAAGACTAGACACGGTTTCTTCCGCGCGGTAAAACTTCAAATTATGGCCAAGTTATTTGGCTAGAGTTATCCGGGAGTTTCTTGCCTAACCTATCACAGTCCATGATTTCAGATAATGTTAAAGCTTTGTGTTAAAACAACTGAGAAAGACATTTACTGACATACATTTTATGACACTCTTTATTCAAAAGCGCTACGCGAACTCTTTTTTGGTGCAAACAGCCAAAAAGTAAAGTATCAGCTTAAACACTGTCCCACTGCAGAGCAAAGGCCTTTATCATAAATCAAGTCATTGCTATTATGATGTTTACCTAAGCTTAATCATCACGCTTGCCTAATGCGGGTTGGTAATCACAAACCCGAGCTATGTTCGAAAAATTCGAGACATGGGTACATTTTTGCTTTTTGCGAACAGCCAAGATGTGAAAAAATATTTAATTTGAAACAGCACCTTGGTTGTGTTTCGCCGAGTGAATAAGGGGAACTGGAAGCCCAAAAGGGAAAGGGGGTTATACCTAAGGTAGGCAGCGCACTTGTGACTCCGCTGGTGTTGCGGATGTCTATGGTCGATGGCAATCACTTTCCACCAGTTGATCCGTCTGCTCGTCTGCCATCTATCACATAAAAAAATTCAAACTGAACTACACACGAGCGAAGCTGTGGGCGTATACTAGTGCTACTAAAATAAATTTAGTAACGTCCATACGACTTCTCTGATTAAATTACTGCGGGAAAAATTGCTAATAGTAAATGAAAAGAGGTACACAAAGTATGCATCTGGGTTAACTATTTCAAAATACTTAGTAAGCAACTTTGGACATACATCCATCACTCTCACTCTTAAGAGCACTAAATCGTCTGCTCATATACCTGTCTCGCTCAGTTTAATCGTATTTAAATTTGCATATTTAAAAGGAGCCAGGCAACACCACTATAACACAGTAAGAGAAGCCACAGTAAGGCAACTTTACTTGTGTTTAATCTAGTTTTCAATTAGCACTACGCTTTGACCATGAAGTTGTTGATACTTTGGCTGACCTAAACGAACTTTAGACAGAGGAATCAGATAATAAAGGATAAAAAGAAAAAACTTTCTTTCGGGAATATATACTTATTAAATTAACGAGCACTAGATTGCCGGGAAACGTAAATTGGAAAACGAAAAATGTCATGGCTCAAGAACATACGATTTTGGACTGGCAGTCAAATCCGCCGAACAACTTTTTAGGCTTGCCATGGATAAGCCACGATCTACAGTAATAAAGCGGCTCTTCAAAAAGAAGAAGATGGTAACAAAACCTAACATATTACAAATACGCCATATTTTTATGTACAGGTTACGCACGTGACACTTGAAATTACATCAGGAAAATTTAATAGGATCATTAATAGGCCATAGGCTCATCCAAAACGAAAATTAACGTAAAAAAGGGACTACGCTGTGGTTTGAGTGATAGTACCCGTCCACCACCTATCACATAGAAAAACTTTTAATAAATAACATGTCTTTCAATTTGGCTCCTCACTGAGAGTTGTCTTTGCTGTGTCATATTCTTTCATTTTGTACGCTTTTCTATTTTAGATGAGGATAGGCGGGTATTTTCGCGCTGATGCCCGTGGCGTCACGTCTTTGACTTCAATGCATAAGTACTCTGTGAGCTTTCGTCGCTGTATTTACATCTGTGGAATGTTTTTCCAGGTACAGTGAATCTATCTTATATATATTATCTTCTTCTATTCATACAAAAAAGTATAGAAAAGCTGTGTATATCTTCTTGTGTATATTTATGTAAAAAACAACTGAGGATTAACGACACAGTAACAAAACATTCCTTTTTTTTCAGTTGACTTTTTATTGTTTATGTACTTATTACCTATATCAATCTGTTCGCAAAAATTTCTAAAACTACTGAACGGATTTAAATGGATATTATTTTTATTATATTAGTAGCCGTTTAAAAGTCAAATGGCTACCAGACATATTTTGCGAATAAATGATTTGATTTGACATTCGATAAATCGACTCTAACTGAACTTGATATCGAATAGTGCGTTATAGTTGTAGCAATATATCGTATCGTATCTCTTCTACACGTGGGTTTCAGTCACTCATGCCCAAACGAAAATATCACTATACTACTATGAATGTGTGTGTAATTATTTTTCCTTGCGAAGAAGTTAGTCGAAACAGAATCAAAATAATTTATTTATTCTAAATATGTGATACAGAAATGGTATTCTAGGCTTAATTATTTTGTGCTCTTAATGTACTGTCACCTTCAAGTATACACGAGTACCCAAATTGATCTCAGCCGAAATAGGATCACGATTTCCTCTAACACCTCCCATCAATATAACCGTCAACCGGCATTAACTCAAGAGGAATAAGCCACTCAAACCTCAATTACTGAGCCCAAACCGATCGGAGATGTCATCGCTAAAACCATTCGGGTGCGGAGTCGGCCGCAGTCGCAATCGCAGCGACGTCGCTCGTAGAAATGACGTTTGCGACTCGGTCGAGTGTAAATGATGTGCTGGAGTCGGAATGAACGTCATCCGACCACGATGGCACAACCGCCGTTGAGCTACGAATAGGGTATGGGATAGATGCTGTAGTAGGATAGATGCCTCAGACAACCTGTGCGAATGCTACACTCAGCCCTTAGTGTAGCCTTAGCGTCGACTGGCGGGAGCGAGGGGATGCGCTTGTATTTAAACGAAAGACTATAAGTGTAGTGTTCACAGGTCGCTATATGTTGTTTGAGGCATCTATCCTACTACTGACAATCTATCCCACCTTCAGCCTATTGGGCTATTAATTGAGATTAACTTTGTCTCTAACCTAACTGTGGCCTACTGTACTCTAGTCCGTCAAATGAAATAAAAAACGGGACCGATCTGTGTGGAGACTACTGGGACTAGCCTACCTATGCCCAGCAGGACGTCTGTTAGCTGAAATGATGATGTTGATGATGATGATAAGTATCTATCTACTGGCTAGGCAATTTTCGAGCACTCGACATTAAATTTACCGAGAAATGTCCATCTGATTGCACTGAGTAAACCAGTCTAATGTGTGGATAAGCACAGTTATTACGGACGGAGTTGAAAGGAATTTTAAATTCCAAATAAGTACCAAAGGTACGCAGAAAAATATAAAAAACACCGAAATAATAAAACCAATCGCACCCCGTTGCTAAGCCCACTGACTATCAACAACATCTAGCAACGGGGTTGCCAGCCAATCTATCGTTAACACCAGTATTAACGCATCCAAATTCGTTTCGTAGCTTCGTTCAGAAGGTCGGTCTCAATTTAAAGCCGGGACTATTCTGTACTGGCATTTCGATCACGCGGCGGCTTGATGACCCGGGCGGCTATGATTTACCCAACATCCTTGTCTTATAAACACATCTTAACATTCTTCACTGCACAGTAAAAAACAAAGAACATGAAAGAAAAGATTGCCATTAGGTACCTACGGAACAGTTTGCCCGAAGACATTCGCTGGAAATTAGATAAGAATATTTTTAAGAAAAAACTTAAAAATCTTTATCTGTCGAGCTTCGATTACCTAGCCTATTAGTTTTTCTATGTCAGAGACCATGATCCTGCAGACGGATTATAAAAATAGTTTTGCGGGACTAGGTACTGGACTTTTTATATAAAAGTTATTTGATTAATAAATAAAAAAATGTTGACTGATATCTATAACACAAGTGATTACGCTACTTAGTACAGAGTCAGGTTAATGTATGAGATGTTGCGAGAATTCGAAGGTACAACTTTCTGGGTAGTAAGTTACATTCTCAACTGACATACTAATTTATTCTAAGCTTTCAATGAAACACACAATCCGGATTAGAGACACAAACTAACAAGGGTGAACGAGTCAATTTCCGTCATGTCTGTGTAATTGATTAATTGTCGTCCGCAGTGACGTATGCGACCGCGGCTGACCACTAACCACATACCCTACTTGAGGTCTAGCGACCTTGTAAAGCTTGGGATTTAATTTAGATGGAATAAGATGGATTTAACGCTCCGTTGGTCTAGTGGCTTGAGTAGAGGCCGTGATCTCGGGGGTCCTGGGTTCAGTACCGATTTTTTCGAACATAGCTCGGGTTTGCGGTGACCAATCCGCATAAGGCATGCGTGGTGATAAGATGACTTGATTTCTATGAAGGAGGTATTTAGTCTGCAGTGAGTCCGAACGAAGGGTCAAAAATTCGACTCCAAATAAACACCTCACCAATAGCAAAATATTTTGAGTTCCATAGCCAAATGGCAAGAAACAGAGCTCTTACGGATTGTCTTTCTGTCTGTCTGTTCGTCTGTATTTTTTGGTTCGGCTATTTTCTTCCGATACTCTAAGAGCGTTTTCCCCCCCTCTTCTTTCAATCAGCCCAAATATGAAAATGAACGTTACTTGCAGCTACGGAACCCTTAATAGGCAAGTCCGACTCGCACTTGGTCTGTTTTTTTCTTTTTCACGATACTAAATTTATAAGTTTTTACAAACGCGAAGGTCGTCAAACTCTGCACAAACTTTTTAAATTCAACGAGACACCCTCTATTTTTGTTTCAATACACAGACTAGGTAATTAAAGGCCAACGCGAGGTCAGTAAATATTTAACCCACTCGAGTCTAGACTAGCATACAGGTGAACATAATTACAATGATAGGTTTAAAAACACACCTGGTTAATGAGAGGACTTGTCGAGAATAGCGCCGCTTATTCATTTAAAAGGACTGTAGCGATTATGAAACAATTAAAAAAGTCAATACTTAAAGGAAAAAATAATAGCTTTTTAAAAAATAGTTATATACTTGTGTAATATTATCAAAATTACCGATCACATTTATTCAAATAAACCAAAACTCACAATTTTCTTTCTTGATTTTTTACCCACGAATAACTCATTGACCAATGCTCAAAGAAAATTTAAAAAAATCAAAAGGGATTCTTGAAACGAAATTTCATAACAATTTTCTTTCTAATGAACAAGAAAGGAATGTTCAAAAGAGGACGTCACTCTTGCCTCCACAGACGTCACAGAAAAATAAATATTTCAAATTCATAAATGGAACACATCAAAAAGAGCGCGAAACAATCGCTCACTTTTTCTCCTTTTCAACAGCGAACAAAGGTTTGCTTGCTGCGGGCGAGACGTGTCTTGAGTAACGCTTTATCCCAAAGACCAGTGTAAGCGGAACTTCCCTGTCCCTCTTTCCACTTCATTGTTTGGTGAGAGAGAGGAGTTTATATCAACTCGGAAGGGTCAGCTCGAACTGGCCACTTTACACATGTCTTGCTAGGAGACATAAAACGGATATACACTGTTTTGAAACAAGAACTGCGGCGTGTCATGTATCCGTCCGCGGGTTGTCACACTGACGTCTTTTAGTTGTTGTTTAGTTTTTTTTTTCACTCTGCACTTTGCGGGGCAAAAGAGTGATTATGTGCCCTGATTTCCTAGAAACTTTTTTGCCCATTTTGGGCAAAACGTTGAGGAAAATGTTGGTTTACTTTGATAATCTTTTGGGTAATAATTCATGATTCTATATTATCGAATTTCTATTTTTATAACATTCCGAATTTGATCCTTAAGTGATTTATGGGACCGGATATCTTACTCTTTTCCGGATTATTTATTCCGTTCAATCAATACTCCTTCTTTCCTCTGCCTAAAGGTAGTCTGGAAAAAATCGCTACACGCGATAAGACCGCCTTATTGTACTGTTTACTGCTGTTGTTTCGTCTGCTCGTCTGCCATCTATCACATAAAAAAAAAATTTATTCAACTAAAAACTGCAACAAAGTAATATTAAAAGTCGTTTTCGCGTGAAGCTTTTTCCGTTTATAAATCACAGGCAACAAACCACCAGCAACTACCGAGAAAGATGGAGCAAGTTTAGATGGATTCATGCTTTCTCTGAATAGTGCGTATTAGTAGTAGTTACTTACCTACATATTTTTTTTGTTTACACAACACCTCTAATGACCTGACTCCGTACTAAGTAACTAAAGCACTTGTGAAAGATAACAGACAACAGAGGAAACACAAATATAATACTTAAATACATATAACACGCAGACGTTGAGCAAACCCAAGTGTTCATCACACGATCAGTCTTTGTCCAGGGTGGGGATCGAACCCACGACCTTTGGCGTAATGAGGCCGGGTCACTACCAAGTAGGTACGCTATCCGGTCTGTATACAATGATCATTTACAATAGCAATTCTTGAATGAGCGATTTTTTTTATTTTTTTTATGTGATAGGTAGCAGACGAGCAGGCGGATCACCTGATGGTAAGCAATGCCGCCGCTCATGGACACCTGCAACACCAGTAGAGTTACAAGTGCCCTGCCAACCTTTAAACCCCTTCCCCCCGGGTGGGCCTCCGGTACCCTCACTCACTCGGCGAAACACAGCACATTTTTTTTTTATTTGGGAGAAGATAATAATTATAAAGGAGCTTACCAATGCTCCTTTCTCAGTACTTATGTACAGTGGCCAGCACATGAAGTTACTACAATCTGTCAAATTTCCTCAGTTGATATTGAACCAAACACGTTTGACATAAAGTCAGGTTCGATTGAAGAAATTTGACAGATTGTAGTAACTTGATGTGCTGGCCACTGTACATAAGATAGCACATGCGTCCGGTACGTTACCGGTACTGGTTGAGTAAATGAGGGTAGCCTCATTTACTCGAGGAAACCTTACCCCAATGCAGATCCCCGGCTACGAAGCAACTGTTTTGGACACAATCTGGAATGACACGCTAAAATAATATTGGAACAAAAAAGATACCTAAAAATTACATAGAGTGGAAACCCCGACGTGAAAACAGCCTAGAAAGCGATAGAGGGACTTTGATGTGCCCTACTTAAAAGACTGGACTACAGTGGCTCTTGACCACGTTGAAACGCGGATGGGGTAGTTTTTGTCCTACTTTTTTTTTATGTGATAGGTAGCAGACGAGCAGGCGGATCACCTGATGGTAAGCAATTGCCACCGCTCATGGGCACTTGCAACACCAGTGGAGTTACAAGTGCGCTGCCAACCTTTTATCTCCTTCCCCCCCGGGTGGGCCTCCGGTACCCTCACTCACTCAGCGAAACACAGCACAGGGGCTGCTTCACGCCGGTTTTCTGTGAAGCAGTGGTATCACTCCGGTCGAGCCAACAGATTCATGCCGAAGCGTGGCTCTACCACAGTTACCTACTGTGACAGTACTCATAATAATACCAGCAAGATCCTATCCAAATACCTGGCATAGTTCCCTTCTTGTCTCCAATAGTCCTTGCATCTCACGGATGCTAACTTTGGTTGTATCTCTTCAATAGTGCAGACAGCGTCCGTATCTAGGTGTACACATCCCCACTTTCATTATTGTGTCTCAAAGCGGCCTCTACGTAGTCCAAAAGGACCGGCCACCGTGCCTTGATTTCCCGTAGGAGAGATACAAATAATAAACATAGGTACCAGCTACATTCTTACGTATGAAAAGCACAGTTATACCTACCCACAAAGATGCACATTAAATTGTATGTCACGGAAAAAGAGTCTGGCGCTCCACCAAATTGCACCGGATCGCTATCTGTGCGCCACTGATGGCTTTAATAGTGGTACTTAATACTTGTACACAAATCTATGTGATATTTCTACCTTTGGCTCGATGTTGAGGGAAAACATCGTGAGGAAACGGATCGGACAGTTCCTCAAACTTCTGACCGTGTTCATCCGTTAAAGGGTTGCGAAGGTCGCTTCATTGTAATTGCCATACTTTCGCAAGTAGGAATTACCGCTGATGAGTGAGTCTTTATACAGGCATGCCCCCTTTTCGATGCAATTTCATAATAAGCAAGTACATGAGACAGGATGACACGGCGGCTTCGATGGCTCAGTGGCTAAATTGTTCGCCCGAAGCGCGAAAGATCCCGGGTTCGAATCCCGGTCAAGCCAATTGAGGAAACTACATTTTCTAAGTTGTCTTGGGTCTGAGTGTTCTAGGTTGACGCCCCCAGTTAATTATCTTCACTTGGTACTGGCCTGGCACCTGGTAGTGGCCATAGTTTGAGACTAGGTTGATTGGTGTGATGTCTGGCGCATTTATTGATCTAGACACGCGGGAGCGTGTCCAGCCAAGGAGAAAAAAAACAAAATTGGCGACTAAGCGAACAAGGGTAATATTACACGAACCATTTAGAGCGACTTTTGACCCCCTTATAACTCGAAAACTATTACACACAAACGTGTGAAATTTGGCATGTAGAATGAGATGTGCAAGATAATTACACGTTCCAAATTTCATGAACATACCTTTAATAGTTATTGAGATATTATTGTCCAAAAATCGTCATTTTTATCAACTATAGATAGACGAAAATTATTTCCTAGTTCCAGATGACCTAGAAAGTTGAAATTTGGCATACAGATAGGTAATTGGGTGTATATTGAGGGAAAAATCCGAAAATGCGAATTTTTTATATAATTACTAAATAATTTCTATAGAATGTTTCTATGAAGCTAACAATCTTTGTTATAATTATTAATTTCGACGACTCCAAATGTAACCGGACAGCCGAGTGGTGTACGCTTTGGTCCAAGAAGTCTGAAGTTCCGAGTTCGAATCCTAGAAATATATTTTCCTTTTTTTAAGTTCTATTGGGTATTTTATTTATTAAAATGTATTTGTTTATTCTTTTTTTACGTTTTATTAGGTATTTAGTTAACTATATAAAAATATTTTGAAAATTATGAGCACTATCAGTAAAATTAAACAAGCCAAGAAAAACCAAACAAAAAGATCTCTTCAATACTCAACTTGCCTTTATTTTTTTACAATAATTAAAACAACGATAGAAATAAATTTTAATAAATTTCCCAGACTGTAATGTATGAAAATATTAGTTTCAAATTAAACCAATAGATGGCGCTTGGTGTTCAGGACATCACTCAAACATTTCGCTTTTTAGGGTTCTGTAGTCAACTAGGAACCCTTATAGTTTCGTCATGTCTGTCTGTCTGTCCGTCTGTCTGTCTGTCCTGGCTCGTTCTCCGCCGTTTCTGCACCGATTGCCACGAAAATTGGTGGAGAGATGCAAAATAATTATTTTTTAGACATTTCACATTTATGTTTTTGATGGGATAGAGTATTCCTAAAAAACCCACTCCTTCTGATGTAGCCGATGTCTTTAAAGTACACATAAGCATACGTATACTCTAGGCGTAAGGACCTTTGTACCCTTATTAAACTACATTGACTGATTTTCAAAAACTCCTTTTATTATTAAGTGGTGTGACTGGAGGTTATTCCAAAAAGAGACACATTATAATCTTGCAGCCTTTGATCACAAAATACTCACAGAAGGATTCGAAGTTGTCCTTGAAATCGTAGAATTCGATATTGTTACATCAGAATGTCGTATGATATCGTGAGGCCAATTCTCGGTTTTCGCCTTCTATGTCGAGTCGACTTCATGAAACGCATAGACCAAAAGGAGAACAAGATAAGGACTGTCGACAGTAATCTGTGTTGGTTGTGCGTTCCATGAAGACAGCTGGACATAGAAGGCGAAAACCAAGATTTAGCGTCCATGTCTTTCCCAAGCGTTCGTCTCTATGATTCACGGCGAGATCCCAGTAAGTGTGCAAGCATGTGTGCGTAGCTTATTTCGCAGGCTGTGTACTGTGTAGGCAGCTAACTTTCTGTGTGTAAATTATTTTGTTCTTTTGATTTTTGCTTCTTTCCCTCGTACTTTTTGAAAAAAAATAAGACCTGGCAAGAAGTAGTGACGGTATAAGTACTAACTACCTACAAGCGTGAAAGGTTCTTAATGTAATGGACGTTAGGAAGTTTTAATATACACCACACTAATAGAACTGGGGCGGGGAAATACAGGCGACTACGATAGCAAACTAAATATTTTTTATCGAAATGAAAAAGTTTTAAAATCCTTGACATTTTAATACAATTAGCATACAGCCTTTTGTGGCTGCGGCCATCTTGTATTTAAAAAATCATATTTGAGGTTCTGCTACTCAAGCTTTTGATTTGATACGTATATTGAAGGGAATTAGGTCAAAATAATAAAGCCTACCTGATTTTGTGGCGGCGGCGATCATTTAAGATACTCGGCTATCTAACAAAGCTAAGAACATCCCTGGCTATAGGTACCTATAACATTTTAATAAAAAAAAAACAATATTCAAATCGGCTCACAGTTTGTTGCCTCTAACATAAAAAATATGTGTCATAATAAAATTATTTATCGTTGATCATTAATAATATTTCATTTCTGAATTAAATTATTTGAAGTTAAGTAATTTGGTTAAAATGATATCAATATTTTGACCTATTTGTAAATAAACAGACAACCAATTAGTGAATTCGCTTGATTTCCGATAAAATTAATTTAACATTTCTAAAATGTATTGTAAATGTATTAACGTTATGACATCAGCCTATATACCTACCTACTGTCCCACTGCAGGCAAAAGGTCTTAAAGTCAACGCTAATGACGCTATCATGATGGGATTAGGCTTCATCACGCTCGCATCACGCATATTCGTAAATTCTGAACATACTTTTTGCTCGACGATCAAAGAAGACGCATCTTTGTGGATCATGTTATATACGCTGCGAACAAAGTCGCCAAGGACCTCCACGATAGTGTGGAATCAATGGGACCAAATAAAATGACTAACTTGACGTCGGAAGCCTCTTTTTTTATTGCTGAGTCTGCTTAAATATAGTTAGTATCATAAGTTTTCTCGTATCTATTGTTTTGTGCATGTCTACTGTCATCATGATTCACGGCGAGATCCCAGTAAGTGTGCAAGCATGTGTGCGTAGCTTATTTCGCAGGCTGTGTGTGTACTGTGTAGGCAGCTAACTTTCTGTGTGTAAATTATTTTGTTCTTTGATTTTTGCTTCTTTCCCTCGTACCTTTTGAAAAAAAATAAGACCTGGCAAGAAGTAGTGACGGTATAAGTACTAACTACCTACAAGCGTGAAAGGTTCTTAATGTAATGGACGTTAGGAAGTTTTAATATACACCACACTAATAGAACTGGGGCGGGAAATACAGACGACTACGATAGCAAACTAAATATTTTTTATAAAAATGAAAAAGTTTTAAAATCCTTGACATTTTAATACAATTAGCATACAGCCTTTTGTGGCTGCGGCCATCTTGTATTTGAAAATCATATTTGAGGTTCTACTACTCAAGCTTTTGATTTGATACGTATATTGAAGGAATTAGGTCAAAATAATAAAGCCTACCTGATTTTGTGGCGGCGGCGATCATTTTAAGATACTCGGCTATCTAACAAAGCTAAGAACATCCCTGGCTATAGGTACCTATAACATTTTAATAAAAAAAAAACAATATTCAAATCGGCTCACAGTTTGTTGCCTCTAACATAAAAAATATGTGTCATAATAAAATTATTTATCGTTGATCATTAATAATATTTCATTTCTGAATTAAATTATTTGAAGTTAAGTAATTTGGTTAAAATGATATCAATATTTTGACCTATTTGTAAATAAACAGACAACCAATTAGTGAATTCGCTTGATTTCCGATAAAATTAATTTAACATTTCTAAAATGTATTGTAATGTATTAACGTTATGACATCAGCCTATATACCTACCTACTGTCCCACTGCAGGGCAAAAGGTCTTAAAGTCAACGCTAATGACGCTATCATGATGGGATTAGGCTTCATCACGCTCGCATCACGCATATTCGTAAATTCTGAACATACTTTTTGCTCGACGATCAAAGAAGACGCATCTTTGTGGATCATGTTATATATCGCTGCTGGAACAAAGTCGCCAAGGACCTCCACGATAGTGTGGAATCAATGGGACCAAATAAAATGACTAACTTTGACGTCGGAAGCCTCTTTTTTTATTGCTGAGTCTGCTTAAATATAGTTAGTATCATAAGTTTTCTCGTATCTATTGTTTTGTGCATGTCTACTGTCATCATTATTTAAGGTGTCCCCCAAGGTCCAGCCTGAAAACCAGCGCTGCAGCAGCTGCTCGCGGCTGCAGCATCATGCTGAGGCTGAACCTTGTTGGCTGTAACTTCTGTTTCTTTATGTTGTATTTTTCTCTATGCGTAAAAGTATTGTGGTCAATACATGTTTTCTTACTCTTTTTCATACCTATGTTTCTTCTCCAAATGTTCGCTGGTCTAAATATCAGTGTGTATAAAAGTTGTTAGAAAAGTACCTTAGCTCCCACGTGCTCACTCGTTCGGAAATTAAAAACATGGCTTTTGAAGTTTTAAAGGGAAAAGTTTTCCGACGCAATGCCTACATTTTTAATGTATTTATTGCCAAGTCTCGCAGGATTTTTTGTATTTCATTAGTTTGGCCATATTTTTTTCTCGCAAAAGTTTTTTGGCTGACTGCCGGCTAGGAAAAAAATAAATGAGTTTGGATGTCTAAAACTATAGGGAGTCTAAGTTTTTCATGAGCTACGCCTGACATGATTAGGTAGACACGCATTATTGTGTGGTGTAAAAAAAACCAATGGGATGTGAGGGAGTTATGACAGTCAAAACGTGATCATGAGAGAGCCAAGCTTCTGCATGAATGCCGGTTTGCGAAAGCGACCGACTGAAATTTAAAGGTTGACAGAGCACTTGTATGTAACACCATTGGGGTTAGTCTATTACCATCAGGTGATCCGTCTGTTCGTTCGCCTATCCCATAAAAAATACCGATGCCAACTTCCAGACTTCAAGCTACGCTGAGAATTTATTTAAGAAAAACTAAGATACAAATTTTGGCCCGACCCAGGGATCGTACCTGGGACCCCAACCACAGCTATAAAGTGCGACCCACTACGCCACCGAGGGACCCACTAAGCTATAATTTAATATGGAGGTCAAAAGAGACTTTATTGACACCAAGTTTTCACATAAACTGGGACCTTTTCTAAGAAATTCTTAAACTGTCCACGAATGAAGAGATGAATACAAAGTTATGCGCCAGATGTAGTCAATTTTGTTTTAAAACCGGTCAAGAGCGAACCGTAAAATATTACCTACTAGACTGCATACAAATATTGCTGACCTCATCTCATTTTAGTGTTTATTTCCTGTTTGCGTCCAAAGTCATTGTCAGAGCCCGGGGTACTTAGACCATGATTCAGGATTTGGGGAGTCTGGTAAATGAAAAGCTTATTATCATCATCATCATTTCAACCATAGACGTCCACTGCTGGACATAAGCCTCCCCCAAAGTTGCTCCACACAGATCGGTCCTGTGCCACCCGCATCCAATGGACTCCCCGCGACCTTCACCAGATCGTCGGTACATCTGGTGGGAGGCCTGCCACGGCTGCGGCCTCCTGCGCGTGGCCTCCCACTCAAGGACCTTTCCACCCCAACGGCCGTCTGTTGCTGCAATATGCCCTGCTTATTATATAGCTTACCGAATAGCTGTCAAGATTGAGACGACGTCCTGTTGGTAGATCAACTGCCCATTGGTTCAGACCAATTGTTTCCCCGCTATTACAATATCACCAGTGGAGTTACAAGTGCGCTGGAAGGATGAGGTCGAAAAAGAATTGCGCGGACTCTCGGCAGATGACTGGCAGGAGGTGGCACAGGATCGACCAAGATGGAGGCTCTTATTATCGGAGGCCAAGACTCACTATGGGTCGGTGCGCCAACCTAGTTAGTCATTATGATGATGATGACTGACTGAAAACTGAAAAATCCCGTTTTAACCGAAAACACCAGACAAACGCCTAGAAATATCTTAGGCAAAAATATTTAACGTAAACATTTAGATAAACCCCAACTATTTCAGAGATAGTATTAATAAAATGGTCGGTCGAAGAACCCATGGGGATTGTTTCGACAAATTGGGACTAAGGAATTTAATATAAATCCGGGGTGAAAAGGGGTTGGCTTCTCGGCCATGATTACTAGTTTGTGACGGTTGGGTTATACAGGGGTTTGGAATAATGGAATGAGAAGAAACGAACATTTTTCAGGGATTTGATTATATTATTTGATTAATATATTTTTAGATGTTGTTAATTGATCACCATACTAACAACTAACGTAGTTACCAAAATTACTAAATATTTGCTAAATGAAAGCTATTATATACTGCTTATACTACTATATTAAATTTTAAGAATTCATCAAAGGGTTGAGGTGGGACTCGAACCTACAACCTTATACTTACATTCCGGGTGGCTGGTCTACCAATTAAACTAACCGGACCCGTATGGTGTTAGGCCGACGAAATTCGGCCGGCTTTTGGCGTAAGCCAAGTTTCGAATATAAATACAGACATATAAGCACAAAAAAAAGGTAATATTAATTTGTAAAGTACGAAGTGTAAAGAATGATAGGCAAGATTCTGTCCGCCGTTATTGGAAAAAGATACGATTCAGTATCTAACAATTTGAATCTATTGGAGTCGCTAGTGTGGCTTACCCTCTTCCTTATGGGGCTACAATGACGAAACTAGCGCCGAAACCTAATTTACGCTGATAGTGGCGACAATATGACATTTTGTAAGAAAGTAAAACTACAAACATAGATGCAAACAAATTGGGTTTTTCAAGACGCAATAGGTAGGATATTTTTAACACGCTACAAGTAACAAATATGTTAATTATTTCTAAAAGTGGTAGTTTTTAGCAAATAAGTATGTTAATTATTGCTAAAAGTGGTAGTTTAGTAGTCGCCACAATCAGTGTAAATTGGTTGGCGGTGCGAGTTTCGTTGATATAGCCCCTTAAGAGACCCTCTATACTCGCAATAGAGAAGTATGGTAGGTACGAGTGTATAAAAAAAAACTTTAATATAAGACATCCTGTATACACTCAGCGATTCCTCCCAGTATTATAAATTCTAAGGACCACGCGAATGCTGCAGATAAGAATCCAGATTAAAACTCCCCCGAAGTAGTCGCCAGTAAAGTGGTTTAATAGTTAGAGAGTATCATTTAATGACCCGGTCCTGTTGTGTAACTGCCAAATTGGGAACCGCACTTACAATATTTTGTTTTATTGTTGTAGCAGAAGGACTGTTTTTGCGTGAATCTTTTGGCTTTATTAAGAGTTCAAAGTACTTGAGAATCATGAAAATCGGCGTCTTACTGGCCAGAACGTTGACCTTATATTGCTACTATGAAACAAAATATGTTTAGTAATTCTTAATTTGAATTTCGAATAGTTAGCTTAGAACCGCATTTTTTTTTCTTTAAATATAGTAGGTATTTACTTTCATACAGATATTTCGTCAATTCCATGGTTATTTAATTTTTTTATTAATTTCTGATTCTGACCATCTTCCATTCACATCAGCGTATTTTTTCTTGCGTTCATTAGGGTGATCGAGATAGTGATTGCCCACTTAAGAAATTGACACTAGTTTTATTTCAATATAATCCTTTACTTTAACATTAAGAAATCAGAGTGTAATTATTTGACAACGTTAATAGTTTAGCATTGAGATAAGTTAGCAATAATTCAAACATCTAAAGAATATTTTATAATTATAACGTATAACAAAAATATCTCCTAAAAACACAGTGATTGCCCACTTGACACAGTCATTGCCAACCAAATGAGACAGTGATTGCCAACTATACCGCACGTTGTATTTCCATAAAAATACTATTAAATACTTAAAATTTTAGATCTTTCGTAAGTTTTTGTGCGTTTAAGATATATTTCTAAGCTATTGAAATCAGTAACATCATCCAAATAAGATACCATTGACTAAGAAAACCCGTTTAGTTTCAAAATCTAGTAAAATCGTCAAATTGTTCTATCTAGTTTCTCGTTATCTCAGCGAATAAATGGAAAGTACCAATTTTACAAAAGGTAAGTAGATACAGTTTTGAGGTTGTCGGAGGCCCAATGGGGGGTGAGGGGAGGGGGGAGGGGTTAAAACATTGGCAGCATACTTGTGACTCCACTGGTGTTGAGTATGTGCGTTGGCATTCGCTTACCATCAAGTGATGCGTGTTTTGACTGCACATTATATATAATAAGCAATGCTGCCGCCCATGGTCACCTGCAACACCACTGAAGTCACAAGTGCGCTGCCAACCTTTTATCCCCTTCCCCCCCGGGTGTGGGCCTCCGTTTCCCTCACTCACTCGGCGCAGGGGCTGCTTCACGCTGGTTTTCTGTGAGGCAGTGGTATCACTCCGGTCAAATCGGCCCATTCATGCTGAAGCGTGGCTCTCCCACAGTTGAAATTTGAAAGTTTTTTTCTAATTATTACTAACTGCAACCATCATTTGGTAAGTAATTTTTATATGTGATAGGTGGCTCACAAGCATACGGATCACCTGATGGTAAACGATTTCCATCGCTCATAGACACTCGCAACAACAAGGGGAATCACAAATGCGCTGCTAACATTTTAACTCCTTTTCCCCCTTCATAGAGCCTCCGGTACACTCACGCGTTAGCGCCGCTTGACTTTGGTTTTTTGTGATTATAGAATCACTCCGTTTAAGCCGGCTTATTCATACTGAAACGTGCTCTCCCACGGTAAAATACATAATATAATTACTGTATATATTTGGTTGTTCTTCTTACCACCTTTCCTCCAAGATTTTCGGTAGCAGATCAAATTTTCCCCTATTTTTAGGTCAACTTTTTGTAAAAAGCAGTTTTTTCAAAACTCCTTGTACCTAGACCTAGATATAAAGAAAGATACAGGATATAAAGAAAATATTCGGTTCGATTATTATATCCCTCACGTGATTTAGTAAATACCTACCCGGGCAATCACTGTCTCATACCCATGGCAATAACTGAATTCTGGTATGGCAATAACTGAATTTGTCATATTTTAGGTACAGTGATTGCCCACCCCCTTAAAATACTTAATGGAATAAAATTACGCCGCGATAACTGCTTCGAATGAAACATTAAAGCTTTAACTAACACGTCGTTGTGCTTTAACCGCTCAAAAAAGAAAATTAAAGTGATACAAACTTCAAAACTACAAAATGTATCCTTAACAAATTCTGTAAGGAATTCGCATTTATTGAAGTGACGGACACCCGCTGTCCAAAAACTGCCATTACAATATTTGTATTGAAAATTTTGCCAAATGTCTTATTTAGAACTCTAGTTAACAGTATCCTAGTGTTATTTAACGGATTTAATGTAAAACTACACCTTTGAAAATAAGTTAAAATGTATGTTAACCTTAATTCTGGCAATCACTATACACTGGGCAATCACTATCTCGGTTACCCTATTTCTACAAACATTTTTAAAGCAAAGATGCAGCGCTGAAATAAGATATTTCAAAAAGAGAACGTCAAATCGGTTTTAGTTTTCTGCTTGACAAATGGGTTGTCTAGCCAGGACGTCGGGAAAATGTTCTACCTTTAAACTAAATCACATATAGAAAAGTTCTTTTGCAACTTTCTTACAAAGAAATATTTTTAAGTGATTAATTTTGAGTTTCGAACAGTTCGGAAAGCCTAATAAATTAAAAACGAGGTCAGTTAATTAAGCTTAGAAAAAAAGTGGCAAAAAGCGAGTGGTATGTAGATGCAGGTCAATTTTTGTAGAATAGGAAAAACTCTGGGGTAAATTTGACCTATGATATGAAGTTGTAAAAGGAAAAATCCTACTTGATATTGCTGATTATGATTTTTGTGAAGTAAAAAAAAAGTTCCAACCAAGGCTAATTGATTCAAGTGACATTTTTGCGATATTGAGTTGTATACATATTTTGAATCAGCATTTATTTCTCTATCGTTTGAGCTCGATTTCAACATTTAGAAAAAAAATGGCGCCTGAATTAAATAGCCTTGGAACCCTCGATATAATAATATTCAGGGATGATTTTATAATCCACATAGTTACAAGTGCTTTTATTGGCTAGACTGTAAACATCCATCAAAATTTACATCATCATAATCGCTTTACTGCCAAAATGAAGTAAACAACATTATTTTGTGAACTTTTATCATTTTGGAGAGAAGTGAGAAAACTATGTTGGTTATTCAAAATATTGTTTTTGTATTATCACTACCTTTTAGGTTTCTAAGTCTGCAAATTGGCGGTCATACTTCTTGTCTTCGGCCGTTGGGGTGGAAAGGTCCTTGAGTGGAGGCCACGTGCAGGAGGCTGCAGCCATGGCAGGCCTCCCACCAGGTGGACCGACGATCTGGTGAAGGTCGCGGGAGCCCATTGGATGCGGGTGGCACAGGACCGATCTGTGTGGAGAACTTTGGGGGAGGTCTATATCCAGCAGTGGACGTCTATTGGCTGAAATGATGATGATGATGACTTCTTGTCTCGGAAAGCAAGATAAGATGTTGGTCCTTCGCCCGATCTCTCTTCATCATGTCACACTCGTGTCCCGCCAAATCAAGAGTGTAAGGGAATAGAGAGTGCACCAGTGTTTGCGCACACACTTAAGCGCTTACCATCAGTTGATACTCATATGTCACCTTTTTTTTATTTAGCCTGTTTGATCCCACATCTGGGCAAAGGCCTTCCACTGGCGCCTATTTGCTGCCGTTATTTCCCAGTCCCGGGAGTGTTGATCCAAACCGTCACGCCTGCCTCTTAGGCGACGGCCATCTGCAGGCTGCCACTGCGTGACAATTTGCAGAATGCACCCGGAGAGATGGACCATATTATTATGCCACTTATGACATCACTCATAGAAAACCGGCGTGAAGCAGCTCCTGTGCTGTGTTTCGCCGAGTGAGTGAGGGTACCGGAGGCCCATCGAGGGGAAGGGGATAAAAGGTTAGCAGCGCACTTGTTGCATGTGTTCATGGGCGGCGGCAATTGCTAATCATCAGGTGATCCGCCTGCTCGTCTGCTACCTATCACATAAAAAAAAAACTACCAATGCAGGACGGTACAGGAAGAAAGTGTGTTTCTATGGAACAAAGAAAACAATCGTATTTATGCAAACCAGCAACTGCAACGCTACGCTTACAGCCGTTACTATACAATATACTCTTAACGCATTTTTCCGGGCGAATGCCGACGAATAAACTCGGGCGGAGGCGAATGCCGCCCGCGCCGCGGTGTCCCGCTGCGTGCCGTATTGAGTTTTGGTCCAACTGTAGGTGTTGTAGCGTTTTTAATGTTAAAAAGTATTAACAATCATATAGTTAACACATATAAGTGAGGATTCCGACGAATAAACTCGGGCGGAGGCGAATGCCGCCCGCGCCGCGGTGTCCCGCTGCGTGCCGTATTGAGTTTTGGTCCAACTGTGGGTATTGTAGCGTTTTTAACGTTAAAAAGTATATTAAAATTGGATAGTTTTTTTATGATATAGGCAGACGAGCCGACAGATCACCTGATAGTAAGCGATTACCGCCGCCCATGGACACCTGCAACACCGGGTGTCACACGTGCGCTGCTTACCTTAACCCCCCTTCCCCTGGATTGGGCCCCCGGTACCCAAATTAAATTAACATAAATATATTAATTAGGTTTTAAAATTGTAAAGTTATATGTGTTAATAAAAAAGAATTTGAATGAATAGTCTCGGTCGGACGCGAATGCCGCCCGCGCCGCGGTGTCCCGCTGCGTGCCGTATTGAGTTTTGGTCCAACTGTGGGTATTGTAGCGTTTTTACCGATAAAAAGTGTTTTTTAAATTGTAAAGTTAGCTCCTTTATTAAAGAATTTTAATCAATAATATCGGTCGGAGGAGAATAGCCGCCCGTAGTTGCGGTGTCCTGATTTGAGTTTCCTCTGTTGTCTTAGTAACAGACAGTGCTTATGCTACGTAATACGGAGTACTTATGTTTAGCGAGTTGTAGATTTTAAAAGGATTTTAAACTGTTAAGTGAGAAAGAAAAATAAGTGAGAATTCCAACGAATCCCGGTTAGATGCGATGGCATATGTGTCCACAGTGTCCTGCTGCGCAATTTACCTTATATAGTTTTGATATAACTATGTTTCTTTAACGTTTTCAAGTCATACTTACCTATGTAGGTATACATACATTCGCGGAATATATAGCCATACCTGTGTTTAATTTCTGTACAATTTGCCTATGGTGTTGTGATCGGCACACTTCTTTAACTTGCACCACACAGGATGTCGCATGACAGAATTTTGCAACTATTTTGAATTCTGAATAAAAAAGTTATTTTCTTCCTTGAAGTCTCATGTAAATATTACAAATATTATAAACACGCACACAAATTATTCCGCAAATAAAAAGTTTCATTTGTCGAAATAATATTCAATAAGTACAATAGCATTTGTACATGAAAATGAAAAAATAAATTAAAGTCGTGTATCGACGCACGAAATATTTGGTTCCGTACCACAATTTAAATATCTTTGCCACAAATGTTTGCACTGTTCATCAACATCATCATTTCAGCCAATAGACGTCCACTGCTGGACTTAGGCCTCCCCCAAAGTTCTCCATACAGATCGGTCCTGTGGCTCCCGCATCCAAGGGACTCTCGCGACCTTCACCAGATCGTCGGTCCACCTGGTGGTCTTTTCATTGTTAATTATCTTCTATTAATTGAAGTTAAAACACTGTAATCACAAATTACAACAATGTCTTTAGTGAAAAATTACTAAAGTCGATTTATTTTATTAAATTGAACGCTATTATTCTAGTCAGAATGGAATGGCTATTGGCTGATACTATTACATTTCAGAACTTGGGAATTCCGCAAAGTGAAACTGATGTATTGGAAATTTTGCTGCATAAACTTTTAGTGGAAGCAAATGGGGAACTTAATTTTAATTTCTCTCTGCGCTCTAAAATTTATTGCAATAGTCTGTACTACAGACTCTGTAGTAGGTGTACTACTCGTAACATTCGCATTGCAGGTTATCTGCCCGTTTGGCATACTTACTTACTGATTGTAAGTACTTAAAGCGTACCTAGTTTATAAAAAATATTGTAGGAACCTATATTAATTTGAATCATGACACTTGATTCGTAGGTGATTTGAATAGTGATTCGAGTTTTCTCATGGTTGACTAAAATCGACTCGAGTAACATTTCTGGATTCGAGTCCCAACAGTAAAACATAGCTGCTAGTCATCTTCTTCCTTGCCTTTTTTTTTATTTGTGGTCGGCTCCTCTGGGATTTAGGTGCCGGGATATCTGGAAAGTCTGTGTGTCCAGCTGGGCTAGTTCCAGGTCTTAGAATACGGCATTTTTGATTAAGAATTTAGTTGTAGTTAAGTGTATGGATGAGTTAGGGTGATCGAGATAGTGATTGCCCACTTAAGAAATTGACACTAGTTTTATTTCAATATAATCCTTTTCTTTAACAATAAGAAATCAGAGTGTAATTATTTGACAACGTTAATAGTTTAGCATTGAGATAAGTTAGCAATAATTCAAACATCTAAAGAATATTTTATAATTATAACGTATAACAAAAATATCTCCTAAAAACACAGTGATTGCCCACTTGACACAGTCATTGCCAACCAAATGAGACAGTAATTGCCAACTATACCGCACGTTGTAATTCCATAAAAATACTATTAAATACTTAAAATTTTAGATCTTTCGTAAGTTTTTCTGCGTTTAAGATATATTTCTAAGCTATCGAAATCAGTAACATCATCCAAATAAGATACCATTGACTAAGAAAACCCGTTTAGTTTCAAAATCTAGTAAAATCGTCAAATTGTTCTATCTAGTTTCTCGTTATCTCAGCGAATAAATGGAATGTACCAATTTTACAAAAGGTAAGTAGATACAGTTTTGAGGTTGTCGGAGGCCCAATGGGGGGTGAGGGGAGGGGGGAGGGGTTAAAAACATTGGCAGCATACTTGTGACTCCATTGGTGTTGAGTATGTGCGATGGCATTCGCTTACCATCAAGTGATGCGTGTTTTAACTGCACATTATATATAATAAGCAATGCTGCCGCCCATGGTCCCCTGCAACACCACTGAAGTCACAAGTGCGCTGCCAACCTTTTATCCCCCTCCCCCCCCGGGTGTGGGCCTCCATTTCCCTCACTCACTCGGTGCAGGGGCTCCTTCACGCTGGTTTTCTGTGAGGCAGTGGTATCACTCCGGTCAAATCGGCCCATTCATGCTGAAGCGTGGCTCTCCCACAGTTGAAATTTGAAAGTTTTTTTCTAATTATTACTAACTGCATCATTTGGTTATTAAATTTTAATCACAAATGCGCTGCCAACCATTTAACTCCTTTTCCCCATTCATAGAGCCTCCGGTACACTAACGCGTTAGCGCCGCTTGATTTAGGTTTTCTGTGATTATAGAATCACTCCGTTTAAGCCGGCTTATTCATACTGAAACGTGCTCTCCCACGGTATATAGGTATTTGGTTGTTCTTCTTACAACCTTTCCTCCAAGATTTTCGGTAGCAGATCAAATTTTCCCCTATTTTTAGGTCAACTTTTTGTAAAAAGCAGTTTTTTCGAAACTCCTTGTACCTAGACCTAGATATAAAGAAAGATACAGGATATAAAGAAAATATTCGGTTCGATTATTATATCCCTCACGTGATTTAGTAAATACCTACCCGGGCAATCACTGTCTCATACCCATGGCAATAACTGAATTCTGGTATGGCAATAACTGAATTTGTCATATTTTAGGTACAGTGATTGCCCACCCTCTTAAAATACTTAATGGAATAAAATTACGCCGCGATAACTGCTTCGAATGAAACATTAAAGCTTTAACTAACACGTCGTTGTGCTTTAACGCTCAAAAAGAAAATTAAAGTGATACAAACTTCAAAACTACAAAATGTATCCTTAACAAATTCTGTAAGGAATTCGCATTTTTTGAAGTGACGGACACCCGCTGTCCAAAAACTGCCATTACAATATTTTATTGAAAATTTTGCCAAATGTCTTATTTAGAACTCTAGTTAACAGTATCCTAGTGTTATTTAACGCATTTAATGTAAAACTACACCTTTGAAAATAAGTTAAAATGTATGTTAACCTTAATTCGGGCATTCACTGTACACTGGGCAATCACTGTCTCGGTTACCCTACTATATTAGTAGGTATATTACCAATTTTGATATTAAGTTGAAAACGTTTTTTCTTATAATCCAAGGAATCCTAAAAGAGCTTTCATTTTTTAAATGTATCAAACCATTCATATTCAGAACAGCCTTATTATGTAAATACATAACTTTAATCTCAAATCTTTATGAAACATAGGATTGCTGCACAATGAATATTTTTCATAAACAAATCTTTGTAACAAAATGGCGGATGCGACAAAATGGCCGCTCGACAAAAGCATAGACAAAAGAATAAAGGTCTGCTCTCCCGCCGGTCTGTAATGAGAGGCCGGTCATTTCACGCTCATTTCGATGCTAATTTTAGGGTCTCATGATGTTTAGAGGGCTATGCAAATACGACCAAAAGATTTTGATTAAAATTTATCAAGTGACTAGTTTAACCCTTGGATTTGGCTGGATAAGCCGGGGTTAAAATATTATGGTAAGTGACTGGCGGGACGTAAATCTTTGTTCGTTTTCGTGATTTCTACTCAGTGGCTTCATTCTTTATTCATTCTGAATTTGGAAGTTTGCATGATGGAAGCGAACTTACAAAATTTTACTTTCGTTCATTGCTATTATAATTGCAAGGAGAGTACTCGTAGCTGCTTATTTAAAAAAATATTAAAATAAGTTATATAAATAAAAAGGCCTTAAAAAGTAAAAATAAGATAGACTTTGGCTTAAGGTTTGATTTGGTTTCAACGTGTCCTAAAAATAATTGTGTTTTTGCTGATATTAGCCGTTTTATTGTCATCATCATTCATCATCACAGTCCAAGCCCAGCAGTAAGCGATAGCCGCCGCCCATAGACTCCCACGACACCAGTCAAATCACCAGGGCGTTACCAAATTTTAACCCCCTTTCCCCCATTAGGCCTCCGTTACTCATACTTACTCAGCGAAACATAACAAACGCCCTCTTCACGACGGTTTTCTCTAAGGTTTTGGTATCACTCCGGTTGAGCCGGTCCATTCCGGCTGGCAGTAGCTTCATTGTTACCAGACTCTCCAAATCTTGAATGATGGTCTAAACGTAGGTACCCCGGGCTCCAGAGTGGCAGCTTTGGCCGCAACTAGGATCTGCACGCTTAGATGAGGTTTTTTTTATTAGACTTTAAAGACACCGCTTGGCCACAATATAGCTCCCGACAGAAAGTGTTGATGAGGTCTAGGATGACACGCGTTTGCCTAGAAAATGCCTGTTCACTCTTGCCTTATAAGTTAAGTCCAGATTATAGTGGTCGGGAAAACAGACCTCGGCAGGGAGTTCCACTCACAGGGACCTCGGCAAGGAGATCGGCAGGCTGTCCATATAATAAATGTGGGTGCGGATCACTTCGTACTTTTTCTGTGTGCAATTTCGAAGACTTTAGTTCCTGCCAATTCGAATCAATTAAACTAAACAAGTCCGTATATCCTAAATCTTGTTACAGTTCCAAATAACCACTCCAGTTGCTCACTTGGCCAGAGTTATTATTCTCCCAGTGGAAGTTGCCGTTTTAATTCGTGAAACAATCTCCACTAGGGGTTGTCAAGACGGAAATCTCGCGTTTTGGCGCTTCCTTTGTTAGCGTTCGGAAAGTCGGAGTTCGCGCTGCTCTCGCAACGGAACTCCTAGTCGCGTATGAGCATTAGATATTCATCTCATCGTGTCATTTGACAAAGCGACAGCTTGGACAGCTGCTATATGATAAATATAATCTATACTATTTATAAAGAGATAACTTTTTTTATGTGATAGGTAACAGACGAGCAGGCGGATCACCTGATTGCCGCCGCTCATGGACACTTCCAACACCAGTGGAGTTACAAGTGCGCTGCCAACCTTTTATCCTTTTCCCCCCCGGGTGGGCCTCCGGTACCCTCACTCACTCAGCGACACACAGCACAGGCGCTGCTTCACGACGGTTTTCTGTGAGGAAGTGGTATCACTCCGGTCGAGCCGGCCCATTCATGCCGAAGCGTAGCTCTCCCATAGTTAAACTTACACTAAAGGCACACGTTCTTATCCCCTAAAATACTATCGGTCTCTAAGCTACCACTAGCCCTGCCTTAGCTTCCAAAGCTACCGTCGTTCCCTGACCACTCTGCAGGGCATCGCTCCCTGCGCTACCAATACAGGACTCCTGCGTGACTATCGTCGTTAAGCGTAGTGGTTTGAACATCAGTGGAGATGCAAGGTACGACGCACCAACACAAATATTTGTTGATGAAACAGATATTTGTCTTGGGTCTGGGTGGTTGTGGTTCCTTCGTTGTTTCTGGTTTGCATAGCATAAGAGAAAACGTTAATTTGGGACCAGGATCTGTATGTGATGTTGTCTCAATTCATCGCTCGTTGCACGACCTCACAGCTTTCCTCAGAGGATTCAAATCGGAGTAGAATACAATCACATCACCAGGAGTGCAGCCACTAAGCAGGCTGGAGCGAAGTGAAATTGTTTCGCGGGAAGTTAACGGACGCGCGGCATTTTGATGAAGCACACATTGCGCTGTTATTTTTGTAATGAAAACGTTAAATATCGCCCTGTTTTTGGTGACAAAGTTGGAAGATGTAGTTACTTTGTTACGTCGTAAATTGTAGAATCTTTGTTTAAAAGTGATTATTTTGCTTTGTGGCTGTGTGACATTTATATCAGACTAGCGGCCGCCCGCGACTTCGTCCGCGTGGAAAAGTAACTTTTTACCCCCCTTTTAACTCCTTACAACCCCCTTTTCGCAATAAAAGTAGCCTATGTTCTTTCTCTGGGTCTAGATCATCTGTATACCAAATTTCATTACAATCCGTTCAGTAGTTTTGGCGTGAAAGAGTAACAGACAGACAGACATACAGAGTTACTTTCGCATATAATATTACTAGCGGCCGCCCGCGGACTCGTCCGCGTGGAAAAGAAACTTTTTACCCCCCTTTTAACCCCTTGCAACCCCCTTTTTCGCAATAAAAAGTAGCCTATGTTCTTTCTCAGGGTCTAGATTATCTGTATACCAAATTTCATTTAAATCCGTTGAGTAGTTTTGGCGTGAAAGAGTAACAGACAGACAGACAGACAGACAGACAGACAGACAGACAGAGTTACTTTCGCATTTATAATATTAGTAAGTATGGATGGATAGTTAGGATAGTTCTTTAACATTTCGCGTTGCATATTAGAAAAAGTTAAACCTTATGTTTGCGCATTAGAAGTTAAAGATAACACAGGAAACCATAGACATAGGATGCCGTCCTGCTAAATACCAATAAAGTGTGGAAAAGAAATAACGCCAATGGACACTGATGTCAAAAAGAAATCTAATAATTTACACTACATACTATGCATACCATAACTGAGGTGCTTCCTTTCTTGATGTAGTGCCATTTTTAGGTGATTTTGTGTCATTGCTGCTGCTGCATGTAAGTACGTTCCGTTTGTGGTAGCGCCTACCGAAAGACATTGTTGTTCTTGTACATTCTAATTCTATGCGTGAAACGTAATTGTGACGTCATCACCAGCAAGCACTAATAGCTCAAAGTTTTGTGCATCTCATTAGTACAGCTCGTTCCCGGTGAAACTCCGCCACAGTTGGCATTGTTGTAAATGTAACTCTACGTTTGTAGGAATAAAGTTTAATTTGTTTATGTTGTTTTAAGGCGACACTTCGCAAAACTAGCGTCGTTGACTGATTTTTCATTAAATTTTGGAGGATATGAAAATTTTAAATAAGTAGGGACCTACTAGATAGTAGCAAATACAACCGATGTTGAAGATTAAATTCATTAATTAGGCGATAGTTATAGGTACCCACCTAGTACAAACTAATTTACACACAGAGCCATAACAAAAATATACTTACATTTATATTTCTATACTTCTTAATACATCTCAGTAGCTTTTCGTTTATAACTATAATACATCTCTCCTCTTTATACGTGCGTCAAGCGGGACGTATACCATTGAAATAAAAGGAAAGATACATTACTTTACCTGTTGTATGTGTGATATATTAAAATAATGTAAAGCTATACATCCCGGGATGTAATGTATATTAATATACATTATAGCTGCTGTGTGTGAACTCTTTAAAAGACAACACCTGCTACAGCAACCTTTCTCACCGCCCATTTCCTACACTTGCTACTTTCCGTAGCATATGTACGTCATTACGGTTCATTTTTGCCCAACCCTCATTAAAATTTTAAATTCGATATCACCCACTCATTATCTCAGTTTTCTTACGGTGTTCAATACGGTGACGTCACAAGGTGTTCTGCTGACGTAATTAGTGACGTCATTACCGGCCCCTTGTCCTGCTTATTATTTTATCAGTTTGCTTTGCATCTCATTAGAAACTGTATACTCCGAACGAGAAACCCTTAAAATATTTTATCTATACATCATAGAACGCAAAGGTAAACGCGTTTTGGCAGGCTTCTCGAACAAAGCCTATCAATATGTAATGCAGTTAATATACATTAATTATTACCCTTTTTTTATTTCGCAGAAGGAATTCTGTTAACCCAAGAAATGAGCCGACTACCTTATGCATACCCATCCACTGGAGGGCGGCTAGGTAATATGGGGATCTCCTCTGGTGGAGTGGCCTTGCTGTTACGGAATCCTTCACGGGCGAATCCGACTTGCAGGTTTAAATCAAGAAGAAATCTTTTTTTTTTACATTATACCGGATAAACGAGCTGACGGCTCACCTGATGGTAAGTGACCTTGGACATCTGCAACACGTAAAGCATCACAAATGCGTTGCCGGCTCTTCAGGAAGGAATAATCCCGTTTCTTGAAGATCACTAGGTCGTATCTGTTCGAAAACACCTTCGGTGGCGGCTGGTTCCACAGTCATACAGTAATCATTTTTATTGTTTGTTTTTTTAACGTCGATGGACTAAAGTGCAATCTGTTATTTCATCTCACTGCTCTCTCCAACAGACTAAAGGCGTCGGATATTCAAAATAACCGAGTTAGATATTTCCAGTCCTCTAAATTTGAATTCAGTAGTGATGTCACTTGACAAATTGAATGAAGCACACATATTATATGTGTGTGTCATAAATATTATACTGATCTCCCTGTAGATCACCACCCTTGCCTAATGCGGATTAGTCATCACAAACTCGAGCTATCTTCAAAAATTCGAAACATACTTTTTGCTCGACCTAGGAATCCAACCCTCCTGGGTTAGATCTCCTGCCCGATATCACGGACCGACCTACTTATACCACTAGACAAAAATATTATAAAAAAATTTGCGAAAGTTGATCAACTTATTTATGATCGATTTTTGATCCGTAGTAAACCTTTTGGTCAAATTGACAATTAGAAGTACATACTCGTAGGTAATAGTCAAAGTGGTTGTTTTGTTATTTTATGCCTATTGGATTAATTGCTTGTTAGAAAATATTTTCTTGTCTATATTAGCCATTAGTTCGACCACAAAATTATTATTTTGTTACTAAGCGGATAAAAAAATTGACCCTAAAGGAAATTGAATAACTTACGATGATTTTATAGTGACAGTTATACCGACAGTATCGATACTACAATCGACAATGTGTTCCATCGTCTGTCGATTGGCACCACTAAAACACAGACGTATCCGTTCGTTGATAAAATAATTCCCAGAGGTGATACTAAATAACTCCAATATTGCTGTGCGGAATCTCAATATTCTGTCCATGTAGATTTTCTACTCTATACCTATATACCTAACCTATGAACGTGTAGGGAATGGTATGTTATTGTGCTTTGTTCAGGTACAGTCGACAAACCTGAATCATGACCCTTAAAGTGATTTTTCTACTGTCCTTCTATAGAAGTAGGTAGGTTGAAATTAGCTGACGAGCAGTGGGATCGCCTAATTTTGGGCATCGCCTCCTCGGTATACCTCGAGGCCGCCGTCGGTTTTTGGGCTCTACTCTGTGGCTATTCTGGCCCAAAAGTTGACCGACATGCGACAGACGTATCCAGCCCAGTCCCACTTTACCTGAGCGGCTCTTATGGTAACGTTCGTAATTTGAGTTCTAGAGCGCAATGACGTAGTATTTCTAATGGCGGTTATTTAATTAATAATACCTACTTCTACTACGTATGTAAAAGATTTTAAATCATAGACTCATTTTAAATTCAAATAATAAGACTGGTTTATTAAAAACATGTCTAGTGCAGTGATAATAAAGGTTAAACTTGATTAGTTGTAATGACGGATTTTTATTCATAATTTAAAACATTGTAAGTGCAATATGAGTGACAGCGAAGAAAATTTCTACATTATTTTATGAGTTACAAAGAAAAGATCGGCAAAGTGGGTCATGATTCTGGTTCCTCGACTGTACCTAACCTACCCAATTTAAATTGTATTTGATTGTACTCGGGACTCTGTAGCAAGCTAATAACGGGGTACGAGCAACTATGATATAGCTGCCGAATATTTCGAGTGACAGCCACTGTGTCATATAAGTTCAGGTAAGTACACAGTGCCAGTCGAGTAGCTGCACTGAGGTAACTCGCACTGTTTGGACTTCACTCACAAACGAAGAACGACGTCATGAGTTAGCAGGTGCTTACTGGATATTAGCTCGTATTCGAGTCACTCGATATAAGGGCAACTCGCAAGATTGAACTGGCATTTACTATACCTTTCACAAAAATTGCTTGACACGCAAAACAGGAACGAAGTTATTGTGGTTATACGTTAGAAAGAGACTAATTTGAGAAATGTTTAGAATTTGACATTTCTTGGCAGATAGTATCAAGCTAAGTTGTGGAAACTCCAGTGTCGTGTAGATAGCAAATGCCGAGCCACCGAAGTAAGAAAAAGATGGAAAAAAACCATCAGAATGATGAATGGTGATGGAAAAGGAAGGTCAGCACTCAAGAATACGACGCAAGTAGTAGACTATGGTTCATATGGTATGGAGAGTCGGTTGGGTGAGTCAAAAAAAACTACATGTTTCCAAAAGTAGTAAAACAAATGTTGTTCAGAATGGTTGCTAAAGTGATGTTTAAATTAATGTCACGTTTATTTTTACACCCCGTACCGTTTTCAGTTGTTACTCGCAAAATCACTTAAAAGAATTCCTACCTACTTGCATTCCCGATATTTTCGCTACAATTTTGCGTTCGGGAGAAACTCTTTTTCAATGCAAATACGTCATTAGGCTTTCAACGATAACAATTTGTGACGACGTCGAATTTTAATGTATGGAAATTCGACGTTCGGTAAAGAGACTTTCCCGCTTTTTATTTATTTCGATTTCGCTCAAAGATATTCAGATACCGGTAGGAATTGTTATGGAAACTGGTTTAGGATTGAAAGAGGTTGTTTAAGTAATTTATAAGAGGTTTCTTTTGTTTGTATTTATTTTGTTTGTTTGTCTGTAGTATCGTATGTGTCTCATCCGGCCCCAAGCTGCGCTGTTTCATTTTTGTACCTCCATAATGTTTAGTCCTATGTCCTGTGTTGAAACTACCGAAGAGAGATAGGGCGCAGGACCAATTTCTGAATAGAAAAACTCAGGTTCAAATTATTGGCCCAACCCGGGGCAAAAGAACCCGGGATTCCAAGCACAGTCATCGCTTTAAAGTGCAACTCACTACCCATTGCGCCACCGAGGTTGAACTCTTAATGTCAGTCTAATATCAACTTTCGGTAAAACTCAAAGTGCCAAAATATACTTACTATCCTACCTCTATAGATGCACAATAGTATTAGCATTGTGTGTCAGAAACGCATCCATAATAGCCTTACTCTGAAACAGTATGGCTTGGCCCTCATTGTACCAACACTAACGGAAACTTTTTAAGTAGCAGCAAAGTTGCAAAGGTCTAACTCTAGTTATTATGTTAGAAACTACAAAGTCGAGTCCAACATGCAGGCTGCGATTAAGTACTCATTAGTTCCTAGCGCCAGTACTGGTACATAATTACCAACTATACAACTTGAAATGTAAACCTTATTGCGTAGATACAAAGGTTGAAACTTGTAGATGTTTGTAGGTGCACTGTACAAATAATTACTGAACCAGCTAATGATTGCGCTAGCTCTGCTCCTGAAGCAGTAAGGAAGCAAGTTTTAAAAGTGATTTTTTGTTAGTTCAAAATTTAAGTATTTTTCTTAGAAGCAGTCCAGCATGTTGCTTTAATATTAGAACTTTAAGTTACGTTGGATTTCAAATGAAGAACCTGTAACAAAAAAACATGAGTCATTATTGCAAATGCATATCTACGACTACAGTAAAGAATTGAATTTTAATTCAATTGAGAGACTTTTAAAGTTGAAATTTTTTTATGGGAATGTCCAAAAGTCAGAGAAAAAGTTATGTTCAGAATGATCGGTGAAAGACGTGTTTAAAGGAAAGTATTTTTTTACAGACACATAAGTGAATACTATATATAAGTGAATTAGTGTGTAATCGTACCTACTTAATTTTGGTTTTTGTATTTATGTTTTTATCAGTAATACATTTTTCTTTTATCCTGCAGTTTCCTTTTGTCTGCCACACAAGTCAAAGCTCATCATTTTTGGCTATCAGGTTTTGGTGTAAAAGACATTCGTTACATACATTTTTTACTTTAATATCGGGGAATAACAATATTTGCTGCGCCATCTGTTGAATGATAGTGCAAGGCGGCTTCCACCACTATTGAATTGAAAGATCATAATGAAACCAGTGTATTTTACAGCAAAACAAAAAAGTGGGTTACACCACTTTTGCACTGATAGCCTCAATTATTATCGACGTCCCCGAACCTCCGTAACAGCAGGATTGATACCAAACGCACGCTCGGACCAAGCTTGTACAGTCAACAGCAAAAGTAGATGATCAAAATCAAAAACTCTATACTCACTATTGACCGGAGTTCGCATCAGAACTGTATGGTGTCAAATTCATATAGTTCTGACGCAAACTCCTCATAGCCTCAAAGCCAGCCACATGCGAGCCACCAACGACAGCTGGAAAAGAGTTGAAGTGGTCGCCGTGGCCAAAATCGGCCGGACTCCATCATCACCATAGCCTCAAAGTGATTCATACAATTCTGATGCGAATTCCGCTCAATTTATAGTGGGTATAAAGTTTTTGATTTTGATCATCTACGTTTGCTGTTGTCTGTACAGACGTAAGGCTACTCGTATGGATTTCATGAACTTCATCTTCAACATTCTCTATGCTACCAGTTAGATAGCACCTTCCACGTATTGGAGGAAATCCAATCGTCCCCTACAAAAGCTCCCTTTGTCATCAAAGCCAGATAATAACCAAAGCCAGCCCTGGGAGCGAATGCAATTATGGGCAACAAGATGTAACTTCTACGGGGGCTGCGGAATATTAACATGTCAGTAAACTTTACGACGCGTTCATAATATGCGTTCGACATTATAAAAGAGGGCTTTTTAGGGTACCGTACACAAACAGTGAAAAACGGGACCTTATGGTCTGATTTGAAGCTGGCGTTACGATCCGTGCAGGCCGTGGCAAGCCTCCCACCAGGTGGGCCGACGATCTATACTCTGATTCATAATCATGTAAAGTAAACTGACCGATGAAAATGACAAGTTTCTATGCATTTTGACATTTTGCATGAGTCAAATTGAGTGATAATGTATGGGGATGACATATTGACATATGTCAGTTTACTTTACATGATTATGAATCAGAGTATAGTGAAGGTCGCGGAAGTCCCTTGACCGACGATCTGGTGAAAGTTGCGGGTGGCACAGGATTGTTCTGTGTGGAGAACTTTGCGGGAGGGCTATGTCCAGCAGTGAACGTCTATTGGCTGAAATTATCATAATTTGATGATGTTACGATCGAATTGGAGTAACTACCCCTCCCTTTCACACGCGCTGTGTGTGCGTTTGTTTGAATGCGACAGGTATATTCTCATTCTTTTACGGGACGACTTCATTATAAGCCATCTTATTACTCGGATCTCGCTTTCTGTCTGTCCCCAGATTGCACTGTATCTCGTGAACCGTAATAGCTAGACAGTTGAATTTCACAGCTGATATATTTTTGTGGCCGCACATATACAAAATAAAGTAAATATGTATTATATTTGTAGATACGTAGTAACGCTGTCGTTCCGAGGGTTGAGACGATAGGAGTCGTTAATGGGCCACAAGTCTACCATGACAAATTAGCTTTGCGCAAAACATTTCTAGTTCAAGATAAGCCTATGCATTTACCAAGTTATACAATGTATGACTACGTATTACACTAAACGAAAAGGATTTTTGGCTCGATTTTAATCTGTCGATTTTGACTGTGTCTCATGAAACATCTTGACAAGTCGTTATTTAATGTTTGAAATTTAATAAAAAATATTTAAATATCTATACATATAATAAAAATGTAAAAAAGCTGTGTCTGTACATTGAAGATATTTATCTCAAAATAACTTAGGACGACTAAAAAACAGTAACAGAACATGAATCAATGATTTTTAAAATTTTTGTCTGTCTGTTTGTCTGTTTGTCTGTTTGTTCGCGCTAATCTCGAAAACTACTGAACCGATTCGAATAAAACTTTTTTTATTGTATAGCTGTAACATCAGGGCAACTTATAGGATATATTTTATTTTGAAGACCAGGCTCCTTGATGTAGAACCACAACAGCCCAGCTAAACTATAAGAGGTAGGTCAATGGCACCTTAACAAAAGTTGTTCAAATTGATGAGCATTTTATGATGCCATGAAAAAATCAAAGATCATGGAACGCCTGGTGAAGAACTCTAAGAGCCCAGCTACACCATAACAAATATGGAATGAAATGGAATGCAAAATTGTCAAATGTGATGAGCATTTTTGGATGAGATCCGATCAGGAAAGATATTTCGAACTTAAAGGGGGTTCCAAGTTTGGTGATGGGACTACGTGATTCCTTGGCCCAATCTACTATTTAAATAATCATCTTTAAGTCAAGAGTCATAAAGTTCACGCAAACGAAGTTGCGGGCGGCCACTAGTTATAAATATTAAAAAACATTTTCACATTATCACGTGATGACAAACGGACTGATTAGGAAAGTTTATGTCTAATAATGTATAGATAACAGCACGGAACCCTTTAAGCGCGTCCAACTCGCCCTTGGCCGGTTTTTTTACTTACTCGTACTTACTTTGACCCAATTTTAAGAGGCCGTTTTGTACCCAGGCAACATTATAAGGATATATGGTACAAGCTTGATATTGAAGTGTAAAAGAATTTCTATGGAGATTTAGCGAGGACAAAGTTGGTGGGTACCATTGTGTTTTTTATTTATTTTTGCTTTAACATGAAAAAAACGTTCCAAAATTATCGTTATTTAAGTTTTTTTATTTAACAACTGAAACTTTTATTTAATAGAGACTAGACAATTTTTAGCTTGGGTTCGTTTTGGTTGTTGGTGTGTTTGTATATGTTTGTGGTTTAATTTATGTTTGGCGATTTTTTAACGACAGATTTATTAGATGGTGGCCCAAAAGCCTATTAAAAGGCATAAAACATTTCCATTGTGTCTGCTGGGCCTTGCGACGCTAAACACCACAAAATAAAGACTCTCGAGACAGAAGGCCAACTGCCCACTAAGAGTTAAAAATGTGTCATATACTTACGCATGCGCACTAACGGGCAAAAACGCCTTTTCGACCACATTAATCCTAACTTATGACATAAGATTGTCAAACTGTCGAGGTCTATTGGTAGAGGCCGCGCGCTTATGTACTCATGCCGGGCAACAACCCTAGCATATGACGACGAACTCTTCTTAATTCAAAATCAAGGCTGAGTCAGCCTTCTGTGTCAAAGTCTTTATTTTGTGCTGACACCGTCAAAATATTTTGTTTTAATTTTAGTTTGTCATTTTCCGAAAGCTAATCAAGTAACGATTATTTTACGATGATTTACAATGATATCTCTTTTATACAGGGTGTATATGTAAACAGTATACAGGATGTGTATACTCACTTTAATACTGCGTACAAAACATACACCCGTTTAGCTACGAGCGACGAAGTATTGGTTACTTGCCTAACCTGCCAACTCAGGAAATAATTTTCATTTGTAAACTCTTATCGGGCTTCAGCGGGACGTAAGTAAAATTACATGTTATTATTTTACTCCGTTTCAGTCCCACGAACAAGGTAATTACTACCCCGATACGGTTTTTCGCAGTAAAAATTATAACGTATTACGGAAACTGTGTTGAGTTTTGTATAGAAAGGGAGACAAACAAGCAAGTCGTTTGTAAAAAGTAGACAGATGAAAGTCGTTGAAAACTTTGAAGAGCCGGATCACACGTTTCAGAAACTATACAAAATGTGCAGATTTCCTCACCGCCGAGCTAATGGTAGAAATATGCATACTTTTCAAAAAATCCACGGGTTCATGCTCATTGGAACCATGATCCCCATATAGAAGACGCGTTCTTTTCAACTAAGCTGAAATACTTTTCGTTTTTGTACTTCAGTGCCCTCCGTTAGTCTAGTGGTATAAATACCGGGCTAAGATCTCGGGGTCCTAGGTTCGATTCCCGGATCAAACAATAGCTCGGGTTTGAGATCATCAATCCGCATTATGCAATCCAACACACTTGCTTTAAATCAATCGCTTCAATCAACAGATTAAGCCTAATCATCATAGTAGCGATGACTTGATTTCTATGATGGATACTTTTCTGCAAGTACAGTGGATGGAACATTATATTACAGGCTGATACTGTACTTTACTGTACAGACAGCTACACATCGGGTTACCACAACCTGTCAAATTTCCTCTATTGATATTCAACCAGATGTGTTTGACAGTAAGATAAGAGTCGATTGAAGAAATTTGACAGTTTTGTATACTATGATGTGTGGCTGTACGTACCTCCTACCTGCCTACCTGTACCTGTTTGTACTATTGCCATAGTTCTGACATAATCAAGTATTTTGTTTACATTCTTATTTAATGAAAAGTTTTCTTGCCTTAAAAATTAACGAGTATACTTTGGAGCTCATCACCTGACTTTTGACAATTCCGTTAGTTTCTTTTTTTACGGCAACAGTTTTTACGTCGACAGCTGTAAAGTGCAGCGACGCGCAGTATAAAGGCTGTTTGAGGAGAATATTGCGTGCAGTTGCAAGACTGCAGGCTATGCCGATGCTCACATTTTTTAGTTCGCTTCGTGGCTACAAAGTCAGCTGGATGTTTTTGTCGAAAGGACAAGCATCAAAAAGCAAATCTAAACTAGTAGGCTCTCTGTCATCAGAACAGTCAAATTTCTTCAATCGACTATCATCTTACTGTCATACTCATTAGGCTGAATATCAATTGAGGAAATTTGACAGGTTGTGTTAACCTGTTGTGTGACTGATCTTTGACGAAGATAATTTTAGCAGAAAACATATTACCTACCTAAGACCATAAAAGGAGAAAAAACATTCTAAATGATGTTAGTATAGCTCGAGGCACGAAAGTATAGCGATGACCGTTATTTTGCGCACTTGTAAAAAAGAAGACTTTCTATCAAAATTGGTTTCTGCGCACTCAAGGTCATAGCTACACTTTCTTGCCTCGGACTAATAATACTAATACAACCAAATCAAAAAAGCTAAAAGCGGCAGGATGTTCCAAACTTTTAGCCAAAGTAGTTGGTATCTATTCGCGAACACAGCCACACAATAATATTGACACAGCTCCACAGGGGCAGTCGGTTGCACAGTTATTGTACGCTTTAAGAAATTATTTGAAACGGTTTTATTTTATTTAACTGTAGGCCAACGCTTGACCACAATCGCACTTGATGGAAAGGCTGTTCACTTTTGCCTTGACGTCGAAAGACCCAAAACCTTTCAAAAGGCAAAAACAATTAAGTGTTTCAATCCAATTCAATTTAAGAAGTAGCCATTCTTGTACCACTCCCCCGAAATTTTACAAGAGCGGTTTACATACAGGCATTCTAGTTAAGTCTGCTAGCGATCAGCTCATGATGCTACAATACAATTGATTTTCTATTATGTCTGCTGTCTGGGCCTTCCAACGCAGAAGTGGGTCGGGAAAAAAGACAGGCCTTGAATTTTTAATTCCATCGCTCCTTTACTGGCCCCACACGGCGATAAAAACTGAAATGGACGGTGTAAAGCAACATTGTTCGTCGGGGCTTAGGCCAAAATGATATTAGACATTGTTGGGAGATATGGTCGGGATGACGTTCATTGCTTCCACATCAATTTAAAGGGTTACGGGTTGTAAGAAAGTAAATTGTTTCAGTGTTGGGAGAGATTAGCGAAGCAACATTTTGTATCATGCATAATGTACCTACTTGGTTTATAATTATGTTACTACAGTAGCCCGCCCTCACTTCGTTTCGGGACTTTGCGTTTCTATAAGTTCCGATCTCTTGCCAATAGATGGCGCTAAGTGTCGATTATATAGCGCAAGTGTTTAGTATTTTTGGATTACATAATATAAGCCTTGTGTTGGTCTATAGAAAGAATATCTATTCTTGTAAATGGTATAGACTACTCCAATATTACAAAACGGAGACTTTTTAGTCTCTGTTTAAAAATGGTTTTAAATCAAGACTAACCTTAATAATTAAACCACGTTTTGTAATAAAGGGGTATTTTGGGACATAAATTCTATACTGAGCTAAAAGATGGCGCTGTGCGTCAATTACATCGCGCAAGTCTTTTGCTTTTTCAGTTTTATAAGTCTCGTCATTGTCAACAGAAATAACCTGGTTATAAATATTATAGATACTGGCGCTCAGTTTTTATCATAAAAGTTAGTAATTTATTGAAACGCTGCTTTCAAATTAGAATCGACAGCTCAAAGGAAAATTTATAAGTAGGTAAGTATTAGATATTCGATATTTTTCATCTTCCTTTGTAACCCCGAAATGCCTTTGATTGAGATCAAGTCTTTGCGACGGAAATGTTTAGGAACTTCGAATAAGTAAGTTTAGATAAACGTTTCAGGCAGTTTCGTAGCTTTTTGTAATGTGATAGGTGGCAGACGAGCAGACGAATCACCTGATAAGCGATTTACGCCGCACCTGCAACACCGGTAGAGTCACAAGTGAGCTGCCAACTTTTAACACCCTTTCTCCCCAAGTGAGCCTGCGACGAAGCACAGCGTAAGCGCTGCTTAACGGACGGTTACTATGTCTCTTTCAACTCACACCATCCATTTTCCCAAATTGAGATGCATCTATCCATATTCCCTTTTTATCATCATCAGGTCGACATCAAATTACAATAGGAAAAAGAGAACGTCAAGGTTGACAGCCCTAAGAAATTCAATTTCCCGACAAGAGTTGCTTAACGAACTGTCGCATTTTAGTGACAAAATTAACGCCTATCGGATTCCTAAAAAAATCCCAAAGAAAAACTCCTTCTCACTTGCTTTTCCAGTAACACTATTATCATACATAGGTCATTACGGTGAACAGACAACATAAAACAAAGTTTTAATTAAAATTTACCTAACCAGCTGTCACTTTTTATGTCATATGCGACAGAGAGCAGACGGATCACCTGGTGGTTATCAATTGCCACCGCCAAATCGATTGATAATCGACTGATAAAATCGATAGATAAAGGCTAATAATACTATTGATCGAAGCTGATTTATCGATCGATGCACCCAATCACCGACTGAACTAGCAAAAGACTGTGTCAAGTATCTTTGTGCTGTGTGAGGTCAAGTCGATGCATTTGCTGTTGTCTGGTAAACGTCAATGTTGACAGCCCTAAGAAATTCTATTTCCCGCCAAGACTTGCCTAACGAACTGTCACATTTTGGCGGCAAAATGAGCGCCGCCATAATTAGACCCGGGACGAACGTGGTTATGGACTTGTTTATTGCGATACTGGGGCCGAAAGATTAGTTTCTCGAATTCGTGCCTTAACTTTGAAAACTCGGGCCTATGCTTAGATATTTGTAATTTATTTATACAATTGTACATAGTGCAAGCCCAGACACGAATCTTTAGCAGTCGGAGTGAAGTTGAGAAGTTTACGCACGTCCCAATCGTAAGTTGAACAAATAAATAAATAATAATTAATAAATTTACACATATTGGCGACTGGCTGCGCCGCGACCGACCTCACGCTAAGTTACCTTTTTTAGTGTTTTTATTTATATTTTGCTAGCTGTCATCTTCTCACTGTCGGTTGCTTCTGTTCTGTTTTTCTAATTATTGCCCAAATATATTTTCTTGTTATTCAAACTGCGTTTCCACCACCAAACCTATTAATCATACAGTCCACTTCCACTAATAAGAGCTATCAACACACATTCTCAAACATTGACCTGAAACCGTATTAAGTAGCTTCAACAACTGTGTTACAGATATCAGACAACAGAGGATTTACAAATACATAATATACATTAAAAATACGTATTACCAGACACTAGACAATTACAAGCATTCATCACACGAATGTTTGTCCTGGGTGGGGATTGAAGTCGCGGCCTTTTGCGTGTAACACAGGGTCACTACTAAATGTCCATCAGGCCAGTCAAATCAATCAAAAAAATATCTAGGAAGTGGCTCAATTTTTGAGGAAGTTATCAATCTGCAGTTAACATTAGTTAATTTGAAAGTGTTAGGTTTATTTTGAAAAATGGTCAAATGTTAGATCAGAAATCTTGAAAAAGTGAAGCAGCCCCTGTGCTGTGTTTCGCCGAGTGAGTGAGGGTACCGGAGGCCCACCCGGGGGGAAGGGGATAAAAGGTTGGCAACGCACTTGTAACTCCACTGGTGTTGCAGGTGTCCATGAGCGGCGGCATTTGCTTACCATCAGGTGATCCTCCTGCTCGTCTGCTACCTATCACATAAAAAAAAATAATAATAAAAGTCTTGAAATTCCTGCCCGAGCTACCCCACAACTCTGTTTATTGGATCATAATAGCTATTTTACATTTAAAAACGCTATCATACGACCACCTTTCAGTGCTTAAGCGAAATCTTGTGTACCCGCCGGTGATGTATGCCGGATCAAGGCGTCGCAAAGAGAGAGATTTTCCTCGACATTGGCATGATTGATCGCGTTTTGTATTTAGCCGACGTATCATAGAATTGACGGGGGTTCCGTACGTGAGGAGTAATTTTCGTGCGCGTTTACATTGGTCGTTATTATCGACTAGTTTACATAGTCCGACCTGCAGTACAGAATACTTAATAGTACGCCAAGCATGCCGAGTTGCGGCGCAGTAACACGCTTTTTATTGGGCTACACTTACTCGCTCGCAGATATTTTTTAATGTGCTAGGTGACCGAAGAGGTGACGGATCACCCGATGGTAAGAGATAGCCGCTGCCCATAGCAACCTGTGGAGTCACACTTGTAGGGGAAAGGGGGGTAGCCCCGGCCAATTTTTATTTTTTGTTATTGTGATTAAATTATCAAGAGAAAAACAAAAAAAAACTATGAAAGATAATCAACACTATATTTATCGTATACAATATTGAAAATTTGCGCAAAAATATATTTAATACTTATTAAACCCACTTCAATTAGTGGTCAAATTTTGGATCTTTTTAAAGTGGCGGGTAGCTCCGGCCACTACGTAATTAGTGGCCAAATCGTTTTTTGGCGACACCACATCACAGTTATAGTACAGGACGAAGAGGAGGTCATAAAACCGATCAACCTGTGGTTTATTGAAACCTGTAGAACGCATCAAGCTTGTTGCCTCAGCGCCTGGATTTCTTTCTTGAATTCACAAAAAAATATTTTCCAGCCATTCGTTTGTCTTTATTAAATCTGTGAGGAACTTTAATTTTTCTGCTAAATCAAAGGCAAGGCGTAAAAATTAATTTCTTGTTAAAGGCATGAGACGATATCTAGATTTACAACATGCTCACAAAGTTCTTTCAAACTCAGGTTTAAAGGTTGTTCAAGACGTCCTAATTTTGGCCTAAGAGTGATCTGACCGTCTTTAATATCTTTGACCCGATCCTGTAGAGAAGTACGTGGACCCTCAATCTGCGGTAGCTCTCCCAGAACATTTTTTCTCAAGCACCGCTTGAATTGCTTTTTTCATTATTTCTTCACTCAAGTCTCCGCGATTCGTTGTTCTTGTTTTAAATTTCGGCAATGTGACGCTGCAAACAAATATTTTTTTTAAATTAAGACTTAAAATAATAACATCAAAAGAATAATAAACATCAAACGTATGGCCGGGGTTCCCCAACTAATGGCCGGGGTTACCCGACATAACTTCTTCGAAAAAAAAAAAATTTAAAAAAAGCAGCTAATTATACGATAAAATAAACTTCAAAGTGCAAAATAGAATAGTATTCCATTATGTAATGTTCTGAAAATATTATATATAATAAACATCAAACGTATGGCCGGGGTTACCCCCAAAACTAATGGCCGGGGTTACCGACATAACTTCTTCGAAAAAAAAAAAATTAAAAAAAAGCAGCTAATTATACGATAAAATAAACTTCAAAGTGCAAAATAGATAGTATTCCATTATGTAAATAAAATCAAATAGATAATTACTTACGTTTATCCAATGAATATTGGTTTGCGAAACAATTGTAGACACGTGGCCGTCGCCAACGAAAAAGTAATTCACTCGATCACGTCCGAACGCAGCAGTCAATCGATTTCAACTGTTTGCATTTGACGAATTACTCGTAAACTCACACAGAGACGACCCGAACTTCAAGATCACGCCGCGCGCGGCGTACTAATATTTACTATGGCCGAGGCTACCCGCCGGCCGGGGCTACCCCCCTTTCCCCTACGCTGGCAACCTTTAAATCCCTTTCTCCCCGATTCGGCCTCCGGTACTACCCTCACTCACTCGGCGAAACGCAGCGCAGGCGCTGCTTCACGCCGCGCTTCTATGAGGCCATGTTATCTGAATCTCCCCTGTCGTGCCGGCCCATTCATGCGAAAGCGTGGCAGTCCTGTGAATACCTGCTTCTGAAACAACACTACTTTTGCTAATTTGAAACATCAAAATAATACTGTTCCCTTTCATATTGCAGGGTCCTGATAGGGTCTTTAGTGGTTGCTTTATTATACATCTACCACCTGTTTGTACACTATGGAATCAATAAAGTATTGAGTATTGAGTAAACATGCAGGTTTCTTCTCAATGTTTCCCCTCACTGGTAAGATATGGATTGATAGCAATAACGCTCATACTGCAAGGATCGCAATGAGACTAAAGATTTCCCACTGGCCTCCATCCGATGTGTCCGGAACCCGCAATGATATTCCTCGTAATTAGCTCATTCTGAAGGCAAACGAGTGAGACGGTCCGACTTATCTCGAGTCCACAGAAACGCTTAAAAATTTACACTGACTGTCGCTTTTAATCCTTGCTGGAATTCCGCCGTTTGAGCACTTTGGTTGTGGGGTAAGGCATAGAACGTTGTCTGTTTTCCCGCTACTAAGTATGACACGGCATATAATATGCCCATGTCGCCCAGCCACGCTGCCCGGCACGCGATAGCGCGTCCAGATGCGACTTATGACGCTCTGTATAGTGCACGTTGCCTGGAACCAGCTTCCAACATTCCGACGGCTCGCATCATCTCTTCTCGGGTTAAATGATGTCGTCTTTTCATAATAACGTACATTGTATCGGTTCCGATGCAGATATTGTAATGATTTTATCAAAACGCTAGTATGTACTCAGTTTTATACAAATCCACATTGATAATCGATTTTCTTCTTAATAACGATTTTTAAACAAAATTTCCCATTTCAATGTTAAAACTCACTAAAAAGCATTATTAGCGATACAAAAAAGTTAGTAAAATTAACCCTAATAGCAGCAATACTCTTAAATACTTGATCCCTACACACTTTTGATCAGTGTAGTTCACACAAAGATAATTATGTGGGGGGATATACCGTTGAGGTCGTCCTACACTACGTTTACCAAGACGCGGTCTCCACTCCTTACTCGTAACTTGTTTACCCCAACGGTTGTCAGTTCTGCGGCAGATATGGCCAGCCCACTGCCACTTCAGCTTACTAATCCGATGATCCGGTGAGCCAGATGGAGTGACGATATGCGCAAGAGTAGGCTGACTGGAGCTGGATGCGAGTAGCCGAAGATCGATCAAAGTGGCGAGCATTTTGCTCTCCAAATAGGCCTCTGCCTATGTCCAGCGGTGGACTGCAATAGGCTGACGATGATGATGGTGATGATGATGTACCTTTGGGCGCACGATAACACAAGCGAGGTGCGACCCATCCACATTCAATGATGACCACAAATCCTCAGTCATGAGGGAGCGACCATAGAGAAAAGATTTACCTACCTAAACTTGACATTATTAGGAAGATCATCGGGGGCATGTCTTTTTGAATCTCACACGCGAAATTGCTCGTGGATCCTGTTATTAATAAAAAATCTTTCATCATCATCATCAACCCACGTCCACCCACTTGACTGCTGAAAGGCCTCTTCTTTATCACGCCACTCCCTGCAATCCTCAGCCAACATTATGCATTGTTTCCCTGCTAACATTACAGTATCGTCAGACCAACGGGCAGGTGGTCTACCCACAGGACATCGTCCTATGTTGACATAGTACGTCTAAATATTTCATAGAAACAAAATTTTAAATAGATAATGGCAAAATATGCTGTATGATAATAATGCTTACAATTTTAAAGTTTGTGTAAATCAGCGACCATTTTTTCGGTCACTACTTACTTACTTTACATAGATGGAGGGAACCAAGCGACGAGGATCGCCTATGAGGTGGACTGACCAGATAAAAGCAGCAAGTGACTCATCATCACTTAATGAATGCTCGAGGAAGGCGGCCGTCAGACAAGAATGGCGGCGTGTTGTAAAGCTTGCCACTAATGCCTAAAGTGATGACCACGACCACTCTGTCAAGAGTGATACCGACTTAAAAGAAGAAGACTTACTGATTTAGTTGAGATCAGTGGCGTAGCGTGGACTAATATAGACGTGGGCTAAGTCGCATCAGCAAGGCCCCTTTACTTTCGTTCCCAAGATCTACCCAATAAACCTGATTGTGATTGTACTTTCTTATGGTTTTTTCAGGTGATCTTTGAAGCTGGTGTCTGAATCTACAAAAAAGGTACTTAGATACCACAGGTAAATAAGTTACTGGCGTCTAAATGTGGATGGAACTTAGCCAAGAAAAAAAAAATCCATGATTGTCGCTACAACTTGGACCAAACTTTATTTCTGCATTGGTGTCTTGAATTTTAATTCAAGTTATCGGTCTTCAGCTTACAAGTTTAACTTTATATACCATGTTTTAAGCAAGTAAAGATAATAATATTATTATTTGTATATATAATATTAATATTTATTTTTCAAGTTTTCACTTTCTCCCTCCTGCTAAAAGGAGTAGGTAAAAATCCTGTTACTCGGACCTCAATCGCAATGATTATTACCTATTGTTTTTGTGATAGTCACTATCGCTCAAAATGATGTTAATAATCATTTTGGTAAAATTATTATTTATTATTATTATAACCACCTCCTACAAGGATGTAAATGTTCACTGATACAGCCTGTGTATGGGAAACCCATTTTTTTTCTTTTTTGCATTAAAATCTTAATGCGGTTCACAGAATACATCTACCTGCCTAGTTTGAACAGTACTTATAACTAATGGTTTCGGAAAAATGGCTATAACATACGGACGAACAGACAGACTTGACGAATCTGCAAGGGTTTCGGTTTTCGTTATTTGGTTACGGAACCCTAAAAATACGATTCATAAGAGCAAATATAAAAATCACACAAGAGATGTAAAGTAGCAATAATATTTAGTTAATAAATTGAGTAAGATTATGAACATACTGTATTTAACGTTTATTGATACCACGGAATAAGGATCTCATATAACCTTATTCCGATTGATATACAACGGAATAGGGTTTCGTGATACTAAATCAAGGTTTCTTATTCCGAGTAATGAAAAGTACACAATTTTTAGTTTAATTTATAATGCATTATTGCTTAATTACATTGTTATTCAAAATATATATAAAACATACAGTGGATTACATCAGAAAACATTTCTGACCTAAAATTTTGTGCCTACTTTTGCTAACAACGAATTAAGAAAATACCTAAATAGCCTATCTTAAATCTGTTGTAACTAGCAAATTTGAGATGTTAGTATACCACGGAAATAGATTTTTATAATTAAAGACTACTTATGTGATCAGAACTTAAACATTGAATTCGGAATCATAAAACTGACTTCAAAATAAGAAAAACAAAATACCTCTAATAAATTGCAATTGCGTGGTATACATCGGTAATTAGGAACTGGCAAAATATTTGGCTGCTAATGCCGTGGTATTTTTATCAATTATTTTCTGTTTAATTGATACTAATAATATTAGAATTTGAAGTTTTTTCGATAAAGCATATTATCCTTTTTAAATTAGAATCTTAACAAAAACTGACAACAGTATAAAACTATTTTAAAACGCTATTTAAAAAATCGTGTTACTCACGTGCGTATGGTCCGTATTGTATGAAGCGCGCGTTCCAGCCTGCTGCTGGCGCAAAACTGACCAATTATTTAAAAAACGTACAAATACCAAATCGGTTTCATGCTTGTATTACATGTATAGATAAATTATTGATTGATTAAAGCATCTTAGAGACTAAAATAGCTTATGAATTGCATGAAAATACCGTTTTTCTAAATACCACGGAATTACCAGCCATTTTTAGAACCCCACGGAATTAGCTGCCTTTACCTTAATAATGAAAATGAAATGAAGAAAAAATAATGCCAAAAAGGTTGGCGAAACCTAAAAACGTCACTTGAAAATGACATAGGTAAGTGACTTTAACAGATTTGACAGTGACGTATCTGTCGTAGATTTTTTGGTCTCGAACTCCAGTTTAGAGTATAGTTTACATGGCCCGACCTACAGTCAGCATGGCGAGTAGTGGCGTTTGTAGTAGCTCGCACTCATTGGGCAACACTTTCTCATTAGCAAATCTTTTTTTTATGTGATAGATGGCAGATGAGCAGACGGATCACGGATGGTAAGAAATTGCTGCCGCCCATAGCAACACCAGTGAAATCACAAGTGCGCTGCCAACATTTTAGCCCGCTTTCCCCCATTGGGCCAGGTACCCACGCTTTGACGGAACACAGCGCAGGCGCTGCTGCACGCCGGGCTTCTTTGAGGCCGTGGTCTGGATGAGCCGGCCCTTTCATGCCAAAGCTTGGATGTCCCACGGTTCTATAAACAATAAACATGCAGGTTTCTTCCGAATGTTTTCCCTCACCGACAAGCTAGTGTGGCTCATACTTTTTTTTTCATTGACGCTGGGGAATGCCGCTGACCCGATGTGGGCCAACGTAGTCTTGCAACTCCTTATGCATATGTCGCAGTAATCTGGTTTAATCAGCTATTTGATTGGAGGACTAGCGCGTTCATTGAATGGCGACGTTTAATTGAATGACTAAAGGACAACTCGTCAAGTTGTTTAATAAAACGTTCAACTACGTTGGACGTTGAGTGGGGCTTGTTTATTCAACGTTCGGCCTAGTCATTCAATTAAACGTCGCTATTCAATAAACGCGCTAGTCATCCAATCAAATAGCTGTTTCAACCAGATGACTGCGACACATACATTCTTACCGGGGAATACACTCATACTGCAGGGATCGCAATGAGATTAAAGATTTCCCACTGGCCTCCTCCCGATTGTGTCCGGAACCCGCAATGATTATCTCCTCGTAATTAGCTCATTCTGAAGTGCAAACGAGTGAGACGGTCCGACTTATCTCGATTCCACAGAAACGCTTAATAAATTTACACTGACTGTTCGCTTTTAATCCTTGCTGGGATTCCGCCGGTTTGAGCACTTCTTGGTTGTGGGTAAGGCATAGAACGTTGTCTGTTTTCCCGCTACTAAGTATAACACTGCTGCCCATCACGCGATAGCGCGTCCAGAGGTGACTTATGACGCTCTGTATAGTGTTAAGAGCGAAAGCCAAAGCACGTTGCCTGGAACCAGCTTCCAACATTCCGACGGCTCGCATCATCTCTTCTCGGGTTAAATGATGTCATCTTTTCATAATAATGTAAATTGTATCGGTTTCGACGCAGATATTGTAATGATTTTGTCAAAACACTAGTACTCAGTTTTATACAAATCCATATTGATAATCGATTTTAGAATAGAATAGAATAGAATAGAAAAAGTTTATTTACCAAAAATACAGATATGTTGTACAGTTAAAGATACAGTTCAAACTCTTTAATATATTTTCTTACGTAGGTACTTGATCCCTAGATACTTTTGATGTGTGTAGTTCACACAAGGATAATTATGTGGGGGGATATACCGTTAAGGTCGTCCTACACTACGTTTACTAAGACGCGGTCTCCACTCCAGAACTCGTTTACCCCAACGGTTGTCAGTTCTTTTTTTTTTATGTGATAGGTAGCAGACGAGCAGGCGGATCACCTGATGGTAAGCAATTGCCGCCGCTCATGGACACTTGCAACACCAATGGAGTTGCAATGCGCTGCCAACCTTTTATCCCCTTCCCTCCGGGCAGTTCTGCCGCAGATATGGCCAGCCCACTGCCACTTCAACTTACTAATCCGGTGATCCGGTGAACCAGATGAAGTGACGATCTGCGTATGAGGGCTCGCTAGAGCTGGATGCGAGTAGCCGAAGATCGATCAAAGTGGCGAACATTGGAGAGGCCTATGACTGCTAGTGGACTGCAACAGGCTGATGATGATGATGGTGATGATGATGTACCGTTGGGCGCACGGTAACACAAGCGAGGTGCAACCCATCCACATTCAATGATGACTACGAATCTTCAGTCATGAGGTAGCCACCAAAGAGAGAATATATTTAAGGACCTACCTAAACTTGACATTATAGGAAGATCATTAGGAATATTATGTCTTATTGAATCCAACCTGTTTTTTGAGTTTCACTGCTTCAATTACAATATTGTCAGACCAACGGGCAGGTGGTCTACCCATTAGGACATCGTCCTATGTTGACATTACGTCTAAATATTTCATAGAAACAAAATTTAAAATAGATAATGACAAAATATCCTGTCTGTCTGTAAAAAATCGCCTATGAGGTGGACTGACCAGATAAAAGCAGCAAGTGACTCACTGACTGACTGACTTAGTCATGATTGTACTTTCTTATGGTTTTTTAGGTGATCTTTGAAAGCTGGTGTCTGAATCTACAAAAAAGGTACTTAGATACCACAGGTAAATTTATACGTTACTAGCGTCTAAGTGTGGAACTTATCCAAGAAAACAAATCCATGATCGTCGCTTCAACTTGGACCAAACTTTATTTCTGCATTGGTGTCTTGAATTTTAATTCAAGTTATCGGTCTTCAGCTTACAAGTTTAACTTTATTTCACTAGCTATGCCCGCGACTTCGCTCGCATAAACATCAGATCTTGTAGGATTTCAAGATTTTGACTTTTAATGCTGACGAAGTGCGGTAGTAAAGTCACACCTTCTTAATACCCTTTCGTATAAATGTCACTGTAAATCAGTTCCAATCGTAAGTTGATCAACTTCCGGAGTATAATCATCATCATCATATATCAGCCCACATCCACCCACTGCTGAGTATAGGCCTCTTCTCTATCACGCCACTGTCTAAGGCCCTCATACAGCCAGCCTCATCCATTGTTTCCCCACTACTATTACAATATCGTCAGACCAACGGGCAGGTGGTCTACCCACAGGAGAATATAAACGGTGCTAATGTTTTTTGTATGATATAGGGAGAGACGAACAGACGGATTTTCTGATCGTAACTAATCACCGTCGCCATGGACGTATATAAGGGGGGGTCCAGGGGGTCCGGATCCCCCCCATTGAGGTCTGGATTGACATAACGGTTCAATCGGCTATAACTTAGGACGACATAATTAAGGGGTCGACAAGGATGGTGGGGTGGGAAAATTTCTTTATTCTGTTTAAGTCCTTTACAGAACAGTTATGTATGTTAAAGCATGATGCCCATAAATGGCCATAGCCCGCCCAAAAAAAGATTTTGGTTAAAAATTATGTTTTTAATTATTTTTATTTGTCAACATATTCGTTTTACCCCTAAAGTCCAAAATAATTTATCACACTAAATAAGTTTTGAATTGAGCTCACTAACACAGGAATCATTCTTTTCCTGGAAGTGCAGAGCTGAGTTGCCATTTTAGAGCCAAACGTCAATTAAATCGATTCTTATCGATTAGAGTACACACATTGACAAATACCAGACCTCGTGTGGATCGTATTAGATAAGATATTAGAATAGATTACTCGTCAAATTGCACCTCGTGAGGTAAGTTTTTGACTTTATTAAGGTTGCATTTATTTTGTGTTGATAAATCCGATCGGTGTTGATCTTGATCAACAGTAATAATACAGGTTGTGCAGCAATACAACAATACTGTTGCAATTGTATTGTAGGCCGTCGAACTGTGGGATGCTGTGCCCACGTCTTGTCGGTGATCTGGTATTTGGGATGGGCTCGCCATGAAAGTAATATAGCAGCATCTGCGCAATTTCTGAATGACGTCTTAATTGTTTATGACGATGAATAAAGAACATTTTTTAAATGAAATTCCGACTTTTACTTATTTCATGATACCTCATACATAATACATTACATATACTATATTTTGCGCATACAATTATAGGTGTGCGCTATTTAGCCAAAACCACTCTGAAATTTGGGCATAAGCCCTTTTGGAATCTACTTTTACTTTCTTTTGTGTTCTATTCCCATTTTTAGACTAACCCCGATTTGCCCTTGCCTGTCACGGGGGGGGGGGGGGGGTCAACTCGCACATGTCCGGAATTTTGCAAGGGGGACTACCCCCCCTTGTCAAAGCTATATATTACGTCCGTGACCGTCGCCAAGGACACTCGCAACACCGAAGAAAAAACAAAAGCGCCGCCGACCTTTTAAAATGGAATAGCTATTTACACTTTCATGTCTGTGTCACTCTGTGTCTGAGTCATGTTAATGTATGAGAAGTTGTGTGCAGGCAGACATATATGTCTGCATCAAAAAGTTCCATAACTGGCAGGCAGACATAATATGTCTGTTCATGTGACACTTCGCGGGAGGGTTTGCCAGTTTAAGCCTTATTGACGTATGGCGGCCTGCCAAGTTAAAAGGGATAATAAACAACTAATTTACCATCACCGATCAGCAAAAGGAGAGACTGTTCCCTAACTATTCTGAAACTATTTAATTCGTAGTTTGCTAGTTTAGGCCCGAGTACACAACGCGTTTGTAGGTAAGTACACACAGCGCCACGTGGAGTTAAGCTTGAACTGTGAACCGTCCTCTAGTAGACACAAGTGCTATTTTTGCACTGCGTGGGATAACACGACTTGACGCCGACTGTATGTAACTTAAAGCAAAAGTCAACAACAAGTTTCAGTAGGCTAAACATGGAATTTGCGTCAGAAATCATGGTTGTTAGGTAAGTTATAAAATATAATTAATGTAACACCAAACATTTAATTTTGTACCTGAGGATAGTATGGCAACGAGGGCGCCCGTCCACAGATTATACAACTAACGTATCCAATAGCCTAGTGGCTTAAGTATCAGGCCGAGATAACGGGGTTCTGGGTCCGATTGGGTCGAGCAAAAGTATGTTTCGAATTTTTCGAACACATAGGATAACCAATCCGCATTAGGCAAGCGTGGTGATTACTTAAGCCTAATCCCACCGCTCGAGCCATGGTTCTGGATTTGGTAATTTTGTTAAGTGACCGCCGTCTGACCTTCACTGGGGAATCTAACCAACTAAATCGTGGTTACACATTCTGTAAACTATCCAAAATGTCGGAACATTTTGCCGCGAAGGAATCGGATTCCTTCGCGGTGTTTTCCTTCACCGTTCCAGCTAAATGCTAAATGTGACTTGCTCTTACCAGCTACTTAGCTACCGAGGACGTCAGTAACTCGACCAATGTTTTGCAGTGACTATCGCTTCACAATCCAATATGGAAACAGCGCCATCTGTTGCCCATCTCCCTGAACCACATGCTTATCGATATTGGATTACAAAAAGCGTGCTATAAATTTGTCCATTCTCATTCCAGCCGTACTAAACCGGGCCGGTCACTAAATCAGTCATAATTACCGCTATAAAAGTCGCGCACGCCCCCTAGCGGAGGACGCGACAAATAAACCAACACGATATTGGTACGATAAAACAAATTTTATTGCTCGGTTTGCAATAATACTCGGTTATAACGAAAGTTTGGATTATGGGAACGGGAAATAATTGCGGCCGGGACGCGTCAAGTCGCACGTCGAGTTACAAATAATGGTGTTATGTTTCGGAATTTATTGCTTTTTTTTTCCTTTTTGCGACTTTTTTTATGTAAAAACTGTGACGACTGTAGATTTATTTAAAAAAGCGGCCAAGTGCGCGTTGGACTTGCCCATACAGGGTTCTGCAGCAGCAAGTAAAATGTATTTTTAAAGCGTTGATTAAAGGAAAAGTTACGGGCGTCTAGGCGGCGGAAAATGCTTACTTACCATCTGGTGATCCGTTCTTACGTGATTATTTACCAACAGGTCACCTGCAAGCTCATTTCGCCTCTAGTGGAAAAAAAAGTAGATAGATCATTATTCTTTATTGCACACAAACAGAATACATGAGTGAAACAACAATAAACAGTACTTACAATAAGGTGGTATTATCGCTTGTAGCTGTGCTTGTTGGTGTAAGTATTACCTAAGTTGTTTCCAACTAGAAATAAATACACATAATAAAATCGTAAATAACACAACATCTCATACAATGACTTGACTCTGTACCAGCACTTGTGTTACAGATATCAGACAACAGAGGAATAACAAATATAATACTTAAGGGGCTACAATGACGAAACTAGCGCCGCCAACCAATTTTATTATTGCTAGTGGCCGTTTTTAGCAATAATTGACATTATTGCTACTACCTATTTGTCGCGTGTTAAAAATATTGTAAGTATTACATCTTGAAAAATCCAATTTACCTACTTGCATCTAAGTCTAAAATATCATATTGTCGCCACAATCAGTGTAAATTGGTTGGCGGTGCTAGATTCGTTGATATAGCCCCTTAATACTCATTATTATATCACACCCACATACTGAACAAACACAAGTGAGCCATGCTCACTACAAAATGCGCCATCGGACCAGTCAAAAGAAACATAAATCCATCAAGCGTCCAATGGCAAAGAAAAAATAAACCCGAATTGGCGGCAGAATTCTTTCCAAGTTCCCAAGAGCTCCTTGAGGTCAAGTTTCCCGAAAAAGACACACACTTGGCCCTCAAGTCGAGGCGCCAAATTGACGCATCCGGTACGACTTTGACGCCGGAAGTGCACTCAGACCCGTGACACTCTATTGAGTACATACTTCCTAGTATCTGGTGTTGAGAGGGTTTTTTGGAGGCTTTGGAGGGCGGAATGAGTGTCTCGTGTAAAACAATACTTTGGTGGAACAGGCGTTTTGGAGAAATCCGCTGTTTATACAGAGTGTGTAAACATTTACATCCGTTTAACTGTGTCTTTTACCACCTATTTTCAACAACTTTTTCTTTTATGATTTTTGCAAATTCACCTAAAAAAATCATTCAAAGTTGGTCATGTGACTTATTCATTTTGTATGGAGAGTTGACAACTGTTCGACAACTGAAAGCGCACATGAATGTATAAATGTGCGTTTTTATCGCAATGCTTTTATCGCGATGTAGGCAGCCATCGTTTTTTAAGCAGAAAGTAAAATAATTAGGTACATTCTACTTCCTACCTCTACATCAAATGCTTGAAAATGTCCAATATCGTTCGTTGTACAATCTTCCCCGACGCGCGCTCAACTTGACAGATCCCACAAACCTGGTTTTGGAAAAATACTATTTTGAAATCTCCCACGGCTAACGGGACGGGAGAGTTTTTGCCGCAACACGGCACCAGGCGCCCACTCACACCGTTTCGTAACGTTTATACAATCAAATCCAAGCACGGATGACAAATAGAACACAAAACGCATGCCGCAGGAGGGCGCAGCCGTGGCAGTCCTCCCACCAGGTTTTTTTTTAATTGCTGAAATAGGCAGACGAGCATGCGGCCCATCTGATGGTAAATGGTAACCGCCACTCATAGACAACAACAATGCCGAGTCTCACAGTCTACCGTGAAAGAAGTAGTCTTTTCAAACCTCTTTTCAAAGGTGGACCGACGATCTGGTGAAGGTCGCGGGAGTCCCTTGGATGCGGGTGGCACAGGACCGATCTGTGTGGAGAACTTTGGGGGAGGCCTATGTCCAGCAGTGGACGTCTATTGGCTGAAATGATGATGATGAAATCTCTGACTGCTTACACATATACGTACACAGATCTTGGCATGGTTCGGCTTGAGATAAAGACTATACGGAATTGTTGACTTGTTATAAAAGTGTCCAATAAAAGTAACAGCATTCGTTTTAATCAACACTAACTTTAGAGAAATGGTTGTTGATGAAACAAACTATTTGCACTGCCTTACCCCCATTGCCAACACGCTGTTTTCTCTCCTCTACCTAAAGGTTGTCTAGAAGAAATCGCAACAAGCGATAAGACCGCCTTATTGTACTGTTTATAGCTGTTATTTAACTCATGTATTCTATTTCTGTGCAATAAAGAATATCTATCTATTTATATTTTTGTTGGGTCTGGCCGCCGCCTATAGACATCAGCTACACCAGTTGAGTGGAGTCACAAGTGTGCTGTCAACCTTTAACCCCTTTTTCCCCTCCTCTCCGGTACCCTCGCTCGGCGAAAACAGCGAAGGCGCTCATTCACGCCGGCCTTCTGTGAGACTGTGCTATTAATCCGGTCAAACCCGCCCATTTATGCCGAAGCGTAGCTCCCCCATGAAAGAAGTTTCCCGTTCAGCAACCCACACTTGTCCACTGCTGGACATAGGTCTCCCCTAATGCACGCCACCGCTCCCGATTTACGGCCACTCTCATGCAGCCCACACCAGCCAGCCTTTGAATGTCATCATCCCATCTTGTCGCAGGGCGTCGAATACTACGCTTACCGAGTCGCGGTCTCCACTCAAGGACGGTCTCCAACGGTTGTCAGTTCTGCGGCTAATGTGACCAGCCCACTGCCACTTCAGTTTGCTAATTCGGTGGGCTATGTCGGTGACTCTGGTTCTCTGTCGGATTACATAATTTCTGATGCGGTCCTTCAGAGATACTCCGAGCATAGCCCTACGTTGATACACGGCGGTGTAACAGGCGCGCGCGCACCGTCGCGAGTCGCCGTGTCTATCGGTCTGTCACGCGCTATCAGGTGCAGCGCTTTTTGCCGACTTTTTGTTTATTGGCGATTCGGAGCGATACCGGTACCGTTCAGAATAGGGTGTAAATTTAACTTTTCGTTAGTACCGGAGTAAAGTCAGAACGTTCAATGGAAATGCTAATAAAATAGTTAAATAAATGCGCCAGACAATCACACCTATCAAACTGGTCTCAAACTAGGGCAACCCCTGTACTATGAGTTACCAGGTGACGATAATTTACTGGGCGTCAACCCAGAACACAAGAAATTTAGAAAATGTAGTTTCCTAAATTGACTTGACGGGGAATCAAACCCGGGACCTTTCGCGCTTCGGGCGAACACCTTAGCCACTGCGCCATCGAGGCCATCAATAATACTTTCCCTTGGTGGTAAAAATTACAACAAGAAAATATTATTTTTGATTTCGATATTGACAAAATCTAAACATGAATAAACTATTTTGTGTTAAGACGATTTTCCTTAAGATAACAAAATATTTCAAGGAACACAATTTTTCTTGCTTTGAGAAATCCTTTTTATCTGTGTATTACTACTATTTGCCATCTTCTATTCCACGTCTTCCCACATATTTACCTTCAAACTACATCAAATTATTCAAGCAATAAAAATGGCATCACATATACGAAACTTATCATTATTCAGTGCAAAATGTAGGCACACGCCAACCGTATTTCAAAACTAGGAATATTCCGATACAATGTGCTAGAGAAAGAATTTCCTATTAGACGAAATTGTTGGACAATTCAAAAATATTCCAGTTACGTGAGATGCCTAAAATGTGATTTCAAATATCGGCTTCTAGTGGAAATTTAACTTTGGCAACGCAACCTACAGAAACGAAAATTCAACCTATATACTTACCTACAATGTAGTCCTACATATGTCCCACAGCAGGGCAAAGACATCCATCATAGACAACAAGTCATTGCTACTACTTACATTATGGGATTAGGCTTAATCACCACGCTTGCCTAATGCGGATTGGTGATCATCATAAACCCATACATTTCCGTTATAAATTACTACACCAGTAGTAGAAAAAGAATATTTAAAGAAGTAGAAAATAAATAAATTAAGATATTAAGCTCCATGTAATAATCTTACAAAAAATTGCATGCTATTCAACATAGCTAAACAGGTACAAAGCAACATGTTTTAAATTTACCATCTACAATGTAAACACCCTGTTTAAATAGCAATAAAAGTATTTTGTTTGTTTGTTTGTACTAGTTGTTACCCGCGACTTCGTCCGCGTGGAATATATTAGTAACTTTTCAACACTTAAAGCACATAAAAAATGTTGTCACATTGTTTATACGCAACAACTCAGTTATACCGACATACCTTTTGAAAAGCGACAAGTTCATTCAATTCAAATGTTCACTTTAGGCAGCTAATCATCTCGTTAAACCACACAAAAATCAAACCTACCCCCCGACAATACCAGCCAAAATTGAATAACTTGCAATCCAACCAAAGTCAAAGACTGGTAAACTCCCAAACGAGTTTTCATCAAGAAACAATCAACATGGGGAACTTTTCGCAAGTTATCTACAATTAACAGACGTCGAGAAATGTAACGAGAATTATTCAGAATTGGGAACTCAGTAATCATTTAACGAATTAGGATTGAGAATAATCTGAAGCCTTTTGACTTATGAGTTCGGATGAACGGGACACTCGACAGCATAAGCTTGAAATGGTCACATCTATAATTAACTTCTTCTATATTTCCAACTATTATAAAGATAATAAATTCTATAGACATCGATAAACCTTACCCATATACAAACCTAACAGGCGAAACACTAGCGCGATGCAATCAACGCCCAGCGCTATCTATTAGTAGACAGTGGAACTACCTACTGTCCCGAAACAAAATATAGATATTATAAGAAGTAAGGGCGGCATACTCTAACAATAATTTCATTGTTGACATTGATGATCACAGTTGACTGGCCGGATGGCGCATTTGGTAGTGCGACTACTACCAACTAATCTAAACAACATTTGTTCTACGAATTTACTTGACAAACAAAATGATCAAATCACAATATGACGAACTTTGTATTTACATTAAATGTTTTTTACAATATTTTCATTGCAACAAAAATCTAATGCTTAGATTAGGTAAGTATTGAATTTGCGATTCAATTCGAATAAAAAATATACTAATTATTTACCGTACGTACCTATGTATTTGGTTGTTGACTGTACAGTCGTAAATGAATTATTAGAATCCTACGTTATGTGTTTTCATTTTGTGAACGAACAATTCTTACGGATAACGCATTAAGAATAAATGGGTAGGCCTACTTATTGTCCTTTTGTTAATACCATCCATTATGATATAGGTACATACTTAACATTTATTTTATTTACTAAGTGGCCGCCCGCAACTTCGTTTGCGTAAACTTTATGACTCTTGACTTATAGATGATTATTTAAATAGACATAAAAAAAATATTACTTATTATAAATGTTCGTTTATATGTTAATAGATTTTTAAGGCGGCTCATTGATATTTTATACGAACTGCTAAGGAATGGAACAACTTGCCGGCTTCTGTATTTCCAGTGAGCTACAATTTGGGTGTCTTTAAGTCGAGAGTGAATAGGCTTCTTCTGGAAAAGCACGCTACATCTTAGACCTCATTGTCACTCTCCATCAGGTGAGATGAGGTCAAGTGCAAACCCATTTAATATTTAAAAAAAAAGATATCAACTTCTAATGAAAGTAACCCCCAAAATTATGTTTTATTCCATTAGGGGATATAAGTATTCTAATAAAGTTTAAATATTATATTTAATCCATCAATTCTGTCAAATAATGTGTATATTGTAGTAATAAGTTGCGAGTAGATTGGGCCAAGGAATCACGTAGTCCCATGAACAAACTTGGAACCCCCTTTTCGCTCCATTAGGGGTTTAAGTTCGGAATATCATTCCTTATAGGATCTCATCCAACAATGCTCATCACATTTGACAATTTTCCATTCCATTTCATTCCATATTTGTTATAGTGGAGCTGGGCTCTTAGAGTTCCAAACCAGATGTTCCATGACCTTCGATTTTTTTCATGGCATCATAAAATGCTCATCAATCTGAACAACTTTTGTTAAAGTGCCATTGACCTACCTCTTATAGTTTAGCTGGGCTGTTGTGGTTCTACATCAAGGAGCCTGGTCTTCAAAATATAATATATCCTATAAGTTGCCCTGATATTACAGCTATACAATAAAAAAGTTTCATTCGAATTGGTTCAGTAGTTTCCGAGATTAGCGCGAACAAACAGACAAACAGACAAACAGATAAACAGACAAACAGACAAACAGACAGACAAAAATTTTAAAAATCATTGATTCATGTTCTGTTACTGTTTTTTAGTCGTCCTAAGTTATTTTGAGATAAATATCTTCAATGTACAGACACAGCTTTTTTACATTTTTATTATATGTATAGATATGTATAGACTAGTGGCCGCCCGCAACTTCGTTTGCGTGAACTTTATGACTCTTGACTTAAAGATGATGACTTAAAGATGATTATTTAAATAGATATAAATTTTTTTTCATGGCATCATAAAATGCTCATCAATCTGAACAACTTTTGTTAAAGTGCCATTGACCTACCTCTTATAGTTTAGCTGGGCTGTAATGGTTCTACATCAAGGAGCCTGATCTTCAAAATATAATATATCCTATAAGTTGCCCTGATATTACAGCTATACAATAAAAAAAGTTTTATTCGAATTGGTTCAGTAGTTTCCGAGATTAGCGCGAACAAACAGACAAACAGATAAACAGACAAACAGACAGACAAAAATTTTAAAAATCATTGATTCATGTTCTGTTACTGTTTTTTAGTCGTCCTAAGTTATTTGAGATAAATATCTTCAATGTACAGACACAGCTTTTTTACATTTTATTATATGTATAGGCTAGTGGCCGCCCGCAACTTCGTTTGCGTGAACTTTATGACTCTTGACTTAAAGATGATGACTTAAAGATGATTATTTAAATAGATATAATTTTTTTTTCATGGCATCATAAAATGCTCATCAATCTGAACAACTTTTGTTAAAGTGCCATTGACCTACCTCTTATAGTTTAGCTGGGCTGTTGTGGTTCTACATCAAGGAGCCTGATCTTCAAAATATAATATATCCTATAAGTTGCCCTGATATTACAGCTATACAATAAAAAAAGTTTTATTCGAATTGGTTCAGTAGTTTCCGAGATTAGCGCGAACAAACAGACAAACAGATAAACAGACAAACAGACAGACAAAAATTTTAAAAATCATTGATTCATGTTCTGTTACTGTTTTTTAGTCGTCCTAAGTTATTTTGAGATAAATATCTTCAATGTACAGACACAGCTTTTTTACATTTTTATTATATGTATAGATTTATAAAGAGGTAAATTCTATAGATAACGAGCCAGGCTTTAACGTAATCCCAAACGACAGAACACTTCCGCAATGTAATCGACATCTAGCGCCATCTATTGGTAAATTTAAGAGTCCCGAAACAAAGGCCTTCTGTGTGTAGGTATTTATTTTGTACTCAAACCATGCAAAGACAGCATTTTGCACTGCTAACAAAAGGTCCCCGAACTGGCCGGATGAATGTTTGATAAAAAAAAACTAAATCGGTCTATGGTATACGTCAATGACAGCCATGACAAAAACAAAGTTTTTTAATCTGCTACCCACATTTTCCGACAAAATCTTTGTTTACATTATGCCCGCTCAAGGAATATTCATCTTCGGCTCAAAACTTATATCTACAGATACGCAACTCGACAGTGTGTCCTTACTACCCTTAGAAATGTCTTGGCGGATATTTTCGTGAGTATTTCCATGTCTTTTTATGTAAGCAGACGTGTATATATCAACTTTTTTTATCTGTGAGGACCCGTGATATTTTATGGCGTGCTACGACACTTCGCGTCGTAAATATTCGTAATGAAATTATAGCGAGACATACCTCATTATGTTTGTCGTAGATCTTGCGTACTGCGCGAGAACGCGAAAATAACTTTGACAGGCAATCGTAAGTATTTTTTATAGTCCACTACATAAAATAATGCGTTAAGAAATTATAAGTGGATTTTAATAAATCTTGAGGGCGAATTTTTGGGAAACTAACGGAGGTCCCATTTTTTAAATGTATAGTTAACCTATGAGTCCTATGACATACGTGATGGCGTCAATGGCACAGTGACTAAGGTAAGACAATCACACCAATCAACCTGGTCTCAAACTAGGGCATATTTTAACTAGGGACGCGGACGTCAGCCCAAGAAAACTTAGAAAATGTAGTTTTCTGAATTGACTTGACCGGGAATCGAACCTGGGACCTTTCGAGCAAACACCTTAGCCACTGCGCCATCGAGGCCGTCAATACATTATATAATTGACAGCGTTCTTTGGATCACTTTTTCAAACGCTTCCAGAATAATCTAAGTAGATGTTTTGTTCTAGATGGGTTTTAAAACTCAATTAATAATAATATCCAGAAAAGCTAAATCTCGTCACACCGGTCAATTTTATTTTGTGTACGTGTCTCTTTAATCACTCGACGTTGGCAGAGTTAAATGTGCTCGTGAAAGCACAATAGCAGCCATCCCAACAAAAAAAAATCTAAGTAGATAGCCTATGTTTAAATGCAATAAAACTTTACTTTGTTCATTGGGTCAGGTACCTCGACGAAAACTCTCTACGAAACGCAAGCCATGCCTACAAGAAGTGGCACCGGATAATCCTAGCCAATCGCCAGCTGAGAAACCGTCTGAACACATTCGAGCTGTCAATTGTTCTTGGTTCAAGAAACTTGGTGCAGTACCACAGGAGACGCAAAATAAAACAAAGAGGAAGGATTAAAAATTACCTACCTACGGGTGTCTTCATAGGTATAAATAGGTGATAGATAATGTATGTACTGATCGGATTTTGGTACAGTCAAGTTCAAAAAAATATATAGGCACTTTAGGACCTTGTCACAATACATGTTTATAAGAAAGTGGAAGGCGTTTTCTTCTACATTATGTACTGTGACAAGGTCCTAAAGTGTATACATATTTTTGAACTCGACTGTACCTAGTGCAATTCGGGTTAACGTTTTCAAACACTATCTATACTCTGATTTATAATCATGTAATATCAACTGACAGCTACAATCGACCTTTATTTTTTTTAATGTTGCCTCCTAAGTGCACTAGTGCTGTTATAATTGAATGGTGAGCGAACAATTGAATTTATTATTGAACATTTTAGATGTTAAGATTTTACTCATAACCTTAAATTAATTTCATTGATTTGTACGATAGTTAATAAGAAAAACATTACATAAAGTACAGCGATATTTTATACGTAATGCATAGAGCTGGTTTGAATGAACATGAAGACAACAATAAAGAGTAAAAATCGATAAATTGTTTTTTATTTAAATGAATTAATCTGACAACTCATAGCTGTTATGTTCGACATAAATACTCTGACAATTAACTTTTCTTCATTTAAATCATAGATATTCCCTCACCATAAAAGTCTGACCAACAAAACGTGACTATAAAGAATGGTGGCAAATTCAAAAAACCTTTGGGTATCAACACTTATTACAATCAGAAAAACTATGTTGATATTTGTGTTTTATTAGACTAAGCAGAATACTAGTTTAATAAAAAATGAGTTTAATAAAGTTTATTGAATGACTACATTTTAACACACTTCGTACATTTAGTTAGAAGTTTGGACATCAATCAGCCTCCAAATGTAATTTTCAAGATTTTCTCATGTCATGAAAAGAAAATGAAAAATAATTGAATTGCAATTGAACTTTTCGATTACTCACGACCGACACTATTTTTGTATTACGATAACGCGACAACCCGCCAACTGTCAGTTGATATTACATGATTATAAATCAGAGTATACTTACATTAGACTTTGGCAGGGGGCCCCAGTTAAAATCAATAAATATTTTTTCCAAGGCTCTAAAATAATATTCAACACTGGCAGTTTTTCCCGAAAAAATTAGAACAAGCCATAAAAAACTAAATCTGACTTTAATTTTTTCTTAAAATATTTTAAGCACCTGGTGCTCAATATTTTTTTTGTATCTAGGTTGCCAGTTGTTCTATGCAGTTTTTTCGATTCGTTCCTACACATAATTTTATGTGATAGGTAAGAGGCAGGTGGCAGACGGGTGGATTACCTACCTGATTATCAACATCACCCTTGGACAGTGGAGCCCCAAGCACGCTGCCAACCTCTAACTTATTAATATTGTTTTAGGTTTGATGTGATAGGTGAATAATGATCAGACAGATCACCTGAGCTCTGAAATAGACACCCGCAAAACTAGTGGAGTCATAAATACGCTGCCAACCTTAACGCGCAGGCGCTCTTTCACGCCTGTCTTCTGTAAGGCCGTGGTATAACTCCGGTCGAGCCGATTCATGCCAAAGCGTGGCTTTCCCACGGTATTATTGAACTCTTTTTATTTTTCAGAACAACCCATGAAGACTTCGGTCAAATCAAAGCGAGGTGCTGATGACATTATCATCCATACGAAGCGTTTTAAATTGTGTTAAAATGTTCTAATAAAAATTACTGAAATATTAACTGAACGTAAGTGTAGAAACTAAAAGTACCTACACAATAACAAACACTTTTTTTTATTTCCTTCCTAAATTTTCCTAAGAAATTAAAAACTGCGAGTATTCTTCGTTTAGTTTCTAAATTCAAATCTATACATATAATAAAAATGTAAAAAAGCTGTGTCTGTACATTGAAGATATTTATCTCAAAATAACTTAGGACGACCAAAAAACAGTAATAGAACATGAATCAATGATTTTTAAAATTTTTGTCTGTCTGTTTGTCTGTTTGTCTGTTTATCTGTTTGTCTGTTTGTTCGCGCTAATCTCGGAAACCACTGAACGAATTCGAATGAAACTTTTTTTATTGTATAGCTGTAATGTCAGGGCAACTTATAGGATATATTTTATTTTGAAGACCAGGGTCCTTGATGTAGAACCGCAACAGCCTAGCTAAACTATAAGAGGTAGGTCAATGGCTTCTTAACAAAAGTTGTTCAGGTTGATGAGCATTTTATGATGACATGAAAAAAAATCAAAGATCATGGAACATCTGGTGTGGAACTCTAAGAGCCCAGCTACACTATAACAAATATGGAATGAAATGGAATGGAATACTGTCAAATGTGATGAATATTTTTGAATGAGATCCGATTAGAAAGGATCTAATCTATTCTATTTCTTCTTAAATAATCATCTTTAAGCCAAGAGTCATAAAGTTCACGCAAACGAAGTTGCGGGCGGCCACTAGTATGTTAATAAAAATAACACTGCCTAATTCTTGCCTTTATCTATGACAGTTTTCTTAAAACCGATACAAAAACCCAACCAGTCTATTGAAGCCAGATAATCTCGAAAGCAATGCAAACGGAAACCCTAATGTTGGAACTGGAAAAAAGTCATTATCCACATTGAAGCAAAAATGGCCTCCCCATTACCTACTACGTACGAAGAAATAAACATTATCGTAAAGCGAAATGGACTGGCAAGATACCTACAGAAAGTTCCCTGGCGTAATTTTTAACCTAATTAAAATTGTTATTGCGGACCCTACGCAGAAGTAACTACTTATGTACAGCCTAGTAGCGTAAATGTAGCATGTTGGCTAATGTGGCTGTATAATACCTATTACCTTTGTTCTTAATTTTAGGGAAAAGAAGTTACCTACTTAGCGTTGCCAATTTGTAGAACTGAGAGCTGCCTAAAAAGTAGATACCTACCCTTTTTCGACTTAGAACCGTCTTTTTGTTTGGGGCACAAGTTATTTGCACTTTATAGGTACCTAACTTAACTTGACATAATCATTGCTGTAAACTGAAGCTGTGGGAGAACCACGCTTCGGGATGAATGGTCAGGCTTGACTGGAGTGATACCAAAGGCTCACAGAAGACCGGCGTAAAGCTGCTGCGCCTGCGCTGTGTTTCGTCGATTGAGTGAGGCTATCGGAAGCCCAATTGGGGGCCTAAAGACAAACACGCGGGAGAGTCATGATATACTGCTATGTATAAAAAGATGCAATCGACACCAAGTGCCATCTATTGGGTAAAGCTTGGAACTTTTACCATTTAGTCCCATATAAAGTCAGAGCGGACCACTTATTTAATTGGGTATTTGACTATTTTTTTTATGTGTTTAATCAAAAGACGCCTCAATTTAAGAAACATCGTTGAAAGAATCACTTGATTCTCATTTGAATTACCTGAGATATCACAACTTTAAGAGCACATATTTTGGGCAAGCCCAAAAACGCTCTATACAAATGGCTATTGTATTGTGACGTCACAACGCAAACTCTTGTATGCGCGTCTAGTAAATTTTGTATGGTAGCTATATCAAATGTTTCGTTTAAGTAAATGGTTTTATAATAAAAGTTGGTGGAAAATGAACGGGTAGTTCAATGATATAATTATTATTTTTTAATTTTATACTTAAAAAATGGACTTGCCTATGAAACTTTGAATGCTCACAAAACCAGCTAGACGATACATTTTTAACTGAAAATGTTGGCCATTGGTTGTTATTTACCAATATTTTAATAGAGTATCAATATTTTTTACTAAATCGAGATTAGTCAAATACCCAATTGTGCCACTGTGAATCAATAATACAGGGTACCAACATGTCTCCGGTCCCTCTCGGAGGAGAGGGATGCATAAGGGGCGTCGCAACTACGTTGGTCCACTTCGGGTCAGCGGCATTCCCTACCGTCAACAAAAAAAATTTGTGAAAAACTAAAAAAAGGGTTACCAACATCAAACAAATTTAATCATCATCCCCCGGCTCAAAGTGGTAAACCTCCTTCACCATGCCCTGGAGCTGTTGACTGCCGTCGAGAAGCGCCGTGACCCCCTTCGCTACCAGGCCGCTCTGCGTACTGAACCGGCTCTCTATCACTGGGAGGCGGCCACGTCTCAGCACGGAAGTTTCCACTGTGATCTCTTCGCCTAGGCGAGCTGCGGCGATGAAGCTGGGAAGTGAAAAAAAATCGAATTCCATAACTAGGTAGGTACTCATCCAAACGTAGGTACTATTAAGTATTTTGTGCCCAAATCATAAAAGTAATTAACTCACCTATATGCATCAAGAAAGTCATAAAATTTATTGGTGGCGCCACTGTCGCTTACGTCATAGAGTATGGTACCCCATTGGTTAAAATAGTGTGGAACCCGTGGTGGAGCTCCGTAATGGTTTTTCCTCAATAATAAATCCCGCGTCAACTTTGTTTCGGGACATAATTTTGATTTGTTTTATTTGGAATCTTTGCCAAAAGATGGTGCTGGGTGTCGATTACATCGCACCCGTGTTCCGTCTTTTCTAATATACTTAGTTATCTCATTATAAATACCTAGTATGAAGATTGTAAGTCTGTACTCACTCGACGTGCAAACTCATAGTCCATGCGATTTTTCCGGTAGTCCCTAGATGGGCGAACGTGGAAAGAGCGTCCACGCAAGCCGCTATGTAACCTCCATGGAGAGTTTTCCCGCCATTGCACATGCTTTCGTCAACCTTAAACGTAATTCTGCTCGATCCGTTAGAAAGTGACTGGAAGTTCACCTGCAAATATAATAGAAACTAATTTAGGACCATTGTTTAGTCTAAATACCACTTACAGTTCAAATCAAAAACAGCTGGACTGATTGACTTTGTTACCTAAAAGAAATTCCCCAAGATAACAAAAGCACACAAAAATAGTTTGTATTTTTCCGCCAAGACTAATTTCTGTTAATAGCGCCATCTATGTAAAGTAGATAGTACTTAAATAACACTTATCAAGTACGAGACACGGTCTAGAGATGAAAATTAGAGAGTGCCAAATTTTCAAATACCTAGGGTGATCGAGATAGTGATTGCCCACTTAAGAAATTGACACCAGTTTTATTTCAATATAATCCTTTACTTTAACAATCAGGAATCACAGTGTAATTATTTGACAACGTTAATAGTTTAGCATTGAGATAAGTAAGCAAAAATTCAAATATCTAAAGAATATTTTATAATTATAACGTATAACAAAAATATCTCCTGAAAACACAGTGATTGCCCACTTGACACAGTAATTGCCAACCAAATGAGACAGTGATTGCCAACTATACCGCAAGTTGTAATTCCATAAAAACATTATTAAATACTTAAAATTTTAGATCTTTCGTAAGTTTTTGTGCGTTTAAGATATATTTCTTAAGCTATTGAAATCAGTAACATCATCCAAATAAGATACCATTGACTAAGAAAACCCGTTTAATTTCAATATCTAGTAAAATCGTCAAATTGTTCCAGCTAGTTTCTCGTTATCTCAGCGAATAAACGGAAAGTACCAATTTTACAAAAGGTAGATACAGTTTTGAGGTTGTCGGAGGCCCAAAACTTTGGCAGCATACTTGTGACTCCACTGGTGTTGAGTATGTGCGTTGGCATTCGCTTACCATCAAGTGATGCGTGTTTTGACTACACATCATATATAATAAGCAATGCTGCCGCCCATGGTCACCTGCAACACCACTGGAGTCACAAGTGCGCTGCCAACCTTTTATCCCCCCCCCCCGGGTGTGGGCCTCCGTTTCTCTCACTCACTCGGCGAAACTCAGCTTAGCACAGGGGCTGCTTCACGCTGGTTTTCTGAGGCAGTGGTATCACTCCGGTCAAGCCGGCCCATTCATGCCGAAGCGTGGCTCTCCCACAGTTGAAATTCGAAAGTTTTTTTCTAATTATTACTAACTGCAACCAATAATTTGGTAATTCAATTTTTATATGTGATAGGTGGCTCACAAGCATACGGATTACCTGATGGTAAGCGATTTCCACCGCTCATAGACACTCAGAAACAAGGGGAATCACAAATGCGCTGCCAACGTTTTAACTCCTTTTCCCCCTTCATAGAGCCTCCGGTACACTCACGCATTAGCGCCGCTTGACTTTGGTTTTCTGTGATCATAGTATCACTCCGTTTAAGCAGGCTTATTCATTCTGAAACGTGCTCTCCCACGGTAAAATACATAGGTAATATAATTACGGTATATATTTGGTTGTTTTTCTTACCACCTTTCCTCCAAGATTTTCGGTAGCAGATAAAATTTTCCCCTATTTTTAGGTCAACTTTTTGTAAAAAGCAGTTTTTTCAAAACTCCTTGTATCTAGACACAGATATAGAGGATATAAAGAAAATATTCCGTTAGATTATCATATCCCTCACGTGATTTAGTAAATACCTACCCGGGCAATCACTGTCTCATACCCATGGCAATAACTGAATTCTGGTATGGCAATCACTGAAATTCTCATATTTTAGGTACAGTGATTGCCCACCCCCTTAAAATACTTAATGGAATAAAATTACGCCGCGATAACTGCTTCAAATGAAACATTAAAGCTTTAACTAACACGTCGTTGTGTTTAAACGCTCAAAAAAGAAAACTAAAGTGATACAAACTTCAAAACCACAAAATGTATCCTTAACAAATTCTGTAAGGAATTCGCATTTATTGAAGTGACGGACACCCGCTGTCCTAAAACTGCCATTACAATATTTTTATTGAAAATTTTGCCAAATGTCTTATTTAGAACTCTAGTTAACAGTATCCTAGTGTTATTTAACGGATTTAATGTGAAACTACACCTTTGAAAGTAAGTTAAAATGTATGTTAACCTTAATTCGGGCAATCACTATACACTGGGCAATCACTGTCTCGGTTACCCTACCTACGGGCAAGCGAATTAGGTATTTGTCTAACATTCGAATACATAAAATTATTAACTATAACTTTTGTACCTTTTTCAAAATCACGCTGGTATCAAATTGGTTTGGTTTTGATTTGGTATACGTTTCCATGGCTTTGATAAAGCGTAGCGCTCGAGTAGACATGGTTTGAGTAGATAAGATGTGACATTGAAATGAGCAATTGCGTAGATTTTCATCGCATTTTATACAAAAACATTATGACTGTATTTTTGATGTAGTTTGTGTGAGTGATACCTACACAAACAAAAGCTTTTATTACTCGGCAGACCTAAAAATTCAATGTCTTTCAATCTCAAATCGTAAAGGTAATTTTTTTTATCTATCAGTTTAAAATTTCAGTCTTAAAAAAATGTATACATATCGCAGTTGATAATCTAATGATTATTAAATGAATAATAATAAAGCAAAATTAAATTAATTTTCAAATCGATTTTTGTTTTTTTTACTGGCAACTTTTTACCAAATCAACAAGCGGGTTTGCTTGTGTCGGTTTGTGCTTTGGATTTTTAGAAATACAATTTTTTCGATGTTAACTATTTTTCCGAACCCAATAATATTCTTCTAGCCTAGTATTATTAGTAGTGCTTTCATTTAATTCATTTGTTTACCTAGAAATGTGTATTGTTAAGCCAAATCTTGAGTGACAGATGGTACAGGAGTTAATCGCCACTTTTTGACTGATTATTGTCGAATTACTGCTTGAATTATGGAAGATACCAGTAAAAGTAACGGGGAAGTTTCACCCAATCCTCCTAAAACAGGTATGTTTTTCTTATTAGACGTATTTTTTGTTAAAAATCATTGATAACAATTTGACGTTCGTCTAAATATAAACCAACCAAAGACGAAACATGGTCATGTAACCACAGTCTTCGTTCGACATTTTGATGTTTTATTATTTCTTACTTGAATTAAAATTTACACATATTCAATATAAGTTATTCCACTAATATTTTAATCCACGATTTTAGATTACAAAAGATAGTATGCATTTCCTCAATGTCTTTACTCATAATCAAATTGGCATTCCATGAACTTCCCAACACGGTCGGGTTATAATCCAAACATCAATAAGATTTTTCTTTACAAATTACGCACATAATGTTGTTAATTTAATCTTTAAATTTTGCTAAAAATAGCTCAGATTATGTATAGAGATAATATTGCTTCATACTTTTCGATACTTTTATGAGTCTTGTTAAATGTGGTGACAAGGCTTGTTGTGATTCCAAACGTTTTGAACCTTATTACAAGTGGAATGAGAGCCATATTCGCTGGTGGTTTAAGGTTAGGAAGGCATAGATGTGTCAAATTAATGCAATGCAAGCATAGGGATTGCCTCTGAGTTTGTTAGTAGAAAATGAATAGGGTTGGCAATACTGGCATTTGGGAATCTTTATTAAAATAAAATAATATTGCCTGTTTTCAAAGCCCGCAGTTATAGGGATTGTAAAACATAAAACATGATTTATAAAGTTGTAGTAGATGTGTGAACCTACTTACTTTGTGTTTAAAATAATAAAGAATCTTGGCATTTTCAACAAATCTAAAAACTAACAATATGTAAATTTAAGTTATGAGAAAATACTAAATTATGGATAAAACTTTAAAATACTTAAATAACTCAACAATATGAATGGGACATTAATTTATGGAAAGTTGCACAATTAATATTTTTTATTTTTTGGATAAAATATAGGTTTGCATAAAACATCTAAATATATTAATATAAGAACATTTTGTTTGAATAAGTTGTTATCTTTTTTCTACATAATTTAGAACCTATGTTAGTTGGCAACCCTGCCAACTAGTACATATTAAAACCTCCGTAGAGAACCTTGTTACCAAAAATTTGGATCACACTACAGGTTCTATGACCAACGGTACCAATAACCTCTGATATGAACAAGTCTCAACATGTTGCCAGTATGAGATTAATAGGAAATTGGACTTTATTTCTATGATCGTAAGACTATGATCATTTTGTATGCCATTGTTTCTATACACTTAATTGAATCCTTAAACCAGTCTATCAGATGATTTGGGTATCTAAGTATAATTTTAACAGTCTTTCATGTGATATGTCTTATAGTTAAATTTTTGACACTTTCTTGTGTTTTTATATTCCTCTTATTGAGTTAATGTTTCAAAACATAAAATGTTATTATTGTGATGTGTTATAATTACGTTATAAATTCTTAAAATGGAGTCACTTTTAATAATTCAATGCATTTTAAGTGTTTTAAATCTGCTAACCATATATTTTGTGTGTGAATACGTTTTAGCAGCAACGGAACCAGTTAGCGGAGACAATGCAAACCCTAGCCAGAATGTGTCCCAGACATTATTCCCGGACAGCCCAGTTTATGAACCGGAAGAAGATTTGGACACCAATACTGAAGAGAAAAATGAGGTTAGGGGTTTCAATAAAAAAAATTGTCTGATCTGGTGTAAATAATAAAATTTTTCTAGTTAATATTGATTGTTCATGATGGAATAATGGGATCCATTTGAAGATTTTTTTTACTCTTTTCTTATTTGTTCGTTAGATACTTTAAAAATTGGTCAATCTGAAGTTAACAGGGGGTGAAGTGTAAGAATAAAGAGTAGGTAATATTTGTGCCCATTATGTAAAAGATGTTGGCAAGCAGTTACAGTTATGTATAAAAAAATAAAAGATTTTCTTCCTGTTAGGCACTGGAGGGAAAGTAGCTTATATCCTTAAGATAGCACATTACTTAATAGATTTTTTTTTTAATTTGTAAGGGACAAAACTGCACTGAATTTTTTATTTTTATTTTGTGTTGCCTGGGATTCAAATAAGGGAAAAATTAAAAAGAATAAAATTGAGCAGTACCTATGTATGATAGTAGATCTCTATTACAGTTTCTGCTTATAAAATGAAATTGATATTAATTTGTATCGTTTGCAATATAAATACTTATCCACATTGTTATTTGCAGGTCACCCCCAGTGCTGCAAATGACGATATAGAACTTACAAAATCTAAAGAAGGTATTTATTTACTATTGTTTTCTAGTACAAAATTATAAAATTATTGTCAGCTTAATTCCCAGTAAAGTTTTGGAGTACCCAAGTAAATAATTACTTAAATGCTAGTGAGATGTTTTGTGTTATTTCAGAAGAACAGACGGCATCTCTATCAAAAAGGAAACTGAGCGAAGAACCTATTGACTCCAGTGCAAAAATTCAAAAACTAGATCTAACCGAGAACAATACTGTATCATCTCAAATCCTGGATGAGGAAGTATCCGCGATCACCAGCGCAGCTAAACGCAAGCTCGAAGACCCCTTGCCATTCCGTGTCCCGCGTACGAACCCCCGTCAGATCCAGTCCTCGAAAACTCGCCAAACGAAGCAACAGTGTCGAACTAGATAAACCCAAAACGCCAAGAACTCCTAAAACGCGACCAGCCAGTGCGGACATCACGAAATCTCGCAAAACGCCCCGCAAACCTTTAGACAAATTGAAAGAAACTAACTCAGAACCTGAACCTGGGTCCTCAAGTTCCAGACCAAGCGTAGAATTCGTCGCTGAAATACCGCCACCCAAAAAAGTACCAGAAACGATCGAAGAAGAAAACAACTCCGAGCTAAATGATTCGCAAAATTTCCATCTAGTCCTCTCGCCGTCTCCTGAAGAAGAGTCAAGCGAAGAAAAATCTAAGTTACCAAACTATAATAGTGACCCAGTCGCTGTGAAAGATAGAAAGGAAATTCTTGACCCAGGGAAAATACATGAAACACGCAGTGAAGGATACAGCTACTCCGATCAAAACAGCAATCTGTCTCAACCGCGGCCGACAGATTTTGAAAAGAAGGCGACAGACCAGGAGAGTACCGATAGCATTGGCTCCTTGAACTTAGAGAGTCCCGATCATGTGCCAAGTGTAACATCGAAATTGATTTCAAAACTGTCCAACGGAAATTCTTCGACCCCTACTGAACTATCAGTGCAGGGCAAGCATGCGGCGGCTGGGACTGACAGCAATGATAGTACCCCTGATATGATTAAATTGAATGGCAACAAACTAAAGCGGAATAAGAATGAGTCTTTCAAAAATAGCAACTCTACGACACCCTCGACAATTTCTCCATTACAAAACGGTCACTCTTTACCAGCTAGCACTCCTCAGATCCCGATATTTGACATTCACGTTAGCCACAATGAAGACTGCGAGTTTCTTTCGCTGTATGTCGTGCGAATAGACAACGATCTTAGCATGGATATGTATAAAGAATACCAAAGAATATCAAAGAGGTTCACCATGGATGGGTATCAAGCTGATGTGTCTGCGAGCAATTCGACTTCGAGTGTGACGAGTGGGGGTATGTTGTCTCTTCCCAACAGAGCATCATTTTCTTCAACAATAAGCTCGATATCAACGCTGAGTAGTCGGACAAGCGATGGAAATTTCCTAGTTCCTCAAGCGCCGCGTAAATCTGTCATTAATCCTTCCACATCGGTAAAAGGATACGACGCCTTGTTCAAGAAGTTGCAAGAGATATTCGCTCATGTGAGGGAATCTACGGGTGATGATACAAATAGGTCGATGAATGAAGACAAAGTGTCGATAGGCGTGCAAACATCGAGTGACTCGATGAGTAACGGGAATGCTAGTCCAGAGGAAGTTGGGAAATGCGATAAAGCGACACCCAAAAGTTCATTGAAGAAGACGAGAGTTAGAGGACGACGGCATATAGCGGGTAAAACCAAACGGGCCTTGCTACCAACGCAGCTGGAAGAGCCAGAGTTGATGCATGGAATGAATTCTCCAGAAATGGTGCCAACCAACGGTGACAACGGGAAGGATTCTCCTATTAAGTCACCAAAAGAGGAGAAGCCTCTGTCGACGTTAGTTGCGACGCCAAAGTCAGTGAGCAAGCTGAAGCAAAAACGTCGACCGACTTCGCCTAAACCCGTAACACCTGTGGAGAAACCTGCAGTCAAGCAGGAGTATCCTGGTTACCCACCTGATACGGTTGTGTTGGCCAAATGGGCAGCCGATAAGAGGTACTACGCGGGCAAAGTGATGCAGATAACAGAGCCTAATAAGTATTTGATTAAGTTTGACGATGGACCGACTAAGGTGCTTCTGGATGACTTCATAATATTTGGGGATATGAAGACGCTGCCGTTGCAAGGGCAGTCGGTGTACGCTCTGGTGGATGAGCAGCAGAACTACGAGCCGGGGCTGGTGCTGGGTGTTGAAGAGAACGATAGTGGGACTGTGACGTACAAATGCACGACGGATGGGTGAGTTTATATAACTTTTTCATATTAAACCATCTCTAATTGTTGGCGACCACCGCTGACCACCACCACTAACCATCACCTCATTATCACCTCCTTGGCTATCTGTGTAATTCAAATTCTTTCAGTGTTCTTTTATAAGTAAAATAATTAAGTGTCAATTACCTTCTGTACGTTCTGTTGTTCTCTAAGTGTTGTCGTAACTTGTAACTGTTCTGTGCTATCATTTATCTTTCTAAATATAAACACTTGTGCTGTGTATTTTCCTTCACTCCCAATCATTCCCGCTCGTCATCATCCTCACCATCGGCCATCCCTCATTTCATACTCTTCACTAATAATAGTAAATTACAAGTCGAAATTCAGGAACAAGTCATGTGATCTCAACTCTTACCCCATTACTCTTATCACAAAACATAGTCTAAAATTTGTTTTGTTTTTAAAGGATGTTTTCCAATTTATGACTGTTAAAAAAAGATAATTTCTAAACCAACTTTAGTACATGTCTGTTGTAATAAGCGGGAATGGTTTCATTAAGCTGAAAAAAGTCGAAAAATTATAAACAGCTGTTAAAATGAGTTATTAGTTTTATTTTTCAAAAATAGGGAAGGTTAGTTTAGAACTGGTGACTACACATCAGCTGGCGCGCCGCCGTCGAGTCACATGATTTAACTTAACCAATTTTTATTGTTTCTTATCTTTCAAAAGTTGATCAACTTTTCGGAATTACCGTATTTTACGGTAACATAAAGGTCATCTAATTTTCCTCTCCATTTAGGAGTACCTAACATAGTTCTCATCCTCCAGGGACATGTTAGTCATGGTGACAGCCAGCGAGCTGTACCTGACGGAGGACCAGGCTCGGTCACTGAAGGAGTCTGCTCGGGCCAGGTCGCCCATGTCGCCCTCCACCCCCCGCCGCAGACACAACAGGGAGTTGGACCTGGATAATATTATACAGGTAACTAAGGCTATCGCATGTGATCCGCTAGATGGCGTCCTGTTAGACAGAGGTCCAGCTTCAACGTCTTTGGATGTTACATTTTGACATCATCAAAAATAATTACCGTGTAGATGGACCTCAGTTGACGTACTGTAGACGCCATCTAGAATTGAAATTTTACATGCAATTGCTCCTATTACAGACATCATCATTTCAGTCAATAGACATCCACTTCTGGACATAGGCATCCCCCAACATTCTCCACACAGATCGGTCCTGTGCCACCCGCTTCCAAGGGTCAGTCCACCTGGTGGGAGGACTGCCACGGCTGCGGCCTCCTGCTACCGGCCTCCATTCAAGGGTCTTTCCACTCGAAACGCCGTTTGATCTCCTGCCTGCCCAGCCAGCCCTGCCCAGTGCCCATTACCACTGGAGCCACGCAATTCTTTGGGCTATGTCTGCGACCTTAGATCTCCTGCGGATCTCGTCATTTCTGACACGATCACCTAAGGAGATTCCGAGCATAGCCCTCTCCATTGCCCTCTGTGTGACTTTGAGCCTTCTTAAGCGGTCATTACAACATACACCGTTAAAATAATAATGTGGCTCAAGTTGCAATGGGCGGCACATTGCGAGGAGAACAGACGATTTTATGTAAAGAACCCTTCATAAAAGTTAAGTGTTAAGTTAATTAACTCAGCAGTTTACTTGTGTTAGATATCAAACTGCTGTGAGGGACCTCACAATCTTATAAAAATTTGCGACGACCAATGCATAAACAAAAGTGTTGACAGTCCACCTTCAGATAAGCGATAAAGATCGGAAAAACATCCGCCGTCATTACTAGATCTTAACAAAGCCTTATCACGTCTTGCAGCCATTTATTACATTTTCAAGATGTTATCTCCTCAGCTAAAGTCATTGTTTACGTGAATGCATTTTGAATGTATTTATCAGATGTTTTTGTATCCTCTATTTAGATAGATATTACTTTGCACAAACAAAATACAAGATAATGCATTTCAATAACAAACGTCAGTATGAACATTGAACAGATTCGACTTGGATGTGTCGCCGCTAATTAAGGCTCTATTCAAAAGAGAGCTCTTTGGTATTTTCAGAGGTAACTTTGTATTAGGGTAGAAAACAAAATACAACATTTTATTTTCAACCTCAATGGCATGTTCGAGGTTCAAAATATCTATAGCTGTAATACTACAACTCACTGTGTAGGACAGTGTCAGGCCAAATGGAGTGACAATCTGCGCAAGAGGGCTGGCTGGAGCTGGATGCGAGTATCCGAAGATCGATCAAAGTGGCGAGCATACGGAGAGGCCGATGTCCAGCAGTGGACTGCAATGGCTGATGATGATGATGATAGCTGTAATTCTACTAATCACAGCGCTGTTGGGATTACTTTTTCAACTCTGTACTATTTAGTGTACGCGGTAGCTTACATAATATTTGGCAGTCATAAATGTATGGACTTAAACTGAATAAAGAATATTTCTATTACTATTTGCCAGATTTGTTTAAGATGTAGTGAAGTATTTAAAATTCCTATTTTTCATTGAGATTTAAACTAATTACAGGGCCCGCGGAGTGCTCGTAATAGAGATAAGGGGACCTCCAGTGCAAAGAAACGAGTGGCTTCGCCCAAAAGTCCAAAAGCGTCTACATCAGGTAAATCTAAAATGAAAATTGTATCATATCCTATCTTGAATTTATTTTATCTATTATTGTGTAATATGTTTTTATAAGTTTAAATGTTGATTATGTATTGTTATTTTGGTTCCAAATAAACACTTCTTCTATTCTTCTCCTTCTATTCTAATTGAAATTTGATTACCTTTTGTAGGTGTTAAAAGCCAAGCGAAAGAGTACACCAGTAGGTCGCAAGCGTCTAGCGAGTGAAAGCAGCGAGATGAGTGAGAGCAGCAACTCCGGCGCCGCCCGTGAGACTGGAGGAGGTGGCGGGAGTCGAACCCGAGGTCCAGAGGACGCCCAGGAAGATCGATGGGGTCAAAGGTCAGGCAAATATGAGTCTTACCTAGTTGTTATAGGGTTGATAATTGCTTACCACATCGTCTAACGAGTGAAAGCAGCTAAATGACTGAGAGCAGCAATGCAGCGCCGCGCCCGTGAAGATTGATGGAGTCAAAAGTCAGGCAAATATGAGTCTTACTTAGTTGTTATAGGGTTGATAATTGTCTAGCGAGTGAAAGCAGTGAGATGAGTGAGAGCAGCAACTCGGCGCCGCCCGTGAGACTGGAGGAGGTGGCGGGAGTCGAACCCGAGGTCCAGAGGACGCCCAGGAAGATCGATGGGGTCAAAGGTCAGGCAAATATGAGTCTTACCTAGTTGTTATAGGGTTGATAATTGCTTACCACATCGTCTAACGAGTGAAAGCAGCTAAATGACTGAGAGCAGCAATGCAGCGCCGCGCCCGTGAAGATTGATGGAGTCAAAAGTCAGGCAAATATGAGTCTTACTTAGTTGTTATAGGGTTGATAATTGTCTAGCGAGTGAAAGCAGTGAGATGAGTGAGAGCAGCAACTCAGCGCCGCCCGTGAGACTGGAGGAGGTGGCGGGAGTCGAACCCGAGGTCCAGAGGACGCCCAGGAAGATCGATGGGGTCAAAGGTCAGGCAAATATGAGACTTAGTTATTAATAGGGTTGATAATTGTCTAGCGAGTGAAAGCAGTAACTCTGTGCCGTCCGTGAGGCTGGAGGAGGTGGCGGGAGTCGAACCCGAGGTTCAGAGGACGCCTAGGAAGATCGATGGAGTCAAAGGTCAGGGAAATATGAGTCTTACTTAGTTGTTATAGGGTTGATAATTGCTAACAATCGTCTAGCGAGTGAAAGCAGTAACTCTGTGCCGTCCGTGAGACTGGAGGAGGTGGCGGGAGTCGAACCCGAGGTGCAAAGGACGCCTGGGAAGATCGATGGGGTCAAAGGTCAGGGAAATATGAGTCTTACCTAGTTGTTATAGGGTTGATAATTGCTTACCACATCGTATAGCGAGTGAAAGCCGCTAAATGACTGAGAGCAGCAATTCAGCGCCGCGCCCGTGAAGATTGATGGAGTCAAAAGTCAGGCAAATATGAGTCTTACTTAGTTGTTATAGGGTTGATAATTGTCTAGCGAGTGAAAGCAGCGAGATGAGTGAGAGCAGCAACTCGGCACCGCCCGTGAGACTGGAGGAGGTGGCGGGAGTCGAACCCGAGGTCCAGAGGACGCCTAGGAAGATTGATGGGGTCAAAGGTCAGGGAATTATGAGTCTTACTTAGTTGTTATAGGGTTGATAATTGCTAACAATCGTCTAGCGAGTGAGAGCAGTAACTCTGCCGTTCATGAGGCTTGAAGAGGTGGCGGGAGTCGAACCCGAGGTCCAGAGGACGCCCAGGAAGATCGATGGGGTCAAAGGTTAGGCGAATATAAGTCTTACTTAGTTGTTATAAGGTCGACTATAGCTAACTATCGGTTGGATGCAAGCGATTGGCGAGTGAAATCATCGAGATGAATGAGGAGGTGGCCAGAGTGGAGACTAAGGTGCATAGGTCGCTTAGAAAGATTGATGGAGTGAAAGGTCAGGGAAATATGAGTCTTATTCACTTATTCTAAGGTTGACATTTGCTAACCATCGGTTGGATGCAAGCGATTGGCGAGTGAAATCATCGAGATGAATGAGGTGGCCAGAGTGGAGTCTGAGGGGCTGAGGACGCCTAGAAAGATTGATGGAGTCAATGGTTAGGGAAATATGAGTCTTACTTCGTCTTATTATAGAGTTGATAATTGCTAACAATCGTCTAGCGAGTGAAAGCAGGAACTCAGCGCCGCCCGTGACGCATCCAGGAATATAACGATTAATTCGTAAACTAAAGGATCGTAAATGCTAGAACGCATCCGCACTCCAGCCGGGCTAACATGCGCACCACGAGATAATTTGTTGCCACTCGTATTTTGTCGGCGCAAGTTGCGTCTCGCTCACCTGACTGAGCGATGAGCGGGATAGAAGGATACGCTCTCGCGAACGAGAGTCGACAAAATTTTGTCGTGGTGCGCATGTTAGGCCTACTGGTGTCACTTACCATCAGGTGACCTGCTTGTTCTTTTTCCTTACAATATCATAAAAAAATCGTTACCATTTCAGCGGGCCCCCTTCAACTAAAAGGCGCGGCGAAACAAAACATCGGCAAGAAGAACTCGAAGCTGACAAAGTTTGAGAACGACGAGGACACCATCACTCAAATGGGCCCGATACCGCAGAGTGACAGCAAGCTGTTCGCGGGGCTGCACTTCCTTCTCACTTGCACGGATACCCCGCGGCGGTCGAGGGAAAAGGTAAGATACATCCACTTATAGCTGGAGGCACGAAAGTATAGCGATGACCGTTATTTTGCGCACTTGTAAAAAATAAGACTTTCTATGAAAATTGGTTTCTGCGCACTCAAGGTCATAACAACATTTTCTTGCGCCAGACTATACACACCACGTACAATGGACCACAAAATAGTGCAAAAAAGGAGTCCACATTTCCACTAACGCATTAATTCTCTATTTCATTTTTAATTTCCGAATCTTAAACGACGACGAGGTGTTACAAGTTTGATGTGTCTTTATTAGAAAACTGAAACATTTAGTGTTTGACGATTACATAGACACAGATACCTAACAGCTTGACGACCCGTTTGGTTCAGTGGTAGGGTTGCGGGTTCGATCCCTGCACAGTACAAACATTTGTGTGCATGAACATGTTTGTTTGTATTGGTCTGGGTGTTTTCTATGTATTATAAGTATGTATTTACAAAAGAAAAGTATTATCCTATCCATACTATAATATTACTAGCGGCCGCCCGCGACTTCGTCCGCGTGGAAAAGTAACTTTTTACCCCCCTTTTAACCCCTTACAAACCCCCTTATATAGCCTATAGCCTTCCTCGATAAATGGACTATCCAACAAAAAAGAATTATCAAATCGCACCAGTAGTTTCGGAGATTAGCGCGTTCAAACAAACAAACAAACAAACAAACAAACAAACAAACTCTTCAGCTTTATTATATTATATTAGTATAGATAAATGCGAAAGTAACTCTGTCTGTCTGTTGTATAGACGCGCCGTCAAGCGCGCTCAAACTAAGTACGGGAAGTTAGTTCCAAACGCGCTAATAGATGGCGCTAGCAGCTAGCGCTCGGCGATGTACGCACGCATCGCGCAAGCGTTTGTGCGTTTCTATTTGTACAAAGCCCAGCGGCCATGTACTAGAGATGTCCAGGTCTTGCCTTGTATGTAGATATAATTAGTTAATCGATTATAGTACTTATTTTCGATTTGACAAGGTTGTTTTCATTTGTTGGACCCGTTGCTATACATTGGTCCGAAACTCGCCGGATCATATCGCCTAGTGGATAAAGGCGATTTTTGCTGGGCATCATCGCACCTATAGGCAGTGGATCGCTGCCTGGGGCGAACAGTGGAGGCGGCCTACAGTAGCTGACTGGAGGCTGAGCTTCATCGGTGGACCACCAGACGGACGAGGTCTGGTGACGTCACAGCGAGCCTGGTAGTACAGGCGCCCAGCGGCGACAGCGACGTATCGATTGTTGTGTGCAGTTAAGTGAAGTGTGGTGACGTGAGTACTTTGAAATTTATTTGAATCAATTTGAGCTCTATTGCAAGGGGTAAATTAACTTATAAAAATTACTTGTAAATTGGGACTTAGAAAAATTCTTGAAGAAATTGCTAGTAGATTGGGACTTAGAATAATTCGGAAAAAAGTGAAGATACGGGGAACCTATGCCCGATTTTTTACAAGTGTCGCGGTTTTCAAACACTTAGAAAATTTTCGCCGAATTTTGTATGGAGATTGGACTTAGAAAATTTTCGCCGAATTTTGTATGTAGATTTGGACTTGTAATTTTTTCATCGGATTTGTATGGAGTTTGGACTTAGAAAATTTTTGAAGATTTTTTAAGTTAATTAGTTTGTTTTATTTTTGTGTATCATTGTGTGCCTTATCTATTGTTCTGTACTGGTATATGTGTATTGTTTTTCAAAATGGATACTTTCATTGCAATGCAAGAAGATGCTTCTAATAAAATTAATAAAGCTCAAATAAATTATAAAAAGAGTCCTAAAAGTAGAATAACAAAATCATATTTAGAAACGCGTTTAGAATCATTAGAGGGCTATTGGCTTACATTTCATGAAACTCATAAACTTATTATTTCTGAAATTGCCCCTGATATTTATAAAAAATCTAGTTATTTCGAAGCAAATTTATTTGAGCTCACAGAGGAATTATATACAGATTATAAGTCAGATTTGAAGCATGCTTTAGAGTCATTTGTGTCACTTAGTCAATCCAGTTGTTCAAGTACAGGCAGTGGTAATAAGTTGAAGGATGATCGCACTTCTTGTGTTAAGTTACCGAAAATAGTTATCCCTACTTTTTCCGGTAAGTATACAGAGTGGACTACAGTTCCACGATTTATTTGATTCACTTATTCACAAGAACACATCCCTAGATAACGTCCAGAAACTTCATTACCTGAAAAGTCATCTGACTGGTGAAGCCGATCAGCTTTTAAGACATATACCAATCACTAGCGAAAATTATATTACATGTTGGCAACAATTAAAGAATCGGTATAGTAACAAAAGGTATATTGCCAACTGCATTCTTAAGAGATTTATGAGTTTAAGGTCCATTGGTTCAGAATCATCTAGCGCTTTAAAAGAATTATTAGATACGACTAACGAAACATTGAACGGTTTACAAAATTTAGGTATTAAAACAGATAATTGGGACATTCTTATTATTTACATTTTGAGTCAAAAATTAGATTCCGAGTCCCGCAAACAATGGGAAACTAAAATTTCAGATTGCACTGTAGAATTACCCACATTAGATCAGTTCAAGGAATTTTTGGAACATCGGTTCAGATCGCTAGAGTTTCTTGATACCAATAAGCCCCAAGCTCCGAGAAATGTGTATCGTAATAATAATAATTTAAATCAACATATCAATAGTAGTAAATCTTTTCACGTCAACGTCACCCCATGTAACTACTGCACTGAAAATCACAAATTGGCGAATTGCAAAAAGTTTGCCAAAGAAGAGTGTCAATCAAGGCGGGATTTTGTCCAAACCAAGAATCTCTGCTTTAATTGTTTAGGATCAAATCACTCAGTCGCACAATGTCGTCTTCCCACTAGGTGTAGAATCTGCAAAAAGCGGCATCACTCGTTGTTGCACCTAAATTACAGTCCACTAACAACCAACAGTGAACAACCTGTAGAAGGCAATGTTGTTGAAGCAACAACATCGGCAGACCAACCAAATACACTTGTGACTACTTGTTGCACCAGTATTCAAACACAAGTGTTACTGGCAACAGCACTGGTAAGGGCTCAGTCAAGATCAGGTCTCGATATTTCTCTTCGGTCTTTAGTAGATCAGGGTTCACAGGCGTCCTTCATTTCGGAGTCTGCTGTTCAGCTTCTCGGGCTGAAAAAGTATGCAAGCAAGAGCACAATATCGGGGCTAGGCAGTGACAAACCACTCATGTCGAAACACGTCGTGTATTTGAAAATAAAATCAATTCACGACCCCCAGTTTGTCCTCAGTGTTAAGGCGCATGTCCTTAGCAAATTAACAGCCTTTTTACCAGAATGCAAAATTGAAGTACAACTGTTGTCACACTTACCAGATATCAAGTTAGCAGACCCAGAATACAACACACCCAATAAAATTGACATTTTATTGGGAGCCGAAGTCTACGGTCAGATTATTTTGGAGGGTTTAATCAAGGGTCCAGTCGGGTCACCAGTGGCTCAAAGTACAAGATTAGGTTGGATCCTCTCTGGTAAGGTTCAAGCAAAGCGTTCCCATTCTAATGATGATCACGTCGTTAGCATGCACCTTCACGTCTCGGAAGATGAACTGCTTCGCAAATTCTGGGAAATAGAAGCAGAACCATATAGCAGTAAGCGGCTCCTCACAGAAGAAGAGAAGAAGTGTGAAGAAATCTTCATGAACACCACCCGAAGAGATGCTTCTGGTCGCTACATCGTCAAGCTTCCGTTGCGTGAAGAACCTACCTGTAATCAAGGGAACACTCAAATTATTGCAGCTAAAAGGTTAAAAGCATTAGAAAGAAAATTAGTCAACAATCCACAGTTAAAGATTAAATATGATCAGGTAATACATGAATACATTCAACTAGGCCACATGGAATATGTACCTGTTGAAGAACAAGATAAAAAGGATGTTGTATACTTACCCCATCATGCCGGTAATCAGAGAAGATAAAAGTACTTCCAAGGTGCGCGTAGTGTTCGACGCATCTTGCCCTGGAACAAATGGTGTTTCATTAAATCACGATCTTCTGATAGGTCCACAACTACAGGACGACTTACGTCATATCATCATGCGATGGCGTCAACATCCCATATGTCTAGTAGCAGACATCATCAAGATGTATAGACAGATAAAGGTGGCTCCCGAAGACGTCGATCTGCAGCGTCTGCTCTGGCGTGATGATCCTGGCTCTGAAACAAAACACTTAAGATTAGTAAGAGTTACATTTGGTACAGCGTCAGCTCCTTACCTGGCAGTCAGGACGTTACAACAGCTAGCTCGTGATGAAGGTTCCGGTAGTCCAGCAGCATCTGAAAAAATAATCAATGACTTTTATATGGACGATCTCATGAGTGGATGTGAAACAGTTGAGGAAGGAATTCAATTGTGTAAGGATATAAATGAAATATTGCGTAAAGGAGGATTTGAGTTGCAGAAATGGTCCACTAACAAGGAGGAAGTTCTGAAGGAAATTGGTAAGGACAAGGGTCAGGAAGAGGAACATCTACAACTGCAACTAGATACAGTTATCAAAATCCTTGGACTTACCTGGAACCGCAACACGGATGTCTTCGAATACGCCGTCGTGATCACTCCGCTCAGCTCACCTGTAACAAAAAGAAAGGTTATTTCAGAAGTATCAAGATTGTTCGATCCACTGGGTTGGTTGGCGCCAGTCATAATAAAAGCCAAAATTCTAATTCAATCTCTGTGGATATCAGGAATTGATTGGGACGAGGAACTACCTGAGGAACTTTTAAAGCAATGGATGGAATATCGCAATGAGTTACCTCATCTCAGCAATTTTCGATTACCAAGATGGATGTCTACTTCGAAAGGCTAATGAAGTAGTTGAATTGCATGGATTTTGCGATTCATCAAATGATGCATACGCAGCAGTAGTGTATGTGAGGGTTGTAGATAGAGAAAATTCAATCAAGGTACACTTGGTTACTTCGAAAACCAAGGTGTCACCCATCAAGCAACTTTCCATCCCCAAACTAGAGTTGTGTGGGGCTTTATTACTTGCTAAGTTGATGCTGGAGGTAGGAGAAGTATTGAAGATCCCGAAGGAGAACATGCACGCATGGACTGATTCATCAGTGGTTTTGGCTTGGTTGAGTGATCACCCAAGCAAATGGAAGACGTTCATAGCGAACAGGGTATCTGAAATACTGACTATACTTGAACGGAAACAATGGTCACATGTTTCGACCAAAACTAACCCAGCTGATTGTGCATCTAGGGGAATGAAACCTTCAGATTTGGTAGACTTCACACTATGGAAAAATGGTCCAAGTTGGTTGCAAGATGAAACGATAAATTATGAAAGAAAGAGTTTTGAAACTAATGAAGAGAAAAAGAAAGCAAATAAGACATGTCATATTGCAACCAACCAAGAAAGTATGGACAGCCTGTGGACGAAGTACTCGTCACTAAATCACCAAATTCGGGTAATAGCATGGATGAGAAGAATGTTAAAGCGAATAAGGGATACTGGGTTGCCAACCTATCTGACAAGCAAGGAATTAGCAGAAGCGTTAATTATATGTATAAAGCATTGGCAAGCACAAGAGTTTAAGGAAGAAATAGCTAAGATACAAAGCGGGGAAGAAGTAAGTAAAAAAAGTAAACTCACCCATTTGAATCCTTTTCTCGATGATCTTGGTGTCTTGAGGGTGGGCGGCCGCTTAAACAGGGCGGCAATAAGCGACGACAGGAAGCACCCAATCATCATACCTGCTAAAACGCACCTCACTAACCTGCTGATTAGTGAGGCTCATCACAAAACATTGCATGGCGGTCCGCAATTGATGATCACACATTTGCGATCTCGCTATTGGATCTTGGATGTCAAGAACCAAGTCAAGCTGTTCTGTCGTAGATGCATCACATGCATTCGTTATTCAGCACGCACCACAGAACAGTTGATGGGTCAGCTGCCACCTTCAAGGGTGACTCCTGGGCGACCTTTTCGTCAGAGTGGAGTCGACTATGCTGGTCCCATAAGCATTCGCACATCCAAGGGAAGAGGTCACCACGCATACAAGGGTTACATTTGTCTCTTCATCTGCATGGCAACAAGAGCCATACATCTGGAGCTTGTGAGTGACTTAACGTCTCAGGGTTTCCTCGCTGCTTTTAAGAGGTTTGTAGCGCGCCGTGGTCATTGTTCTGATCTATTTAGTGACAATGGCACCAATTTTGTCGGCGCTGCCCGCGAGCTGAAACAGTTGCTGGCTGAAGAAAAATCTCAGGTCGCAGTCGAGATCGCAGAATGGCTAGCCAGCAATGGTACAACGTGGCACTTCATACCACCCCATGCCCCAAATCATGGTGGATTATGGGAAGCGGGAATAAAATCCACAAAACATCACCTGAAGCGTGTCATAGGTGTCTCCACGTTGACCTTTGAAGAGATGTACACGGTGCTCTCCCAAATTGAGGCTTGCCTTAATTCAAGGCCAATCAGTCAATTGAACACTGACTCCGAAGATCCTGCTCCGCTCACTCCAGGCCACTTCTTGATTGGGGAACCTCCAGTGCTTGTGCCAGAGGTGAACTACGAATCATCTTCTGTTGGTAGTTTACGTCGTTGGCAACTAACTCAACGCATGGTGCAAGAATTTTGGCGCAAGTGGTCACAAGAGTATTTGTCTCGGTTCCTAACCCGATACAGGTGGTCGCATTATGTTCCGGAGCCTAAGGTTGGAGACGTGGTTTTAGTCAAGGAGGATGATCTCCCTCCCTCTCGCTGGTTGTACGGAACCATAACGCAAAAACATCCTGGTTTGGACAATATCACACGCGTGGTTACACTCAAGTGCAAAGGCGTTTTGATCAAAAGACCTGTGTCAAAATTGTGTGTACTACCAGTCACAGATTGATTAACTGTGGCTTCTCATGTGTCTATATAGTATGTACTTTCACTCATGTGTGAAATTGTTAATTATTTTTATATTGACTCGTGTTCATTTTTGTATTGTTGTATGTAGTTCGAGTCACATTGTTATTAGTTAGTTTATGTTATGTTTCAGTTGATACAGATCAACTTATCCTAGAGGTAATGTTTTCAATTGTTTAATGTTGTATAATGTTTGCAGTTATCGTAAAAATACGTATACTCATATTGTAAGATGTTCAAGATTTATTTATATATTCAACTTTATTATTTTTACCATAAAATCGTTGCCTTGTTACTAAATGTCTTACAATTAATGTGTTTATTTTATATTTGTGTTCTTTGTCAAGATAACTGTAACTGTTTAGATTTAAAGTAAAACAAAATGTTAATGGACATCTGTCATTCTGTCCATGGTGGGCGGAATGTATAGACGCGCCGTCAAGCGCGCTCAAACTAAGTACGGGAAGTTAGTTCCAAACGCGCTAATAGATGGCGCTAGCAGCTAGCGCTCGGCGATGTACGCACGCATCGCGCAAGCGTTTGTGCGTTTCTATTTGTACAAAGCCCAGCGGCCATGTACTAGAGATGTCCAGGTCTTGCCTTGTATGTAAATATAATTAGTTAATCGATTATAGTACTTATTTTCGATTTGACAAGGTTGGTTTCATTTGTTGGACCCGTTGCTATACAGTCTGTCTGTCTGTCTGTCTGTCTGTCTGCTACTCTTTCACGCCAAAACTACTCAACGGATTTAAATGAAATTTGGTATACATATAATCTAGACCCTGAGAAAGGACATAGGCTACTTTTTAGTGCGAAAAGGGGGTTGTAAGGGGTTAAAAGGGGGGTAAAAAGTTACTATTCCACGCGGACGAAGTCGCGGGCGGCCGCTAGTTACTATTATAAAGGCGAAAGTTTGTAAGGTATGGATGTATGGATATTTGTTACTCTTTCACGTAAAAACTACTGAATGGATTTGAATGAAACTTTACCACAATATAGCTTATACATCAGAATAACACATAGGCTACAATTTTTGAGGTTTCTACGAACCTGAAGTCCACGCGAACGAAGTCGCGGGCAAAAGCTAGTACGTATATATTTGTATGTTGGTTCTGATATCTGTAACACAGGTGCTTGAGCTACCTATCTCAGAGTCAGGCCAATGCATGTGATGTAGTGAAATATTAATATTAAAAAAAGAAAGCTATCGCGTGTGAAAAATCCGCTAGATGGCGTACTGTAGAACTGAGGTCCCTCTATCTTTCACATGCGACTCCCATTAGAGCCGGAAACGCATTCGTTATGCCTCAGGTCTCATACATGTCTACGTCTATGGGCGGTGGTTATCACTTATCATCAGATGAGCCGTCTGCTCGTTTTCGCTTCGCTTACAATATATACCTACGCTTCAATATGATGATGACCCGTTTGGCGCAATGTCGCGGGTTCGATTCCCGCACCAACACAAATGTTTGTTGATGAAACAGATATTTGTCCTGGGTGTGGGTGTTTGTGGTTCCTTCGTTTTTAGGGTTCCGTAGCCAAAATGGCAAAAACGGAACCCTTATAGTTTCGTCATGTCCGTCTGTCCGTCTGTCCGTCTGTCCGTCTGTCACAGCCGATTTACTCGGAAACTATAAGTACTACAGTGATGAAATTTGATGGGAATATGTGTTGTATGAACCGCTACAAAAATATGACACTAAATAGTAAAAAAAAGAATTGGGGGTGGGGCCCCCCATACATGTAACTGAGGGATGAAATTTTTTTTTTCGATGTACATACCCGTGTGGGGTATCAATGGAAAGGTCTTTTAAAATGATATAAAGTTTTCTAAAAAACATTTTTCTTAAAGTGAACGATTTTTGAGATATCAGCTCTCAAAGTCGTAAAAAGTATGTCCCCCCCCCTCTATTTTTATAACTACGGGGTATAAAATTCTAAAAAAAATAGAGGTGATGCATGCTAATTAACTCTTTCAACGATTTTTGGTTTGATCAAAGTATCTCTTATAGTTTTTGAGATAGGTTGATTTAACTGTAATTTTGGTTAAGTTTATTATATTTGCTGCTACGGAACCCTTTGTGCGCGAGCCCGACTCGCACTTGTTTCTGGTAAAACCTTAGTTTGGGACCAGGACAATGTATGTGATGTTGTCTCAATTTTTTATTTATTTATTTATTTATTCTCTGAGTAATTGTTCGGATTGATTCCTGCCGCTTCATTTCGCCACCGTTCCACTCGACAACAGTTCCACCCACATCATTTAGATGCTTGGCAATCTTCAACTGTACGTTTCTTAAGAAACTTTCTGCCTCGAACTACAAAACTATGGAATGAACTGTCATCAGCGGTATTTCCGAACCGATACGATCTACAAACCTTCAAAAAGCGAGCGTATTCCTTCTTAAAAGGTCGGCAGCGCATTTGCGACTCCTCTGGTGTTGCGGGTGTCTATGGGCGGCGGTAATCGCTTACCATCAGGTGATCCGTCTGTTCGTCTGCCCCATATCTCATAAAAAAAATGTAAAAAAAGGAATGCTGAACCTAAATTATACTCTAAACTGTAATTCGAGACCAAAAAATCTACGACAGATACGTCACTGTCAAATCTGTTAAAGTCACTTATGTCATTCTCAAGTGACGTTTTTAGGTTTCGCCAACCTTTTTGCCATTATTTTTCTTATTATGCAGACTAAACTGTCAAGTTTCCATACATTGATAAAATGTTGTGGGTAGATACCAAATGTTATTAACACCTGAAGTGTTACAAGCGCAATAACATCTTTGAAAAATAAAATTACGGATGATTAAGTTTTTATTAAGCGTCTTGTATTTACGTGAAAATAAGTTAATAAAATTATTTCTTTAAATTATACAAACAAAATTACCAATAAATAAATTATATCAGCTAGTGTATTTAGAAAAAAGGGTTATACTATGGTACGATCATTTTATTGCAGTAGCAACATTGTAGTAGATTTTTTGGTCTCGAATTACAGTTTTGGGTATAGACTCTATAGAGTATCTTAATAATAACTTGTATTGCAGAGCCAAAGCCACTACTCGTCGGAGGAGGACGGCGAGACCGGGAGCTCGATCGCCGCCGACGCCGAGGACATCGTGTTCTGCGCGCGGCCCTTCAACAAGGAGCGGCTTAAGGAGCAGATTGAAGCCGGGGGTGGAATCGTTTACAGGTGAGGTGGAAGTTTCAGGCACCGCTAAAGATAAATCCTAACTAAGTCCTAACTATACTCTAAACTGGAATTCAAGACCAAAAAATCTTCGACAGATACGTCACTGTCAAATCTGTTAAAGTCACTTATGTCATTCTCAAGTGACGTTTTTAGGTTTCGCCAACCTTTTTGCCATTCGACACCTCCTACGTAAAATATCGTAACCAACAAATATGCGAAAATGACATTTCTATATTTTTACATACTTTATAATCGAATATATTATTTTAGCTGATCAAAAATTTTTTAAACATATTAGAACCGAAGATATTGAGCCTGCTAATAATCGTAAGTTCATCTACGTCGAAGTAAAATATAGTATAGCGCAGATTCCACACTATACGCGGGGGCGAGAGGACGGCGAGTGGATCGCATCTAGCAGTAACGATTACTTACATTGCCGTTGAGAGTTATAGTCGAGATGAGGGCAAGTAATATTTTAAACTCATATAATGTGATAAATAAATGCGAATCAGTTATACATTCAACTATCGTACTGTACCCATAGTAAACTATCGTAAGTATTACTTACTATAATGTACTTTGTTTTCAGTCATATACAGAATGTCGTAAGTATTAGTTACGATATTTTACAATGGATTTTTTTTATAAATGAGGTCCGTATGTTTACTTACGACATTTTACTTTGGAATGTATTTTTGTTTTTTTATCTTAAATTAAACTTACAATAGTTTACTTCGGCACTCAAAATATTTTACTACAGTATACTTTTAGAAAAACATTAGTTATAAAATATTTCTTCTCTTTTTATACAGAATCCCTACTACCATTTGATGCTGATATTGATGAGATAAATTAAATTATGTGTTTACTGTCTGATTCTGAGATATTACTTGAAAACAATAATATTTCACCCACGGTATAAAATAAGTTAAGTCTAGGTAATATAAGTAAAACAATGATTTATATCTATTTATGCTAGGGCATCACAGTATATTTTTGATTGTATAATGTATGTATACAAAAATCTAAACTTATTTCCGAAGAAATCTTATAAGCATAGCCTAAACACCAAAAATAAACACCAATTTTCTGTTCCAAATCTCATACTTCGTAAAATTGGTAATTAATTTGTCGTGATGAGCATTAAAGTTTTTATCAAATTACCACAAACTCTTGTTGATTTACCCATACATTAATTTAAATCTCAAGTGAAAACTTATTTGATGGCAAAAGCCTTTTATACAGTTGAAGAGAACCTAAATGACTAGAATTTGTGGAAATGATAAACTGTTCACCTACACTATGTATGATACACTTTTGTTAAATTTTTGGAGAGTTCATTTTGGATTGCATTTATTACAAAATACATAAATTTATTTTTTTTCTCTCGGAAGAAGCCGCCTGACTAAGCTGACTACAGCAAGTGGAGAAATGGTTGCCTCAAAGCGGGCAGTTAGCCATGCATCTCAACCTGGTCCTGAAAATAAGGACTCTCAAGACAAATTAACACGTCACTTCACCGAAAACCTGCCGGAAGTCAGTGTTGGCCAAATCGGGATTGCTCTTGGGTAGCTCAAAAACGGAATAACCCCTGGAGAAGATGGCGTAACAACAACCTGATCAAAGCTGGAGGCAAACCCGTACTGAAGGAGCTCCAAAAGCTTTTTAATGATGTCTTATTTAAAAGGAGAACTCCGGTGGCGTGGAGTAGAAGTAGTGTGGTCGTTATGTTCTTCAAAAAGGGTGACAAAAGTCACGCTTATAAGCTATTCTCAAGAGTGATCACGAACCGTCTTGCGCAAAGACTCGACGAATTCCAACCACCGGAACAGGCTGGATTTTGGAGCGGATATGGCACCATAGACCACATTCACACAGTGCGGCTGATTATACAGAAGCCCGAGGAGTATAATCTTTTGTGGACTATGAGAAGGCCTTTGACTTGGTTGAAATCTGGTCTGGTCTGGAGTCCCTGCAGCGTTGCCAAATAGATTGGTGAAGTGATGAGATGTCTCGAAGCTGCCATTATGTCCGTCTAAGTACAAAACCATTGCATCGAGAAGTGAAACAAGGGGATGTCATCTCCCCGAAATTGTTCACAAATGCAATGGAGGATGTGTTCAAGACGCTGAACTGGAAAGGATGTGTTTGCGATTCGCAGATGACATCGTCATATTGGCAGAAACGATGCAGATACAGATGTGTACCTCGGGCAGACATTGCGGGTCGAAACAACTTTGAAGATGAGGTGAAAAGAAGAATCCAGCTGGTTTGGGCAGCATTGGGAAAACTACGTCGAGTCTACTACTACGTTCTCATCATCGATTCCACAGTGCCTAAAGACGTCTAGTCAATAATCAGTGCGTCCTACCCGTCATGACATACAGGGCCGAAACGTGGACAACAGCACGGTTAGTCTACAAGTTAAAAGTCGCTCAGTGTGCTATGGAAAGAGCTATGCTCGGCATTTCTCGGCGTGATCAAATCCGAAACGAGCCGATCCGGCAGAGAACCAAAATTATCGACATAGCTCACCCGATTAGTAAGCTGAAGTGACGGGGGGCTGGCCATACTGACGCAGAACTGACAACCGTTGGGGTAAAGGGTTCTGGAGTGGATACCACGTCTTGGTAAACGTAGTGTAGAACGCCCTCAGGCCAGATGGAGTGACGATCTGCGCAAGAGGGCTAGCTGGAGCTGGATGCGAGTAGACGAAGATCGATCAAAGTGGCGAGCATTTGGAGAGGTCTATGTCTAGCAGTGGACAGGTTGATGATGATGATGATGACAATATTTTATTTAATGACGTTATTTTAATTTTAACTATTCCTGCTTTATGAAATTTACGATACAATTATGTAAATTACTTTGTTTCATAGCATATAGTAGTACCTAATTATAACTTACAATACATAATTTGTTGATTTTTATCGGTGTAAATTATCGTAAATGTAACATACATTCTTTAATCTTGCTTAAAAGTCAACGTAAAGTGTAGTAAGTATTACATACAATGAAATACGATTGATAATTTCCAAGGAAAAGTATCGTATGTGACTTTTTAGGAAATCTAGCAAAAAAATTAAGAAACCGTTTTATAGGTATTAAGCCATTCACAAAAATGTATCTATGTGCCAATTTTTGTTCTTAAATGAGTATATTTGACATCATGAACCTCAATCATATGCTAGAGAATCTTTAAACAGCTGTACTGTAAAGTTTATTAAAGTCAGTTACGATAATATACGTAGGAGGTCGCATTATTTTTCTTATTATGCAGACTAAAATGTCAAGTTTCCATACATTGTTAAAATGTTATGGGTAGATACCAAATGTTATTAACACATGAAGTGTTACAAGCGCAATACCATCTTTGAAAACTAAAATTACGGATGGTTAAGTTTTTATTAAAGGGTCTTGTATTTACATGAAAAAAAAAAATAAAATATATTTTTATTAAATTATATAATCAAAAATAATGTTTGATAATAATGAATATTATAAATAAATTATATCAGCGGGTGTTTTTAGAAAAAAGGGGTACACTATGGTACAATTATTTTATTGCAGTAGCAACATTGTAGTAGATTTTTTGGTCTTGAATTCCAGTTTTGGGTATAATATTATAAATGCGAAAGTAACTCTGTCTGTTACTCTACTTTTTATTTTGATAATGGGGTTGTAAGGGGTTAAAAAGGGGGGGGGGGGGGGGTGAAAATTATGAAATACTAAAAATGCTACCCGAAGATACTATTCCACGCGGTCGAAGTCGCGGGTAACAGCTAGTTCATCATAATTTCAGCCAATAGACTTCCACTGCTGGACATATTCCTCCCCCATTGATCTCCACACAGAAGCGCAGGCGCATAGGCGTTGCTTCCCGCCGGTCTTCCGAGAGGCCGTGGTATCACTCCGGTTGAGCTGGGCTCATTTGGAAGCGTGGCTCTCCCATGATCAAAATAATTAAATCAATTTATTTATTCAAGTAACTGTGAATCATTTGCTTGGTTAATAGTGCTTACAAACAAGCTATGTGCGTATCCTACTACTATTTTAAAGGCGAAAGTTTGTATGGATGTTTGTTACTCTTTCACGTAAAAACTACTCAATGGATTTGAATGAAACTTTACCACAATATAAGTTTATACATCAGAATAACACATAGGCTACAATTATTGAGGTTTCTACGAACCTGAAGTCCACGCGAAACGAAGTCGCGGGCAAAAGCTAGTCAACAATAATTATTTAAAGTACCTAGCCATATTGAAATGAGGGAATATTTTCACAATGTGAATGTTGCGTTGCAATGAAGGTTTTTGCAAATGCAAAATCCGATAGATGGCGTTACGTTGACGTCAGGTCCAACAACGAGGATTGGTTTTATTTTTACGTATCTTGTCATAAATACGAAGTTACATACAAAACGACCCACGTCGTCAAAGTTGGACCTGACGTCAACGTAACGCTATCTATCGGATTTTGCATTTGGAAATATCCTCATTATAAATTTATCAATTAAAATCCCCAGCCATTTCGACGACGTGCCAAAGAACAAATACTCAGTCTGCAAGCTGATCGCCCCCCGGCCGTGCCTCACCGCCAAATACATACAGTGTTTGGCAGCCGACGTGAGGGCCGTCACCCACGGCTGGGTGATCACCAGCTGCATCCAGGGGGCCCTGTGCGAGGTGGCCCCGTATATGCTGCCCGCTGGCTGGTCCCTGCAGAAGAGTCTCTACATTGACTGGGTGAGTGTGTGTGCAATAGTACTTCCAGTGTCTAGATGTGATCACCAGCTGCAACCAGGGGGCCCTGTGTGAGGTGGCCCCGTACATGCTGCCCGCAGGCTGGTCCCTGCAGAAGAGTCTCTATATTGACTGGGTGAGTGTGTGTGCAATAGTCCAGTGTCTAGATGTGATCACCAGCTGCATCCAGGGGGCCCTGTGCGAGGTGGCCCCGTACATGCTGCCCGCTGGCTGGTCCCTGCAGAAGAGTCTCTACATTGACTGGGTGAGTGTGTGTGCAATAGTCCAGTGTCTAGATGTGATCACCAGCTGCATCCAGGGGGCCCTGTGTGAGGTGGCCCCGTACATGCTGCCCGCTGGCTGGTCCCTGCAGAAGAGTCTCTACATTGACTGGGTGAGTGTGTGTGCAATAGTCCAGTGTCTAGATGTGATCACCAGCTGCATCCAGGGGGCCCTGTGCGAGGTGGCCCCGTACATGCTGCCCGCAGGCTGGTCCCTGCAGAAGAGTCTCTACATTGACTGGGTGAGTGTGTGTGCGATAGTCCAGTGTCTAGATGTGATCACCAGCTGCATCCAGGGGGCCCTGTGCGAGGTGGCCCCGTACATGCTGCCCGCTGGCTGGTCCCTGCAGAAGAGTCTCTACATAGACTGGGTGAGTGTGTGGACAACATGAACAAGAAAGTCGGCTTTAGCTGACACTGATATTGAAGAAAGCAATAGTTTATTGCTTTCTTATCTACGCGCTAGGCCGTACATCGTATCGGGTACTATTCAATAGTTTATTGCTTTCTTACCTACACGCTAGGCAATACATGGTATCGCGTCTCTCGCGCACACGTTCTCTATACCTAGTTGGTTTCTTCTCATGTCATGTATGTGTGCGTTTATTTAACACAATAAGTGTAGGCATAAGTATCATAAGTTGATCTAGAAAATTTATCAAATAACAATTCGGGTTATTGTACAGTGACAGTTCCGCTTAGCATTTCGCTTTTCATAAGGATTCCGTTACGAAAATAACGATAAAAAAACACTAGCGTTTTTTTATCGTCAGCGCCTTGTCGGCGAACTTCCCCAAATATGCGTTCTTGGGCATTCCGTCGACGCGGCGACTAAGGCGTGGCGCCTTTTCGATGATATCTCATACAAAATCTATAGAAGTGGTGAGGCGTGTCGCTTCCTCAGTATGTCTTATATTAAGGAAGCGAGTTGCCCGTTATGACTGCACCGGCGACGCACCCGCTCCACGCCCGCGCTTCTACGCCTCTTGTCTTTGTCTTTTTTTTTATACTAGAGGCGGCAAACCAGCAAGCGGGTCACCTGCTGGTAAGTAATCACCGCTGCGCATGAATATCTGCGAGATCATAGTGGTACGCTCGTTTCTTGAAGGTCCCTAAGTCATAGCCGCAGCTAAACTATTCCACAAGACTGAGGTTCGCGGAAGAAAATTCCTTGAAAAACGCAGTGCTAGATCGCCAACCATCAAGATGATGAGGATGGAATGACAGCCGCTTGCGTGTGGTTCGATGTAAGCATTCAGCCGCAGGAAGGTCTTGCGCCTAAGATGATGACGAGCATGAAGCAATATATTTTTCCCCAACAGGTCCCCGCGTCGGGCAAGCGCAACACGCAGTTCTTCAAGGACAAGCTGATCGTGCTGTGCAGCGACCAGGACACCTTCCTCAAGTTCTGGGACCGCGTGTGCACGCTCGGCGGCGCCAACACGCGCGTCGTCAACGAGGTATGCAGATAGATACTCTTTATTGCACACTAGCGGCCGCCCGCGACTTCGTCCGCGTGGAAAAGTAGCTTTTCACCCCCCTTTTAACCCCTTACAACCCCCTTTTCGCAATAAAAAGTAGCCTATGTTCTTTCTCAGGGTCTAGATCATCTGTATACCAAATTTCATTTAAATCCGTTAAGTAGTTTTGGCGTGAAAGAGTAGCAGACAGACAGACAGACAGAGTTACTTTCGCATTTATAATATTAGTATGGATTAGTGGCCCGCTCTCACTTCGTTTCGGGACAGTAATTCCACTGTCTACCATTAGATGGCCCTGGGCGTCGATTGCAACATTTGCTTGTGTTTAGATTTTTCGGTTTTTATATAAAGTTTATCGATGCCTAAGGTGTTTGTCTCTTTATAAATAGTATAGAAAAGATTAGGGTATTTCTACCAAGGTAATTTTATTGCTCAATTTGGTATGTGATTTGAAAAAAAAAAAAAAAAAAAAAACTAAATATAAAAATTACTTAAAAGAAACAAAAACTTTATACTATGGTCATTTATAAATACAACCTCTATATTATTATGGCTACCATATTTTTGCAACTGCCTTATTAACACTATGTAATTCCAGGATGACCTCAACATGTCCGGAGCCATAGCCCTGGTGACCGAGTGGGACTGCCCGCACGAGGTGCAGAACAAAGCCAACCAGGACAACATCCCGCTGGTGTCCACGCACTGGGTGATCCAGTGCCTCATCGAGGGCAAGGTCCTCGACCCCAACGGTCACGCCAAGTTCTCATTCGCTTTTACGGAGCAAGAATGATCCTGGGACTTCAAAAAGTACCTCATAATACGTGAAAATTGACACTTGAGGTCGCGGTAGTGACGCTTAGTTAAGTGCAGTGATTGTGTAGTGAAGTGAACGTGACATGGAAACTATTTGGGTGGTGAGACTGGTGAGCAAGGTAATCAATCACTGTAATTTGTAAGTTATCATCGGTAGAAAATTAATACTGACCGTCTTACTGCAAATAATTTGATTGCTGCATTTAGAATTTCTACGTTCAAAACAATTACTTGTATAATAAATTTGGGTACATTGAAATCATTTTAATAATTATTGTCTCATTAAACAAGACTTAAGGGCCAATTTCACAGATGAAATTGTATGCGATTGAGTTGAACTCGGTTTAGGCTAGGTGAAAAAGGCCCTTAGTGTCTTATAAAATGTTTTGATCAACTGCTTTAATAGTCTTATGATTTTGCATGATTCTTTGTGGTAAGGCTGACAGTGACTTGCTGTTGCAAAAATATACTAACAGTAAGTATCGAAATCAATCAATTTATGCAGGATGTATCTGTAAACATTTACATCCCTTTAACCATGTTCTTCACCAACCATTGTCGTTGTAAGAGCCAAAAGCATAAAACAATTGATTTTCCATTGTGTCTGCTGTCTGAGCCTTACAACGTTATGAAAAACAATTGTTCTATGACTTTACAAAATGAACATCTCACATGACCAACTCTATAATATGAAAAGTTGAAATATTTTGTGCGAATTTCCAAAAGTCATAGAACAAAATTAAAAGTTGTTCCAAATAATTGGTAAAAGAAGTGGCATAAGTGATGTAAGTGTTCTCACCCTGTATTATGTCGTAGCCGGATCGTATAATGCGCCTTATTACATTACGGCCAGCTGTTATAAAAAATGGGCCGTTTTGAAATGCGGCGGTTCAACGATAAGTCGTCTTGCTAAGATTAATACCCAGATATGACGTAACACAAATGTGTCAAGATTATTAACTATTGTACCTGAACACATTGCTATGGATTCTATATGCAGGTATATCGCATTATATCGTAGGTACATAAATTAAGAATATTGTGAATGTTTCTGATGCTATATTCTTAAAATAATATGTAAGTGTAAGTTCTATGTTGTAATGACAACAAGTCAGTGTTTTCTTGTATCAAAGAATTTCAACACTTTCGGGTGTTGATTATTTAAGTAATAAATTTTAAGTATTTGGGTTATTCTTTGAGATTTAACCTTCGTGGCAGTCCTCAAATTCATTATCTCTGTAAAATTTGCAATATAATCTTAAAATATAGTTTAAAATATTTGTGGAAAAGGCTTTCCTTATAATCGCTGTATTTTAAGATGTCAATTATCGAAGGAATATTGGATTTAACGTTGCCCCGATAGTTACATCTCGAAGAATGACCCATAAAAGCTTGATTAATGTTGAAGAAACTCGACATGGATTGTATTATAAAATTGTTTTATGAATTATTAGATAAGGAAGAATTTCTGATTGGATTGATAATAAAATGCATAGGGTTGAATTGTGTAACAACATACGGGAAGGAATTAGGATACTTAAATCCAGGTGGGCAAAGCTTGGTTTGGCTTAGCATAATGTGAAATGTATACTACAAAGAATAGGAGCTTTACATGATCATTATAAGTAAACTATTTGTGTGACTTTTCTATAGTTACATGTCATGTCACAAACATAGACTTATGAAAGATCTAGCAGGTTGAATATTGTTTAAAAGATCCTAATGGCCACTCTATTGTTTGATAGAAGGCCTATACACAAATTGATGGACGACTCTGTCCACTTCTCTACTACTATGTCTGTGTTATATTCTGCAGATTCTAGTCTACCTATGTCTATGCAAAATATAAAGGTTTAACATACCCAGTGTGCCGTAAAAAGTACATGGCAATTTGAAGTTATAGACATAGGCATATTTACTTTGTGATTTTTTAAGTCAGTGTTCTTTGTAGTAAGTAATGATTTTATTGAGATTGGAACTGCAAAATTCTCGATCTTATTTAAAGATGCTTAAGTCTTGGAACAATTTAAATTGCAGATTTAAGTAATCTCAAGTGTGTTTGGTAACTAAGCGGTAATTTTGAGGAGTATGATGGCTCTTACTTTTAGGTAGCTAAGGGTTTTTGGGAAGTGAAATTGGTCTCAGTTAAGTATAGGTTAGTGTAGAGTGGCTTACTTGAGAAGGATATCTTTAAGGTATACATATACTTGGTTATTTTATTTAATAAAATTGTTTGGTTTGACCATTGCTGCTGTTCTGAACAAAAGTAAATTTTTGTTGCATAGAATCAGTGAAGGAATGTTGAAAATTGGATAATGTGCAAATATCTTAACATCCTTTTTATTATAAATAAGGTTTTTAATATTTCTGTGGTGATTCTACGTTACTTCTATGTGAAATTATGTTAATTGGTGAATTTAATTTCGTCAGTGATATAGCTTTTAGACTTTTTTATTATTTTTGATTAGAATCATGGATGTTGCTATATTTTTTGACATGCAAGCAGTATTTTTATTTTTTTATTATAACGTCATACAATAGAATAGATGTTAAGTAGGTTAAAATGGTTTAATCAATTCATATTAAACCGAAAGGACTGCTATTTACACTATTGAAAGTAGTTATTGGAATATAGGGTCTCTCGGGTGGGTTTGTTTTGAGTTGGAGTGACCAATGTTGACTGCTCTGACTAAGAAGTACATAGGACTAGCTACAAAAATCTTCAAACAGTTGTTACTGACATACCTAGTTAGTCCTACTGCACTGGTGTAGTGTTATGGCACAAAATAATTACACACAGAAAGTCGGCTGCCCACTAAGAGCTAAAAACGTGTCATGTACTCACGCATGCGCACTAACGGGGAAATACGCCGTTTCGACCACATTAATCCTAGCCTATGACATAAGATTGTCGCACTGTCGAGGTCTGTGGTAGAGGCCGCGCGCTTATGTACTCATGCCGGGCAACACCCTAGCATATGTCAACGAACTCTTCTAAATTCAAAATCAGGCTGAGTCTACCTTCTGTGTGTAATTATTTTGTGGTTATGGGTTAATTGGTAAGCACTGTGGACTGGTTTACCAGATCTCAGTCGTCAAAGTAGGATATGTATAAAAGGGAATGCAAGATTCATCTTGAGGCCAACAAATCTGTATCGTTACTCATTTTAAATGCATTTAAATGCAACTCTACGATATGTCTGTATGTTACAAATTAGTCTTTGAATATTTAGTCAGTTCTAATTGCCTGTTTAAGATTGAAGATAATGGTAAGTTAATTTAATGCTTCAATCTAACCAGATATTGGTCTTAAAGATATTATGTCGATAATGTGGAGTCTTAATGTGTAATTTTAATTAAAGTAGGGGGATACTTAGATTCCGCCTAATAAAGAACTAACTTCTTTATTACATTTATCAAAATTATGACAAAGTACGAAAAGAAATTGCTTGATCTGTATTTGTAAATAATATTAATAAGTGTTATTAATTAATGTAGAAACAAAATGACTGATGGGAGTCACTACAGTCTAATACTATTTCGGATAATCTGTCAGGAATTCATAGCTGTACTTGACTCTAAATTTTTATTACTCTATAATAATATAAATGTTTCCAGAAGCTGCAACAAATTTACATTATTATGTCTAATATTACTTTGGAAATATTTCATAGGTGTACTGTTTGAAAGTTCTATGTTCTGTGGATTCTGGAACTGTGTAATATTCAGTAATGTAATTTTTGACGATTAAATGTACAATATTATGTATGTAGGTTTGAATAATGATCCTAAGTCAGAAACTATAACTTATAATTAATGTAGCAATCTGTATTTTAATTTCCATGGTTACTTGCACCGGTCAATGCCTGTTTGTGCCAACTTTTTTAAAAGTAGCATAAGTTTTTTGAGAAAAATTATAAAAGGTACCCCCTTTTTTAGTTTAAAATTATTATCTATCATATGTTATGCAGTATATTATGTACCGACAATATCAAATATTCTGATACAATGTTGCATCCATATCCGAAACCGATATTCATAAACATAGCGACTGCTCCAACGGATAAAGTCCGATTTGCGATGTGTTTAATATAATAATATATAGAAGATCGGACTTTGTTCTTCGGAGGAAGCGATAGATTTACGGATATTTATTTAATAAATATCGGATCGGTATCGGATCACAAATGTTACCGATATCACATGCTATTCCATACAATGTAGAAAAGCAACTTTACTATTCGCAAAACTTATTACCTAAATGGACAGAATTTTAATCTTCAAAGCATGATAATTGATAAATAGTTTATGCAACCAAGATTCTAGGTGCAAGTTAGCCTTTGCAATTATTTTCTTAGGATATAGAAATTGATGTAAAATTTTGTTGACTTACATAAAAGTCAAAAAGTCATGCATTTTATTATCTCGAGTTTGTTGGTTTGATTTTAATGTTTAACACAACAATTTTGTGTTCTAGCATTTTGTAGTGATTTATTTTATTAAATGTTATGTTGTCGTGTTTCGTTGTAAGGATAAGGAGTCATTGTAGAAATGTAATGTGTAAACTATGGCGAATAAAAAATGTGGACATACTTCGTTTTTTTAATGCAACGTAAGTATAATGCGTCAAGAAGTCTTGAAAACGGAGTCACAAAATAATTACACAGCAGAAAGTAGACTGCCCACTAAGAGCTAAAAACGTGTCATGTACTCACGCATGCGCACTAACGGGGAAATATGCCTTTTCGACCACATTAATCCTAGCCTATGACATAAGATTGTCGAACTGTCGAGGTCTATGGTAGAGGCCGCACGTTAATGCGCGCTCAGTATATCATGCAGGGTGACAAATATATCTGAACAAATTATAAATTCAAAGTTCTGATGATTACTACATCTTCTTAATATTCAGTGGCTTATGGGTCTGAGCCGATGTGGCTTTACCTGAACAATACCAATAATATCTAAATGTCACCTTCACGCCAATAAATGCGGTTTGCCTATCGTTTAGAATCATTTGCAACGTCCGTTGTCGCTCACAAATACTTAATAAAGCTCGTTAAATGACTGATACGATAAGGGTGTTGTGTGTGTGCATTATTTCGGAAAAATTTCGACAACCCTGAAGTTTTAAATAATATATCTCAAAAAACTAATTTTTTAATTTAAAGAAAAAAAAAATGGTGGATTTTTGCAAATCATTTTGTTACAGCAGTTATTCGAAAAGTAAAAAGTGTCTCTGAATCACCTGAATGAATGACTGATGGGAGTCACTACAGTCTAATACTATTTCGGATAATCTGTCAGGAATTCATAGCTGTACTTGACTCTAAATTTTTATTACTCTATAATAATATAAATGTTTCCAGAAGCTGCAACAAATTTACATTATTATGTCTAATATTACTTTGGAAATATTTCATAGGTGTACTGTTTGAAAGTTCTATGTTCTGTGGATTCTGGAACTGTGTAATATTCAGTAATGTAATTTTTGACGATTAAATGTACAATATTATGTATGTAGGTTTGAATAATGATCCTAAGTCAGAAACTATAACTTATAATTAATGTAGCAATCTGTATTTTAATTTCCATGGTTACTTGCACCGGTCAATGCCTGTTTGTGCCAACTTTTTTTAAAAGTAGCATAAGTTTTTTGAGAAAAATTATAAAAGGTACCCCCTTTTTTAGTTTTAAAATCATTATCTATCACATGTTATGCAGTATATTATGTAACCGACAATATCAAAATATTCTGATGCAATGTTGCATCCACATCCGAAACCGATATTCATAAACATAGCAACTGCTCCAACGAATAAAGGCCGATTTGCGATGTGTTTAATATATATAGGAGATCGGGCTTTGTTCTTCGGAGCAAGCGATAGATTTACGGATATTTATTTAATAAATATTGGATAGGTATCGGATCACAAATGTTACCGATATCACATGCTATTCCTTACAATGTAGATAAGCAACTTTACCTTTCGCAAAACTTATGACCTAAATTGACAGAATTTTAATCTTCAAAGCATGATAATTGATAAATAGTTTATGCAACCAAGATTCTAGGTGCAAGTTAGCCTTTGCAATTATTTTCTTAGGATATAGAAATTGATGTAAAATTTTGTTGACTTACATAAAAGTCAAAAGTCATGCATTTTATTATCTCGAGTTGTTGGTTTGATTTTAATGTTTAACACAACAGTTTTGTGTTCGAGCATTTTGTAGTGATTTATTTTATTAAATGTTATGTTGTCGTGTTTCGTTGTAAGGATAAGGAGTCATTGTAGAAATGTAATGTGTAAACTATGGCGAATAAAAAATGTGGACATACTTCGTTTTTTTAATGCAACGTAAGTATAAAGCGTCAAGAAAGTCTTGAAAACGGAGTCACAAAATAATTACACACAGAAAGTAGACTGCCCACTAAGAGCTAAAAACGTGTCATGTACTCACGCATGCGCACTAACGGGGAAATACGCCTTTGACCACATTAATCCTAGCCTATGACATAAGATTGTCGAACTGTCGAGGTCTATGGTAGAGGCCGCGCGCTTATGAACTCATGCCGGGCAACAACCCTAGCATATGTCAACGAACTCTTCTAAATTCAAAATCAGGCTGAGTCTACCTTCTGTGTGTAATTATTTTGTGACGGAGTGACGGCCCTTTGGGGAACTAACAGATTTCCCATGTTCATATGACATAAGCGACACTGGCGCCATGTAATAATTTCATGATTTTATTGACACATTATAGTCATCCCATGTGTGCTTAGAGTGTTTGGTCAATACTCAATGCCTTTACTGAGTAGGTAGTCAATACTCAATGTTCTATTGCTTCCAAAATGTTCATACTAAGATATTATTTATAACAATTAAGAGACAATTTGGACCCTGTTGGGCCCCGCACAGCAATTTAGAATAGAGGATAACGCCTTTGTGTTGATTTTAGTTTTTTAATGTTCAGTCAACCACACATCAGGTTACCACAATCTGTCAAATTTCATCAATTGATATTCAACTTAATGTGTATGACAGTAAGATGAGTTTTGTATACTTTGATGTGTGGCTGTACGTACGTCGTTTTTCACGCCATCTGTGAGGAGATTAAGAAAATGCTATTTGGGCCATCGTAACTCGTGCGTCGACTGTGTTACTTCTTAGTTCGCTAAAGTTTGGCCAGATGGCACTGGCGATCTCTTAGCTAAAATACTGTATGTATAAATTTTCAGAGGTTTCACTCTTGAATGAACATGGATATATTTTGTATGGGGAGGCAAAGTGTGTATGCTTATTCTCCGTTTTGTTAAGTGAACACAGTAGGCTAAAATAAAAATAATAGGTAGGCCACACTTGCATAACTCAGACTTATCGTTCGCGTCGCGTCTACCCCCTTATCTTGGTAGGTAGTCGATGAAACGGCCAGTGACAGACTCATTTAGGTATATGTAAGTTTATAATAATATGCTATCTATTCAATATTCAAGTCTATAGTCAATGAACAGTGGAGCAATTATACCATCTAAGGCCCATGGCTGGCAAAGTTTGGGGTCATTCAATTTCGGTACATACAAAATGTTAAAAGGTTATTTTTGAAATCCTGGCCTATTGCGGAGCGTTCTGCCCCGGGAGGTGCATAGTTATCAAGTGAGTGAGGATACCGGAGGTCCAAGCGGGGAAAAGGGGGTTAAAAGGTTGGCAGTGCACTTGTGTTGCAGGTGCACACCTGTGTAATAAGCGTGAACAGGTGATCCGTCTGCTTGTCTGCCACCATTACCTACATCACATAAAAAGAGGGTCATTGATATATGCTCAAACTGGAAGGGGTTTAAAATGTTTCCTTACAGTACGCTTGTGACTTTCGATGGTGCTAGGGCACGCTTGTAACTCACCATCATATGATCCGACTCCTCGTTTGCCACATATAACAAAAAAAAACTAGTGTTTGGGTATAATATAATAATCCCCACTGACTTACAAATTGTTCAGCCGTAGTCGGCCTGCATGCAACTCTTATCAGGGCATCCGTCCATCTCTGAGCAGACAATCTGCTTATAAATTCCCTAACGTCAAAATGAATACATACCTCGCAATCTACCATGCGATTCCCAAACCCCAATTAACACTGACCCGAGCATTTGATATAAAAATAAACGTCAAGTTTATCGTTGAAAACAATACATTTTCTGTTCCTGACCTGGGGGTGAGCTGCTCACGATACTCACAAAAGTGTATCGTTTAACCCTAGCATAGGGCCAGTTTAAAGGTTACCTATATAAAAGCGACACTATACGGTTTTATACACCCAGTTTTGTCGGGACGAACGACAACGGTGGTTGTTCAAGGACTTCTTGAGATCGGGTCAGTTTCTCCGACGTTTGATGTGGGTGACTGCGGGTGGATTTGTGTATGGGAAAATAGACCATAGTTGCTTACTGGATATGGGATTAAGTATTTATTTTGGTGTACCGATAATGGAGATACACATAAACAAAGGTAGACAATGCCTGATTGGAAGAAAGGCGGATACTTAATACGTACTTACTCGTACAGTGGACTGCAATTGACTTACCAAATCCTGGAACACGGTTCAAGCATGGATACCGGGTTGCTGAAGTGACTTTGGATGCAACCGGAATGCGGTGAGATGATGATTCCGATGGTGCCAGACTCTTAGAGACACTTTCTAAGTATGTGACTAATCTGTTAGTTGAATCTAAATGGATTGCGCATACAAAAGCATTACAAACTTGCGCATACAAGATTGCGCATACAAACTTGTCTTCAGCCGGAGGATACTTATGCGAGCTAAGCATACTTAGGGCACTCAAAAGCTGAGAGATGGCAGGAAGTGCTGATGACGTCATAGTGATAGTTATGAAAACAAAAGGAAGGAACGCATTCACAAAAATCTACGTACAAAAAATATGCAAATTGCTTAACAAAAGTTGTGGTGGTGCTGGAGCCGTAAAGTCCTTGAGTGGAGACCGCGACGTTGTATAGGACGCCCTGCTACAAGATGGGATGACGATATTCGAAGGCTGGCTGGAGTGAGCTGGATGAGAGTGGCCGAAAATCGGGAGCGGTTGCGTGCATTGGGGGAGACCCATGTCCAGCAGTGGATGAGCGTGGGTTGCTGATGATGATGATGAAACAAAAGTGAAGTGGCTAGTGAATATCTGTGTTACCTTACCGTGCGAAGTGGAGAAGTGTCAGGAAATGAGACCACGGGCCGAAGCGACCGCTTAAATTGGGACTCAACCGGGACAAAACGCTAAGATTATGATGACCTACTGTACCTGCGTTTACTTACACACCTGGTTGAAAGGAAGGTTCAAAAATGTGGTGCATAATACAAATACAAAATACTTTTATTGCCTTTTAAACAGAGTGTTTACATTTGCTGAAATAACGTTGTAACAAGATGACTTTGTTTAACAATGTTAATACATGTTAGGTACCTACCTAAGATTGTTTACTTACTGCAAAAGAACGATAATAAGTTTCATCATCCATCATTCACTGGCATGTGTGACCTTACTCCAAATTGAACTTAAATAAAAATAATTAACAAACTTACAAGAACTCTTTCTGTGCAATTTTTGTGTTCCATTCTCCTTTATTTACCTACAGAGTTAGATTTTACAATAAGACATTTTACCTATGCTGTCTAGAACCAACACACAAAACCTTTCGAGATAAGCAATTAAAATGTTTGACGTAAAAAACGTAGTAAAGACTATTAAAATACCTATGTAATGCGATTTCATCCGAAAAAGGGTTGGTTCTTGTTAGCAAACTGTCCATGTGTCCATTATTCTTCTATTAAGTGCTAAATTAAAATTAAGTATTTCACATAGGTACTTATATTACTAGTGGCCCGCCCTCACTTCGCTTCGGGACCGTAATTCAGAAATGGACCGATAGATGGCGCTGTGTCCAATTACATCGCGCAAGCGTTTCGTGTTTTCGGCTTACCTGTAAGCGTTGTCGTTGTCCATAGAATTTATCTCTTTATAAATAGTATAGAAGATTATGACTGTCAATAAAGTTGTAGAATTTATTCTTGAGCAACTATTACGGCGTTCCTAGTAGTATCATAATAACCAATGGGGCTACCATACTCTATGACGTAAGCGGCAGTGGCGCCATCAATTAATATCACAACTTTTTTGATCCATTAAACGGAACGTAAGATAACCATGTTTTAGTAGGTACTATTGAGATAGTAGGTACATCTACGTACTTACATCTCATCCGAGAAGTGTTTATCAGCAGTAGCAAAGTTTATCGCTGGGTTATTTTCATATGTGTATATAAACATGCATGTAAGTCACGAACAAGTCTGATGAAAGGGTATCAACTTATGTGTACTGATATACTTACTTAGTATGGAGTACGTAGATAGGTGGTACGAAGGTTGGTAAATCATAATGAACCCTTGGCACAGCTGCTCTAAACTTTTTCTAACTCTGAATTCCTAAAATGCCAAATAGTTGACGAATATAGCCATCAATGGGCGGCGCGTCTATCTAGGTTTTACTTATAATAATACTAGTGGCCCGCCCTCACTTCGCTTCGGGACCGTAATTCAGAAATGAACCAATAGATGGCGCTGTGTCCAATTACATCGCGCAAGCGTTTCGTGTTTTCGGTTTACCTATAAGTCTTGTCGTTGTCTATAGAAGTTATCTCTTTATAAATAGTATAGATGATCGAAGGTAGATATACAAGTAGATACCAACTTAAATATAGTATTAGGTAGCTATTTGCCTGACCTTATAACCTTGATTTAGAGCTAGGTTAAAGCAGCGCTACAGTGACGTTTCAAATAAAAAAAAACTGCGCAGACGAAGTCGCAGTTCAAGCTATGTTAAGTACAGAAGGCAAAGATAAGTTACAGAGAACATTGATAAAAGTTATATTTGTAATAAATGGTCGCCTGTTTACGTCTCCTTATCAGGGCAGATAAAATGAGTTATTTCTTTAGCGTGGTACCTACAAACAGGAGCTTTGTTCCAAATAAGTTTTTATGTCATCAACTGCCATCTTTGCTGCCTCTGAGAAACTGATGTAAGTATCTGAAACTCTCAAGATCGCTAGAAGAACGAGAGAAGAAGAAATATACCTACACACGAGTACGAGTATTTTTGACGAATGCAACATCATCAAACGTAAAATAAATACTTAGGTAAGTTAGTAAGTTTTTACTAGTCACGGACCACATAGGTACACAGTTTAAACTAAGGGCCTTGTTCACCACCTCCGAGTAAGGTGTCAAGTAAGTAATTTACTTGTCAATTATAGTGGGTTCAGAGAAAATTGGCCCCTGGTATTTGTATTGAAAAAAATATTTAATATAAACTAGGCCGCGGACCAGGGGCCAATTTTCTCCGAACCCACTGTAAATTACTTGACACTTTACTCGGGGGTGGTGAACGAGGACCTAAGTATTTTGATCTCCTATATAATGACCTCCCACTACTGAAATTGTTTTCAACTTTTCTTACAAAGACGGTTACGTTACGCTTGTAAGTTACTTGTAGTCGGAAAAACATCAACCAATTTCCAAAAGACGTTGAATAAATGTTGTTCAGAATCATGGCTGGTAGGTATAGGTAATAGATGGAGGAACGAAAGTATAGCGATGACCGTTATTTTGCGCACTTGTTTAAAAAAGAAGACTTTCTATCAAAATTAGTTTCTGCGCACTCAAGGTCATAACTACACTTTCTTGCCTCGGACTATAAGTAAGTACTTACTAGACCTGGTTAAATAGATGTAAATGTTCACAATGCGTATTTAAATAAATTCATAAAAAAAACTACCCTCAACTCATAATTTCATCGAACAAGCGGCTTTAAGACTTGGAATTCGTAGTAAATAAGTTGTAAATATACGTAGATACTACGCTATAATTCGGGCGCGTGGGTGTGACGTGGCCAATGAGATCGCGGGGTCGCGACCCCTCCGTGAAAGGATACGCCTGCCTTAATCACCACCCTGCCTTCAAGACGTGACGTAAAAAGCCAACCCTGTACATTCAACCTTATTATACCGAAGTTACACTTCAGAAAAACTAAGGTACATAACATAAATAGGTACAACTATACTCTGATTCATAATCATGTAAAGTAAACTGACAGATGTCAATGTGTCATTTCCATACAATATCACTCAATTTGACACATGCATAAAGTCAAAATGCATACAAACTTGTCATTTTCATCTGTCAGTTTACTTTACATGATTATAAATCAGAGTATAGGTACCTAACATAAATAGGTACGGTGGCCAGCACATCAAGCTACTACAATCTGTCAAATTTCTTCAATCGAACCTCACTTTTATGTCAAACGTGTTTGATTCAATATCAACTGAGGAAATTTGACAGATTGTAGTAACTTGATGTGCTGGCCACTGTACCTACGTCGGAAATTAAGATAGATATATCACCGGATAGGTAAGGCTCTGTTGGTTTAAGTACCGGCCATAATCTTGGGGTCCCGGGTTCGATTCCCGGGTCGAGCAAATGTATGTTTTGAAGTTTTCGAAGACAGCTCGGGTTTGAGATCGCCAATCCGCATTAGGCTAGCGTGGTGATTGAGCCTAATCCCATCATAGTAGTGATGACTTGATTTCTATGATGGAGGCCTTTGCCACAAAAATACCTACATATTGACACAGAAGACTGACTGCCCACTAAGAGCTAAAAATATGTCATGTACTCACGCATGCGCACTAACGGGCAAAAACGCCTTTTCGACCACATTAATCCTAACTTATGACATACGATTGTCAAACTGTCGAGGTCTATGGTAGAGGCCGCGCGCTTATGTACTCATGCCGGGCAACAACCCTAGCATATGTCAACGAACTCTTCTAAATTCAAAATCAGGTCAAAGTCTAACTTCTGTGTGTAATTATTTTGTGCTTTTGCCCTGCGGTGGGACAGTATAAATGCTGATATCAACTAGGGACTACTATTTACTGGATAATAATGTTACTCAATGTCGTTTAAAATAGCTTCTACAAAGCAAATTCTAATTAGTTTTAAGGTTTCGCTGATCGAAGAATAATCGCGTTTACATTAGATAGGTAGGTAAGTACTGTGGCATTCTTAGCTACTTATCCACTTAATATGTTAAGAAGTGCTATGTTTCTACGGCTTCGAGGTTTCTGACCCGAGTTACTCGAGTATGAGAAAGTAACTAATAAAATGCGCTAGACAATACACGTACTTACCTACATTATGTTTCATACAAATATTTTATACTAGCAGCCGCCCGCGACTTCGTCCGCGTGGAAAAGTAATTCTAATTTTTTCGCCGTAAAAACCATCCTTGAACTTCAACGAACATTTTAAAAAAAGATTTGGCCAAATTGGTCCAGGCGCTGTTGAATTATGCGCTTACCAACACATTTTGCGATTATTTTTTTATATTATAGATAAACGGGACTAAACGCGAGGATATTTAAATACAAGTAGGTAGGTACATTAATAGTACTTACTGCTTGACGTTTCGACTGCGTTACAACAGTAATGGTCTCAAGCGGACTGTTTCATACTAAGGCATTGATCCCTGTACTACTCGTATAATCCCCTAGGTCAGGGTTTCTTAAAGTTGGGTCTATAGACCCTTTAGGGGTCCGTAGCATGTGTATCAGGGGTCTGCAGGTCAGTCAGTTTAATAAACATAATGTATTAGCAAATTGTGTATTAAACTCGACGATACTTTTGAAATACTCTGAAACAATACTTATTATATTTTTAAAATTTTCATACAAAAGCGTGACTTGCATTTTGTTAGCAGAGTTGAAACAACAATCGACGAATTTCTAAAAATCATAGAACAAACGTTTTGCTCAGAATGTTATGTAAAGATATTTTTTGTTTATTGAATCTGATGAGGTGGGTGTTGTGACAATGTGCTTTGTTTGGGATAAAATATAACGAGTAAAGGAAATGCGTAAAATAAATCAAGTACCTAAATATTTACCGATAGTGTACACCCTACACATACTAATAAATAAAGAGAAATAAGCAACATTTTACTAAAAAACAATAGCCTATCCCTTAACAGTGGACCCAAGGCCAGTCCCTAAAGGGCGATTGCCTAGCCTTATCTTAGGAGGGAGGAAAAAATTACGGCTCGAGCAATGATCGTTACGACCGGGTATGGAGTGACGATATCTTTTATGAGCTGTCGATATCGTACTTAGATTGTATCTCGGTTTTGTTTACTCCATCATAAAGAAGTAGGTTCATGTACACCCTTAAAGGAGTTGTCCTATTATAGGTTGGGTCTATGTACGCTACATTAAAAAACGGAGAAAAAATTGCTTATTACGAGAAATTTACAATGAATTCCATATAATGCACAATTTTCTGGTTATAAAAAAGACAAGACGCGCGAGACGACGGTGACCAAACACAAAAAAAAACAACTGTCAATGTCAATGTCTGTCAATGTGACGTAAGAGGGTTTGTTACGTTTGTTCCGTCAAACGTCAGACAGACAGACAAATGTCAAACGTCATCGAATTCGTAATGTCAATCAATATGTAACCAACATTGACAACCATTTTTTTGTGTGTTGCAATCCTTTGTTCAAATAAATTGTTCCTTCCAAAAAACAACGCTACAATAGAGAAATTGGATAGTCAAAAACTATTCTTCATATAATCCTCAATATTTTGGTATAGGGTACATATACCGCGCCGAGACTCCATACATTCTGGGACAACTCCTTTTAGTCTTTTAATCCCGAAGTCCCCATAATTATAGGTATAGTCCGAGGCAAGAAAGTGTAGTTATGACCTTGAGTGCGCAGAAACCAATTTTGATAGAAAGTCTTATTTTTTACAAGTGCGCAAAATATCGGTCATCGCTATACTTTCGTGCCTCCAGCTATAACACGAGTAAAGTCCAATGAGCGTGTTAGATCATCAAATTCAGCAAAACTTTGATGATCTAACGTGAAAATAAAATGAAATTTGATGATGATCAAATGATCAACAAAACTTATTTATTTTTTATTAAACATGTAACAGATTTCGCATTTATTAATGCTCCTGGCATTAAGCTAACGGTATAAGGACTTAGGTAGGTAATTAGCTCACTCATCGACTCGAAAACACGCCTGCGAGCCTAGTGAATAAGTTACTAAATTTAAATAAACTACCTCTAATCTTCTTCTTCTATACCATTTATAAAGAGATAACTTCTATAGACAACGACAAGGCTTATAGGTAAACCGAAAACACGAAACGCTTGCGCAATGTAATTGAGCACAGCGCCATCTATTGGTTCATTTCTGAATTACGGTCCCGAAGCGAAGTGAGGGCGGGCCACTAGTTCACCAATAAAGTTATTACTATTATTATATACAATATAATATATTATATACAAAAGACTGCCACGTCCACCAACAGCACTTAAAACAAATAAATGATGACATCTTTATATTTATTACTATGTAATGTTCAAGTGTTCTTTACCCAAAGGTTGCCTGAAAGAAATCGCTCATAGTGATAAGGCCGCTATTGTTCTAAATTACTCCTGTAATATCTAGTTTAAAGTTGTATACCTCTGTTTTGTGTGCAATAAAAAGTATATTTATTCGTTCATTCTTAATGAGAATGACCTCAAATGACCATCTATCTCCATCTCTCTACCTAGGGATGAAGGCCTAGGGTCGAAGGTAGACACAAAGAGCGCCTAGTGCCGGGATTGCGGCCCGGCCCGGGGGGAGGGGGGGCCGTGTATTGATTTTCAGGACGCGCAAGACGACCGCAGATTTCTTGCCGGGCTCGTGTGGGGGAAATGTTACCTATTTGCGGGTGGGAAAATATGGACGGTTTTAGCTACTTAAGTATAGGATGATCATAGTAAAAAATAATGTTAAAAACATATAAGGTGTATCTGTGAACATTTATATCCCTTTAACCACGTATTCTACCAACATATTAGAACAACTTTTGTTCTATGACTTGAAAATTCGCATGAAAAAATATAATCTTTCCATACAAACTCGGTCACGCGACTTGGTCATTTTGTATGGGGATTTGAAAATCACGCGTGGCACTCACTCAGCTAGACCCACTGAAAGCCAACGTAACAGTCCTTTCAGGATCATGACATAATCTGAGTGAGGACCATGTACCTACGTTGGACGTCACAGCACACAATAATAAGCACTGCCCGGCCGATTTGTACCCTAAATATATATTTTTAAGGTATTTACAGTGCTCAATGTAAATATAGTATGTAACAGAATGTTTGTATCGTGTTGTGATGTCCAAAATAATAAATACTTCTATTCTATTTTTAATTTTTAATTTTCAAACAAACAGTAGTATTCGCTTACGTCAGCCTAATGGTACACAAAAGGAGAGCCAACTTGTGTATTACAACTTTACATACGCCTCAAATATTTCATACCAAACTAAACTTGTATACACATGCGGCTTATATACCCCCCCACAAGCTTCATCACAGGTCGACTACATCAAAGAGCGGCGTGAAAGCACGAGGTCCCATTCAGAGGGCTTAATGAGGGCGCTGGGAGGAACTGGGTATAGGATTGGGCACAGAGAAGGCGTTTTTTGTGACATCATGTATGTATGAATATTTCATGTGAATATAGAAATTAGTTTGGTAAACGAAGTGTAGGACAACCTCATCAGGCCAGATGGAGTGACAAGAGGGCTGGCTGGAGCTGGATGCGAGTAGCTGAAGATCGATCAAAGTGGCGAGCATTTGGAGAGGCCTATGTTCAGTAGCACTACCATGAGTTTGAAATACTATCCTTAAAATAGTATTTATGCTGTCCCACTGCAGGGCAAAGGCCTCATAGAAATCAAGTCATCGCTACTATGATTGGGATCAGGATTAATCACCTTGCTTGCCTAATGTTGATTGGTGAGCTATGTTCGAAAAATTCGACACATACTTTTTGCTTGACCCGGGAATCGGACCCGGGAATCGGGCCCGGGACCCCTAGATCACGCTACCGGTATTTAAACCACTAGATTAACGGGGCGTTACTACTTAATTAAATTTTCAATCAATAATTTTACACAACATCTGATTATTAAGTAGTTTGCGTTTGCAAGCATTTGTGTAAAATAGACATCAGACAACAAAGAATTTACAAAATTAGTACTTAAATACACCCAGACACTGATCAAACACAAGTGTTTATTTCACAAATGTTTCTCCAGGGTGGGGATCGAACCCACAAACTTTGGTGTATGAGGCAGGTTCGCCGTCCATATAGTGATCGGCATATTTAATATGTATGGTGACCCTGCCTCATGCACCAAAGTTTCACCAAGTATGTAGATATAGCTTGCTATATCTTCCGCAACGCAGTGTACAGTAAGCCTTATGCGTTTGTCCTGTGTGTTTGTTTGTGTTTGACGCGGTAGTTATTTGGTAATGACGCTAAAGGACTAAAAGCCCCGGGGAATTTCTTTTTTAAGGTTTTTTTTTAATTTTTGAGAGCAAAGCAAATATTTTGGTAAGTACTTTTAATTTATGATGATTGGTCACTGGTTTTTGCATTACAGCAGGTAAGTACATACTTATCTTGTCTAAAATGTAGTCTAGGTTCCTACTTATTATATACCTTCCAGCCTGCTCTCGTGACTGATAGTTGTCCAACTTGTTTGTGAGTCTGTTGACTGTAATTCTTGTAAAAAACTGAAATGTGAGAAAAGAGAATGATTGGCTATAGTTCTTAAGTTTCCTAATATCTCTCTTCTTTTGAAAAGGTAGTGTGAAGTATCGATTCTAACATCGATCCACGATCGATCAATTTGTCTGGTAACACTCCCTTCAACCGTGGCATCCACGCTTCGGCATGAATGGGTTGGCTCGACTGGCGTGATACAATGACCTCACAGAAGATCGGCGAGACGCAGCGCCTGCACTGAGTTTCGTCGAGTGAGGGTACCGGAGGCCCAATTGTAAGGAAACTGACTAATGGCTTTACTGGTGTGACAGGTGTTGGACGGCGGCAATCGCTTAATATCAGGTGATTCGTCTGCTCGTCTACCACATTGATATGTGGCAGATTTACGTGATATAAAAACCTCTATAGCGGCCGCACTCCAAATGGTCAATAATACCTAGCCCATTTATAATTGAACTCACAAATTAGGTCCTGCTGAAACAAACCTGGCCGCCATTAAACATTCCCTGTGCAAACGCTTGTCAGCGCGGGTACACCGGCGCGGGGGTGTTGGTACAGTACGTACACTGTTCAATTAGCGCACGATATAGAGTTAGGAGCATAGACTTTGGAGGTGGGAAATAAGAGATATTTATGTTCAAACGTTTATTTCACAAAAACAAAGTAAGAAGGTTCTAGTACTACCTACTTACTCTTCGATTATAAACATTATAGTACCTACTCTAGGTGGCAATAGCGTACCATACTCATTTTTTTTTATATTATAGGAAGGCAAACGAGCAAGCGGGTCACCTGATGGTAAGTGATCATCGCTGCCCATGGACATCAGCTACACCAGAAGGAGTGCGGATGCGTTGCCGGCCTTTTAGGAAGGTATAGGCTCGTTTCTTGAAGATTTGAATGTCGTACCGGTTCGGAAATACCGCTGCAGGAAGTTGATTCCACAATGAGGAGGTAATATAAAATTATGAAATGCGCCAGACAATCACACCAATTAACCTGGTCTCAAAATAGGGCAACCCCTGTACTATGTCGTATCAGATGACGTTAATTAACTGGGCGTCAACCCTGAACACCCAGACCCAACCAAACTGACCGGAAATCGAACCCGGGATCTTTCGCGCTTCGGGCGTACAACTTACCCACTGCGCCATCGAGGAGTTGAACAAAAAAGACTAATTTTCAAAAGTCGTAGAGCAAATATAGTTCAGAATGATTGGTAGAACACGTGGTTAAAGGGATGTTTGATCACAGATGCACCCTGTACCTATAATTCTCTAGTGTCAGTAGTGGCAGTGTTGTGTACGCAGGGCAGGTTGGCACTAATTCGGCGGGTTTGCGGTTCAATCCCGCTAATTAGCTGCCGGTCCCGTCTAATCTAGCTCTAGATCAGTTTAGTGTTGACTGACGGCTCAACGGGTTGTGGAGCTGCAAAACTGACATGATCTACCTACGTTCAGCATGTATCAATTTAGGATTAAAATGTTACAACAAACAATGTAGGTAATGTATGTAATGTTATGTAGTAGGTACTTAACATTTATCATTGCCGGATTGCATTATAAATCTTAATGACATCAGGATGTAGGTAATTAAGTTTTATAATAGCAAATCTGTAAAATTTCTACAATCGATTCTCACCCTGATGTCAAACATGTTTGGTTAAATATCAATTAAGGAAAGTCAACAAATTGAAGTAAATGACTAGATGTGTGACTGTGAGTAAGTACCTATTGTGTATCTACGAGTAAAGCTGGTGGCAGACGAGCAAACGGATCAGCTAATACTTAAGCGATGGCCGCCGCCTATAGACACCCGCAATATCAGTGGAGTCACAAACGCGGTGCCAACCTTTCCTTTCTCCCTGTTTGGGCCTTCGGTACCCTCACTCCCACATTGAAAGAAATCTCTTCTGTGGGGCCGTATCAATTATTTAACTTGAAATTAGCGAAGTTGTCCTCATAAATGAAGGTAGAGCCATATTACAAAAAAAATATTGATTTATTTGTTGATTGATATTTATCTGGTAACTAGCTTTTGCCCGCGGCTTCGCTCGCGCCCCCCTTCCCTAAAATGGGGAGTTGGAAAGAGGCAAAAAGAAGCCTATGTTACTCTCCATCTCTTCAACTATCTCCACTTAAAAATCACCTCAGTTCGTCGCTCCATTTTGTCACTAGTTGATATTGAACCAAAGTTGAGAATAGATCAAAGAAATTTGACAGATTTGTTTACATTGATGTGTGGCTGTCTGTACCGTAATCCATGAATTGTTCACACTCGAAAGCCGAAATGTCTCGTCGTCATTCGAAGATCCTCAGGAACGCGGGCAAAAACCGCGGAATTAGGAGGCGGAACCACCTGCGACGCTTGCGTGACTCCGGCGCATTCTGTGCACAGGGGGATAAGATAAAATAGAGAAATAAAATGTTTATTGAGTTTTAACTCAGATAAAAACAAACTTTTAAGCAAAATATGATTTAATACAACGTTAAATTAAAGAAAGTTAGTATGTACTTACAGCTATAAATATTTTGAATTTCGAAAATGCCGTCTTGGTATTATTAACTTACTTATACACATTGATGCCGTTTCAGCCCCAATCCATCCAATCTGATTATTTAATATCAATGATTTTAAATTTGTAAAACGCCAAATAACGCAAAAGATTGCGAATGGAGTTTTCAAGTCGATTCTCGACTTATTACCCGGACGCGTCGGGTCACAGCATCATTTTTAAACCAAAGACTAACTTTAATATCCCTTTTTAAATAATATTTAGTAAAATAAACCTAATTAAAATATTCTTCTTCTCGCATCATTAATTAGTGCTACACCCTGTACATACGACCCCGTGGGAGCGCTTCTCCCAATACTCCCGCTTGCAACCAGGAAATTGGTTTTTGTGTCCAAATGGGACTCTTATTAGAATGTTGATTTGCTAAGACATTACACTAATTTATGAAAATAAGGATAACAGTAAATCAATGGGAGATAATCCTTGTGAAATAATTTCTCACAACAATTAAACATTGATCTGACTCCGTACTAAGTAGGAAGACAAAAGAAAAACACAAAAAATACAGAATTACCTAAATAAGACCCAGACACTGAAACACAATTTTTTATTAAACATTCAAAGAAAGAAAAATACATTTACTTATTATTTTTGACACCACAACAGATAAATTACAATATAAACAATTTAATATTTACTTAACTACACATTAATATTATTTTTAAAATCATTAATATTCATGTCAATTTCAAGATATTTTTTTGCTCGACGCTGCTCTAACCTAACTACTTAAAATCTGGGGCGAGTTTTCCTCTAACCCATTCGCCTTGAGAGCCTTGGCGCGGCGTCATTTTTAACGCATTCACACTGTAATCTGTATCTTGGGTTTCTATAATCTCATAATTGTTATCATTATGAGTATTCCCAAGGAGAATACAATCACAACATTGGCACACCTGTGGAACCATTTGACAAACGAGCTTGCGAACGGAAGGACATAGCCTCAGTAATAATATCCTCACCCCAACAAGTGGCATATCATAATCTATGGGAATGTGTTATTTTTTCCACACACCCTCGCTTCCTGGTCGGCGTGATTTGTGCCATATTGTGCAACTTGCCTAACGACACCTGTTCGCGGGTTCCCACGGCTCGTAATGGGTCAAGAGGGAATTTGCTGGGACTAATTAGTGTTCGAAGTTTGAAATTTTAAATTCGTAGTGGTTTTTTTTTTCGGGGTTTTTTTTTCTTATTAGATTCTATTTGGCCAGTGTGTTTTTTTGTGTATTGTTAATTCGACATTTTAAAATTAACATGGTTCAGTGAGATTGAGACTGAGAGTTCAGTGAGATCATGTTTGAGAGAGAACTACCGTATTATCTGACACAAATCCTTTTTTTCCTTGTTTCCTTCCTTTTGTTAATTTTAATCGATTCCCTACCTTTAACGTGCAGCGCCAGAGCCAAAGAAAAAGAAATTGCCGTAAATGACATGGACTATAACAGATTAGATAACTTATGAAACTCATGCACAGTTTTTTAGCCCGACCTGGGGATTGAACACGGGTCTCCAAACGCAGCCGTCACTTTAGTAAGTGCAACTACACACTGCGCCACCAAGCCAATTTATTTATTCAACATTAAAATTCGGCTTTTGCAAATTACCCATGAAAGACTACATTTATGATTTTCAATGAAACACAATTAGTTTCCCTTTTTATTGCATTTTGCGACAATAACCGCTAATAGTGGTCAATAATTCGGTTATAACACCTTTGTATTCCATAACAACCTTGTAATGACCGGATCGTTTACAAAAAACGCCCGTACGTGTGGGTGTCAAATAAATCTGCACGATAAAGATGACCGCAGCTGTCAGATCCCTTATTGAGACGTAATACGGCAGCCGATATCAATATCTTGCTACCGAAAAATCAACCCAAAATTAAACAAGCTAAAGTCCAATTTTAATTAATTGGACGTCCCATGAGTGTTCTAAAGAAGCTGCAGTCAAAAAATTGTGGTTTAACAGTAGTAGGGCTGTCTTTAAGGTTGACATTTGAATGATTCAGTTGCAAAATAGCGTTTGTACGGCGACAAAAGAGAATTGGTCATTACGGAGACATTTTACGGTAATTTTTGTCGGCACGCGTGTGAATGTAGGCTGTATTAGTGACAATTAACTTTGTGATGTCCAGTGGGTGACAATTGCCGTGGAAAAGGCCATGTGGGCGGAAGCCCGTTTGGGGTAAGAATGGTTCTTCGGAGATAAATGGTGGATGATGTAAGTAAGTAGTTTTTTTTTTCGGCTAAATGGCCTCTTTAAGAAACGATTTGAGCTGAAATCTTCCTAACTGCCTGGTAACACCTCTTAGGACCAAAAACATAACGGATTTCAGATTAGCTAAATTATGATGGGATGAGCCTAATACTGTCTAACTGCAGGGCAAAAGCCTCCATCTTATAAAATCAAGTCATCGTTATTATGATGGGATTAGGCTAATCACTACGCTTGCCTATTTTTTTTTTTTTTTTTTGTAAGCGGGCGGCTATGCAGGTCTTATTCAGACCAGTATCACTGCGACCAGTTTGATCTATTGCGATCGCCGCTATGCTACATTTCAGTCTCAAATCCTGCACTTTTAAGAAAGTGAATTAATTGTTTGGGACTGAGATCCTTAGCTTCATTGGGGCTTAGAATGTGCTTTCCCAGATGCATGCTACGCTTGCCTAATGCCGATCGGCATTCACATCACATCGGTGATCACAAATCTGAGTTATATTCGAAACATTTTTTGCTCGACCCGGGAATTAAACCCGGAACCCCGAGATTACGGCCTGGTATAGCTGGAGGCACGAAAGTATAGCAAAGACCGTTATTTTGCGCACTTGTAAAAAAGAAGACTTTCTATGAAAATTGGTTTCTGCGCACTCAAGGTCATAACTACACTTTCTTGCGGCAGACTATACTTACTTAAATCTAGTCCGCACGAAAATCTGCATCACAAACCCTAATTCTTAAACATTTTGGTGCAATTTGTCTCGCAACGTATGGTTCCGTACTTAGCTACTTACTTAGGGGAACAATGATTAAATCGGAGTCCAATTCTTGGAAGCCGTAGCAGTGATCTTAGTAACATAAGTAATATGCCACTAATAGAAAAGTACAATTCGTGTTCCGTCTTTTGTGGTTGCTTCCGTTGGCCTCGGCTTCCTTGTGAGGGTGACCATGATGGTGGTCTTGTCAATAGAATAGAATAGAATAGAAAAAGTTTATTTGGCACCATAATTACAGATACGTATGTTGTACAGTTCAAAATCTTATTGAGTCATGATTATGAGTGAAAATGATGGGGAAACTCCCCGTGGTCGTGATCTCGGGGTCCCGGGTTCGATTCCCGGGTCGAGCAAAAGTATGTTTCGAATTTTTCGGTCATAGCTCGGGTTTGTGATCACCAATCCGCATTAGGCCAGCATGCTGGTGATTCGGCCTAATCCCATCATAGTAGCGATGACTTGATTTCCATCAGCGAATCTGACAATGTCATCCGGCCATCTCAAAAGGGGCGTTCTTACGCCTCTACTGGTATGTGATCGTACCGGTACCAATCAACAATCTTTTGGCTCCAATAGTCATCTCTTCTTCGTCGAGTGCACAAGTAGGCCTGTCCTCAAAGGATCACTACAGTGGCCACTGTTATATGGAATCAGCGCAATGGTATCATGTCAAGCGCAATCCGCTTACCCGAGCCTTCGCTTGGCTCGTCTTGACCGCGTCGCCTGCGCCGCTACGGCTTCCTTCCAAGTAGACGATACTTGTTACCGGTGTCTGCAGTATTGAGATCTTTTTGACTCCATTGTTAAGTGCTCGAGTAGGCCTCCCGTCCTCAAAGGATCACTATAGTGGCCACTGTATCGTGGAATCAGCGCAATGGTATCATGTCAAGCGCAATCCGCTTACCCGCACCTTCGCTTGGCTCGTCTTGACCGCGTCGCCTGCGCCGCTACGGCTTCCTTCCAAGTAGACGATACGGCGGTTACCTCTGACTCCCTCAGTGGCGTAGGTAATGGGTCCACTTTAAAACCACTGCGCTTTGTGTCCCGGATCCTCGGGTCGGGTCAAAATTTTGTACCTGAGTTTTTTTTTTTTGGTGGCTGAATATTAAATTTTCAGCCACCAAAAAAAAAAACTTCCGCTCTATTGAGCGGAGCGGCGGATTCTCATGTCAGAGACCAAGATTTACATTTCGAATCCCTGCTTAAGTAAAAGTTAAAAGGTAGTAGACAACACAAGAGTCCTTAGAAGGCCTTTTTAAAGACCTATCTATCTATCTGTTTACATGATTTTTTTTTTTCAATCTAGTAAGGAGAGCCCCAAAAATGCACTAGTTTTTTTATTACCTACTCTTAATGCGGTTCACAAAATACATCTACATATTTACCAACAATATAAAATTCTTTAATGTTTTGGAAAAAAAATTGGCTGTGACATCAGGTACGTACGAACAGACAAATAGGACGAATCTATAAGCGTCACGTTTTTTGCTATTTGGCTACGGAATTCGGCTAAGGAACCCTAAATGTCCCTGGTTTCTCTGACATCGGCAGTCAAAAGTGCCGATACTGTGCAACAGTAAGATGGAAATAAATTTACTATTTCCTTGACTTTTACCCCAAATCATACTTACTTATTCGTACGCCAAAGAAATGCCGGAACTGACCCTGACCTTCCTTCCTCAGGTTTATTAATAAATCAGGATTCCTAATAAATCATTGGGTTATGACGGGCCATAATGAGCTTTAAGTCTTTGGGGAAAAGATTAAATGTCCCGTGAGGTCTTTGGCTTTGTTTTTGAAGCGAGTTCTTAATGATGGTTCAGCTTAGCGTTCCATAATGAATTTAAGTAAAAGTACTTAATTATTATTATTAGTAAAGTATTAAAGAAAGCTGTGGCAGGCCTCCCATCAAGTGGCCCGACGATCTAGTAAAGGTCGCAGGAGTCCCTTGGATGCGAGTGGCACAGGATCGATCTGTGAGGAGAACTTTGTGGGAGGCCTATGTCCAGCAGTGGACGTCTATTGGCTGAAATAATGATAAAGATTAAAGAAAGTTGGGAAAGACCTGGATGAGGTTGGCACAAGACCATTGTAGAGAAGGCCTATACTCTGCAGTGGAATCAAGATACCGGCCGATGATGATGATGTTGAAAGTATTTATTGTCCCATGGCACATCGTAATGATACAATATATTATGGTTGTCTTCTTATTTTTATATAATGTTTTTTTTATGATATAGGTGGCAAACAATCCGACTGTGATGTATAATTACCTAATTACGTATAATAAATTTGTTGTCGTGTACGGATCCCATTTTATATAATCAAAGAATCACACTTCACAATTTTTGGATGCTAAATAAAGATCTCAAAAGTTAACACATCTGTTGAGATCAGGAGTGCGTAGGGAAATATTATCACAACTCTTATTAAACAGTGAGGAATCTCCACTTGGCGCTCGCTTTGTACTTATAGACGCCAAAAATATGACTACCCCTTAACGTTGGATGTAATGTCAGTAAAGATAATCCGACGAATTAGGCTATCCCTCCTTCGTTGTTTCTGGGTTCCAAAGCACAATGGAAAACCTTAGTTTGGGACCAGGAAATTGTATGTGACGTTTCCTCAATTTGTTATTATTACTATTTTCTATGATGAATGATGAAAACTTCAATTGACATTGATTTATTGGATAAGCCATGGCCCATCTCCTGGCTTGCCCTTTATGCCCAGACGGCTGCATATATAGCAAAATTCTGCAGCATACCGATGGCGCAGTAAATAAATAAATTAATTAATGCGCCAGACAATCACTCCAATCAACCTGGTGTCAAACTAGGGCCACCTCTGTACTATGAGTGCCAGGTGACGATAATTAACTGAGGGCATCAACCCATAACATCCAGACTGAAGAAAACTTAGAAAATGTAGTTTCCTAAATTGACCGGGAATCGAACCGCGCTTCGAGCGAACACTTTAGCCACGGCGCCATCGAGGCAGTCATTGTGGCGCAGTATTGGGCTGGGAAAATTTAATATCTTATTTAATATCTCATCGACACGGGAAGATTGATAAAATGCAATATTTGATAGTGGGTGGTTAATGTGATTTTTACAGTCTATTATCACGCTGTGCCTTACTGAATTCCTCTTGACTGTGTGTTGCGGTAACTCAATATATTCCTGCGTTTGTTGTTCCGCGGTGCTCGGCTGAACGTTATTACAAATTAGTGTCCAATAAATAAGTCAGGCTATATTTAACTTCTCACCACCTTAGTTTTTTATCGCTTTTGAAAAGGTAGATCTAATTGTGAAGTGACACAACAGTAGGTATGAATGCTGCTATAAAAAAATAAGAGGATTAAAATGCCTATCCATCTTACTAAGGTAACAGAATATACCTACGTTTGTGCAGTTTTTTTATGTGATAGGCAGACGAGTACACTGATCACCTGATGGTAATCGATTGCCTCCACCCATGGATAGACTATCTCCTAATGTTCGCCACTCCGATCGATTTTTCGATCCTCGCATCCACTCTTGCTAGCTATCTTGCGCAAATCGTCACTCCATCTGGCTTAAGAACATATCACATTACACACATTACGTGGTAACTTTCTGCCTCGTAATAGGTACTTACCACAAAACTATACAATGAACTATCACCTGTATTCCCGGACGGATACGACCGTATTTCTTTATAAGTGAGCGTATTTCTTTTTAAAAGGTCCTTAGCGCAACTCCTCTGGTGTTGTGGCTGTCCATGGGCGGCGCTAGCCTAGTCACTTACCATCAGGTGATCCGTCTGTTCGTCTGCCCCCTATATCATAAAACAAACATATACCTACTTTTACCGAGACGTGATCTCCGCTTATGTATAATTTTCAAAAATATGTATTCACTTTAGGACCTTGTCACAGTACGTATCTATGTATAAGAAAACGACTTCTACTTACTTATAAATATGTATTGTGACAAGGTTCTAAAGTGTATACATATATTTTTGAACTTGACTGTACAGGCACACATCAAGGTATACAAAATTGACAAATTTCTTCAATCGACTGTCATCTTACTGTCATATAAGTTAGGTTGATTGAATATCAATTGAGGAAATTTGACAGGTTGTGATAACGTGATTCGTCGTATGCGGTATCTTATATCAATGTTTGGTCAGAGGGCAGTGGAAGTGGTCGCGGAGTGTCCGCCGCACGTGGCGAGGTGTCGGTGTCCGTTACGGAAGACACTTGGAAGGAAGTCGAGTGATACGGCTCATGTACACGGAAAAACGGTGTTTCGGATGTGTACTTATTGACTGTTGCTTTTTACTGTTCGACACTCGAATTTCAAAAATGGAGTGATTACCACTGTCTTGTCTGAATTTAAAATTGGAACATTTTTGAATTTGAATTAAAAATTGGTTGCTTTGGTCACTGAGCTAATGCAATGAACACACTGTAGCATTATTTTTATAAAAATAGATTGACTTCAAAATGGTAACGTTCATTATAATTTTAAGTAGGTCTCTATTTATTTTCGACGAATTTTTCAAAAGTCGTTAAACAAATGTTGTTCAGAATGGCTGGTAAAAGACGTGGTTAATGGGATGTAAATGAACACAGATACAACCTGTATAACAACGAACATTCATAAATATGAACTTATCTTTATAACAGTATAGTTACTAAAAACCTTAATTCTATTTAACGACGAATTCTACTAACCACAAAACGCGATCGTAAAACCAAATACGCATAAAATTATCTCAAAACAAACAAAAAGATAAATTACGCACGTTCCTTTAAACGTACCATAAAATGTAGTCCTAAGTGCGGCCATTAAAATTCATTGGCTCTAAACATTTCTTTCCTTTGCCTTACTTTTTTTAACGAGACGATTCGTAGTCTACTTCCCGCCATAATATTTCCATACTTTCAGCGGTGACTGAATTGGCGTCTTGAGAAAAAAAATGTGCACCTCCAAAATAAACTTTGAATGTATGTGCATTGGGTCCATATTTCAGGGATAGAGTGACCAGATTTTTGAGGTGTATGATATGAAATTGCAGATAAGGGGGAGTTAGTCGAAACGTCACTTTTATAACCCTATTACTGCGGGGTTCAGGATAAACGCTCTTTTTATAGATTATTTTGAATAAGCTTTTTATTTGATCACCATATCATTTTTCAAGGAACAACGTTGTTAGAAAAATGCTGTCTCACTTTCGGAACTGCTCTTCTGTTTTTTTTATTTAGCTTTTCTTCGTGGCTTCAGATGGCACATTTCCCTACGAACAACATTTTTTTTAGTCATAATTAAATTAAACTCTGATTTTAATCATGTGAAGTAAACTGACAGATGTCAATGTGTTATCCCCATACATTATCACTCAATTTAACAGATGCAAAATGTCAAAATTTATAGAAACTTGACATTTGCATCACACATGATTAAAATCTGAGTATAGGTACAACCTTAAAAATTCGTACCAGTTGAAAACTGTTAAAATAAGGTATGTTCACAGAAATATCCTGTTTAATATCGACAAGTTGTGCTGTAAATAACGTGGTAAAAATTAGAGTGAATGTTGTTTTCTACTTAGAGCAAATATCTTCTATACTATTTATAAAGAGATAACTTCTATAGACAACGACAAGGCTTATAGGTAAACCAAAAAAAATAAACGCTTGCGCGATGTAATTTAACACAGCGCCATCTATTAGTTCATTTCTGAATTACGGTCCCGAAGCGAAGTGAGGGCGGGCCACTAGTACTACATAATGAAGAATTACGCGTTTGTACAACCCAAAATTGTACCAGTTGGAAACTCTAAAAATATGACATGCAAAATTACTTAAAAGTATTTTTGAAAAGCAAACCCTCACGTAAGCATCGCATTAAATCGAGTTTCATGCGCAATATATCGCGCACTCCGCACCCAATGTCGCGGAACGCATCAAATACGGCGCTAGCGAGCGCGGCTTGGGGTTCCTTCGTCTGCATGTAGGTACGGAAACTATACGTCATACTATAAAAAGAAACATTTCTCCAATTAAATAAATATACACCTTACAAGAGCATATACTTACCTACATCGCGAATTAAGCAGATGGCGTGGGAGAGCCACGCTTCGGCATGAATGGACTGGCGCGGCCGGAGTGATAACATGAAATACGCGTGATGGCATGAAGCGCCTGCCCTGTTTTTCGTCGAGTGAGTGAAGGTACAGGAGGTCCAATTGGGGGGAAAGGGAGTTAAAGGTTGGCATTGCTCTTGTGACTCTTACTGGTGTTGCAGATGTCTATGGGCGGCGACAATCGCTTACCGTCAGGTAATCCGCATTATCATCTGCCACCTATCACATAAAAAAGGTAGGTACATTACCTTCTTGACTTAACTGTACTAAAACCATATTAAGCTACGAGTATCCAGTTTTGGCTTACTAGTGAACTCAATAACTCCTAACACATTATGAACAGACAGTAGGTATATTATTTGCCTACATTATTAGGTACGAGATGTTTTAAAAGATATAGCTGAAAATTTCAATGAGATAATAAATTCTACGACATAATGTTTAGTACAACTTGCATAAATTCTCCCAGGTTAAACGAAAAATGTAACCAAATACGGAACTCTGCCGATGGTTACCAGTAATCCCACATGTCCAAAATGTTTAAAGTATTACAATTTATTGCTCCAATATTGGCACGGTTGGCTGTGTGCGTGAATTTATTTTTGGCCCTAACCGTGTCGAATTTGCGAATTCTCTTCCCAGATTTCGACTAAAAATTGTATGCGATAAAATTAATGTGATCACGGGTAGAATGTATGAAATATAGCTGACAACAGCGTCCAGTGAAACCTAAGCCTTAAAAAATAAACGTGCATTTTTAAATAATAGAATTTATTTGAATTTGGAATCCCATACGAGCAACCATTATTTTTTATAATAGACGCGAAAATAAATTCGATTTGAATTTGGAATAGTCTACATATTTAAAAAAAGGTTAAAAAATCCGAATGCCATACGACCTCGCTCCAACGTTCCATTTTTAAAATAACTTCTTTTTCGGGAGCACTCCGGGTAAGATAAGGCGGTTTCACATTAACGGCGCTGCAATGGCCACTATCTCGAGCTGAAACGGATCTCTTTCAGTTTAATGGGTGATATTTTTTGTTCATGGGTGGGGTTAAAGGTGACGTCGACCAATGGAGGCGGCACGTGCCTTCCTGCTCGGATAAAGAACTTAAAGAAAATGTGGGAGTGGGAGGTATTCTATTCTTGGCGCGTCTGTTAGTATTTGGTACAGTTGAGGAGAAAAGTGTTGTCCTGTTTCCAATGCAGCTGGCTACGGATGTTAATTTTGTATTGTTATTTAAAGCATCATCTTAGCGTGCCCACTCCGGTTTTGCTTCACAGCCCAAATCAAGAACGGCTAATTGATTTTGATTTGTTTGATTCAGCTTGAACCCGAATACTTATCAGATTATAAAATATCTAAATTAGGCAGAAAAAAGTTCATTGGGCACCAATTAAAAAATTATTTAAAATTGTGTTATTTACAAAAAAAAATTGTCTTCAAGTATTAATTACTAATTACTAAATAGACTAAGAAATTAATATTTCTAATCCTCCTGAGGTCCTGTGCTCATTTTACCCAAAACTTTTAACGCCTAGAGGTCCTTGGCGCCTGCCGGCTAGATATTTTTTTTTAATTTAAATAGCTAATAATTCTTCCAACGAATGTGTTTCAGTGTACGAGGCGCGTTTATTCTCGGTGAGTGCACGTGAAATAAATCTACACGGAATCGCCGCGTCTGGGATTACTCGAACGCGTGCGTTACGGAGATGCGGCTGTTTTGTTCCGAACCGAACTCTATCTAAACATGCCATTATTTCTCAGATTTAAGGGTATTAGTTCTGAAATAAAAAGATTTTTAAGGGCTATATTTTCAATGTAAAGTAGGTAAAGTAAAGTACCAGCCAATAAATTGTCCCACTGCAGGCCAAAGGCCTCCATCATAGAAATCAAGTCATCGCAACTATGATATTATGGGATTAGGATTAATCACCACGCTTACCTAAGTAATACGAATTGGATCACAAACCCAAGCAATGTTCCAAAAATTCGAAATGAAATTTGCAAATAACTATGTTTGGAGGAAAAAAAATAAAAATGTTTCAATTTTAATATTGATTCTGCCTCGTCTAAAACTTCAAATTAGTAATCATTACGCTCCCGATAGCTCGGAACAAAACGTCATTAGTCGTTAGTTAGACGCGTCGCGCCATTTGTCGGAAATGACGCGGGCGACAATTTATGTCGACGCGACACTGAGGATCTCGACCAAATAAATACAATGTGCGGTGACGTGCCGGGGGTTGGCGGCGACTTTCGACAGTCGACTGTGGTAGCGAGATTTTCGATAGCTGACGAAAGTGGTTGAATGCTGCAAACTGGCGACGACTATTTATGGTGTTGCGGTGCTAACTGCTAATTAAGAATGACAATTTTCGCGTTTGCTTTATACCAATAATTCGTATAACCAATATTAAACCCGTTTAACCTGTTGTGGTATTTTTTTACATTTCGTCACTTTTTTTGGAGAAGTGGAAGAGAGGTTTCGGGCACTATGGAGGGGTCTTGCAGATGTGAGTGAGTGCCTAAGCAGCTCTCTGCTGGAGATCCTACCATACTATTCCACAGCAGGGCAAAGGCCTCCATCATAGAAAAACAATTATAGCATTGAATACCTACCGTTATATGCGTAGGCTATTCAATTTTTTTTTATTAGATAGGGAGACAAACGAACAAGCAGGACAAAATCTCGCACATAATCTCAAAACTAAAATAATTTTAGAAAAGTATTTTTTAATAAACCACAAACTGTCTTCAAAACACTTGACCATCAATTAACACCATTGCATCCCTTACCACCCTTTCAATCATCAGCAAAAGAAACTGCAAAATCTTTCGAGACGGAACAAAAACGCGTTCGAATACCGTTCGCCGCTCTCCCGAACCCCGTTTGCCCACAAAAAACCGCCAGGAAGATATATCTCAAAGTCGCGACGAGTATTTATGGAAAACCAAATAACTATGGGCTTTTTTTAATTGCGGGGAATGAGTTTTTTGTATGGAATTTATTTATTTTCGTGACTGAGTGATTTGTAAGACGGCGGACGTAAATGAGCTGTCGCTTTAGGGAACATACGGAAATCGCTGGGGAACGATTTTTGAAGTAAATTATTTGGTATAAAACGTATTTTTTAGACTTAATGTTGTCGCTATATGTTTGGTTAATGGTGTCTTCTTTTAGTAGAAATGGTTCTGTGAGGCTTAAAAGATTTGTGGTATGTATGTTTTTGGAATAATGTGATCATTTCTATTACCCATCTGAAAATTTCAGATTTCTTTCCTTTTACTAATTAAAAATATTTATATACTTTAAAATGCTTCGCATACAAAACTATTTTTAAGTCAACAGAAAAACATGAAAGTCTGGTTTTAGGGTCAACATTTTATTAAGAATCGACATGACATTTCTTTTGATAATTCTAACGGTTCTTCTACTTACAAATGCAAAACCAAATCGAAAGGTCACATCACAAAAGATTAATGACGGAACAAGTGCCTAGTCCTGTTCTCATACTCACCCCAAACTATTCATCAATATTCAAGAAATTCCACTTTCAGCGCAACTAGTCCAACTATTCACGTATCATAAATCGTGACAAAGATCCGCGGCGCCATTATCCGCGAATTCGGACAATAGGACGATTCGGACCAAGACATTAATTATAAGTCCTGCACTAGGCCTTATGATCTATCGGCCATTGTCCGAGAGGTCACCGCTTGACCCGTGAGAACTGGCCACTCGCGAAAAAAATGTAGAAAATAATGATTCGATATTCAAAATCGGGCGACCCTAAAATTTGAATATGCATGGGATATCCGGATGGGTCCGCAAGAAAACATTGCATTGTGGCGCGCCGGCCACCTTTTGTGTGCAAAATAATTTATTCTGTCGCATGGACGGCGAGCGCACTGTCCCCGTATTATTATTTAAATTTGGAAGCAGGTGCTAGTGCGGACACAAACAGAACTGACCTTCGTGTTGGGCGCGCAACTTGGGGCTTCCTTTGCGTGTTAACTTTTTTTTTCCGGCCCTGATTAGTTTGCAAACATGGAGATTTGATATTTTGATTCGAAATTCAAATTATGTAAATTTTGATTTTGTTCTTTTATTCTGTTGTTACTTGTATTTTTTTACCAACTTCAGGATTTTATCGGAATCTTTTCTTTTAGCTGAAGACGAAAAAGATAGTTAATATTATTAATAGCATTTAATTTTGCTTTAGTATTCAAAACTTTTGCTAAATGTCAGTAGAATTTTTCCTAATATTATCTTAACTTTTTTGGACCAAAAAGATATCTAGGTAAAAGCAGATTTTTTGGATATTTCCGTTGAAGACAAGCCGTGTTTTTACAAGCTGATAAATGCTTTGAAACATAATATTATTACCTTTTATGTTATTCATAAAATTAACTCAAACTATTATACTCAGTGGAGAGTTTCAACTTCATCTTCAACCTTAAGCAAAATTCTATAGATTCCCCGCAAAAACCATAACAAACTGTCCGTTTCCCGATTTTTCTCCCAAAAAGGTCTCCATCGGCTTAAGATGGTATCTCGGCTCATTCATATTCCGCCCCCCTGTTTAGACGTCATAACCGCGGTTTCCCTAAAAAGGGAATTTCACAAAGGCCACCATCAATCAATGGGATTGCCCGATCGGCCCTTTAATCATTGCACCCTGGAGGACGAGATTGCGGCGGCTACTTGCGGAAATATCGAATTAAAAAAAAGATTACGATGTGGTTAAAATGGTAGATAGATAAGTAAGTATAGGATGTATGATGCAGTATTTATTTGCGTGTAAATTTTTTCTTAAGTTTTTTTTTATATACAGCCAGACATTTATTTGGCCGCAATCTCACCTGGTGGTAAGTGGTGATGTGGTGAAGTGTATGTGTGTGATAAAAAATGTTAAAAAAGTATTTTCCTTTTGACTTTTTAAATACGAATCTCTTTGTTTTTTATGTGATAGGTGACAGATGAGCAGACGGAACACCTGATGGCGAGCGATTTCCGCCGCCCATAGACACTTACAACACTAGTAGAGTCACAAGCGCGCCGCCAACCTTTAACCCCCTTTCCGGTACACTCACTCGACGAAACACAGCGCAGGCGCTGCTTCACGCCGGCTTCTGTGAGGCCGTGGTATCACTCCGGCGGTTATTCCGAAGCGTGGCTGTCCTACGGTAAAAATATATGTAGCTTCAGTCGAGAAAATTAATTTAGTAGATTACATTTCATAGTCATCATCATTATTCTAACGTTTTGTCCTAGTTGGCTCCAAAGCGGTCACTTGGGACGCAACCAGCCTACGATCCTGCTACATTACCGCTTGTGTTTAGGGTATTTATGGGCGGCGGGAATCGCTTAACTCGTCTCGTCTGCCACCTATCACATAAAACAATACTTAGGTAGTACTTGTCCATTAATCCTATTTTTTTATATTGAGGACAATCAAGATGACCTCACTCCGCTTGATGGTAAGCGACCGTGAGATCCAAATATGAGGTTGACAGGCACAAAAGAACAAACTAATTACCTATTGAGTCTGTCATCCACCCTGAAGGCCTGCTGAGGATTCTGCTGCTACTCTGTATCTCTTATTATTTTCAAAAACATCCCCTCATTTGGACAAACGTTTAAGGGGCTAAAATATTGTTTTGCATCTCGAAAAATTCGATTTACTTGCATCTAAGTTTTACTTTTTTTTTAAATATCATATTATCGCCAAAACCAGTGTAAATTGGTTGGCGACGCTAGTTTCGTCGATATAGCCCCTTAATAAAATCATACCATTTTTTACCAACCATCAATAACCCTTTGATGCTGTCTCCAAACCCCTCTAATCCCCCATAAAGACAAACGGTGCCCAAAAAATAGCCATAAAGTAACTTAAGGGTTAGTTGGCAGCTCCGTAAGTCGGTAGGCGGGAACGGATGTTTTAGCGGAGATTTCGGCGGAATCCGCAGATGCGGAGCTCACGCATAACTAGATAACCCTTTGCTGATTTACAAGCGGAGCGGGTGTCCATTGTTCTGGTGGAATTTTAGGGTTAAGTTATCTGTGGTGTTGTCTATGATTTAGTTGCGAACCGTTGCGTTTTGTTTTGTACTTTAAGGGCTACAACGACGAAAGTAGCCCACAACCTGTTTACACTGATTGTGGCGACAATATGATATTCTTAAGAAAGTAAAACTTTACAAACTTAGAGGCAAATCGGATTTTTCGAGATGCAATACTATATTTTTTACAGGTCTTAGGGAAAATAATGTTCATTATTGCTAAAAACGGGCACATTTATGTTACAAATATTGTAAATTGCCAAGTTTCGACTGCTGCAACGTCGGCAATTCCCCATAGGAATCCTACTACTAACTACGCTGGCTCAGCGATCCTAGGTGGGTCTTAGCCACCGACGTCAAAGTTCGCCATTTTGTTCGGTCCTGTGCCAATCCGAGTCGGAATTTCCGACATATCATGCACGTTTAGTGCTTTGTGCAGCGGCATGACTGTGCCTCGGCATTGTTGTTGTCTACGAGCGGCGGTTACCTTACCATGGGGCGCATGTTCGTCTGCCTATTTCAGCAATAAAAAAAAAGTTCTTTGGCAACTTCGTCCCTCCGGCAATATCTCGGACGCCCGACTCGAATTTAGAAATTTCATACGTTCGTCCATACAAAATTCTAATTCGACTTAAATGAAAACCGGCGTGAAGCAGCTCCTGTGCTGTGTTTCGCCGAGTGAGTGAGGGTAACTACCGGAGGCCTATCGAGGGGAAGGGGAATAAAAGGTTAGCAGCGGCATTGTTGCATGTGTTCTGGGCGGCGGCAATTGCTTACCCTATCAGGTGATCCGCCTGCTCGTCTGCTAACTATAACATAAAAAAACTGTCGAGTGCACGAATATTGCTATTGGGACGTCACATAGGGAATCCCATGGAAACGTTCAATTGACTGATTTTCCGCACCCTTAAGCGGCCTCGTAAAATTTTATCGCGAGATCTCGCCCAGGCTAAACCAGAGCCTTAAATATGCCACCGTTGTTCTCATAGTAATGATATACCACACGATTCGATAAAACGCACTTATCACGGGGTGGGGTTCTGAGACCTCGGAATAATTTTGTTTCAATAGTCTTTTAGACCTAGACCAGCAATGGAAGCTTTAAACTTACACAAGACAGCAGGATGGAGTTATATGTTAGAAAGAGACCTAATTTAATGTTTGTGGATGAAACAGATATTTATGTTGGGTCGTGTGTGTGTGGCTCCTTTCGCTGTTTCTAGTTTCCATACCACAAGGGAGACCCTTAGTTGGGACCAGAAAAATTTATGTGAATGTGTCTTCAATTTATTATTTTATTTGAGAAATGGATAAAATTTGACCACTGCTCAAATATGGTATTTGCTTTGCTTGCCGTGTGCATCGTGCCAACAATTACCGTCTATAGTTAGCTACAGGTTAAAGAGGACTGGCCGGTTGGCGCATATTGGTAGTGACCCTGCATCATACGCTCAAAGGTTGGGGTTCGATCCCACCTGGACAAAAATTCGTGTGATGAAAACCACTTGTGTTTGTTAAGTTGTCTGTGTGTTAAGATATGTATTAAGTATTTATTGTTTCATTGTTGTCGATACCGTAATACAAGTGATTATCTACTTAGACGGAGTCGTCAATGTTGTATGGATGGTGTATGAATTTATTATAGTTATTATTTAAAGTAGCCTCTAGGCTATTAGACATCCCTAATTAGTGAAGAGTAACCTCAACTCAATTTTTATACAAACTTCATTAATGCAAAATATTTAGTAGTATTTTCAAAAATATAGTAGGTACTATTAAATCACAGTCTGCATTGTTCTCTTCCAAAACATTACCGCATTTTTTTCCTAAAATCTCTTACGGCCGTAAGATTTTGCAGTGCAATTTTATTTATAGTAAATTATACTGGTGCCGTGAGAATCCCCCGGTCTGTCCGTCTGTAGGGGCCACGCCGTCCTAGTGGACCGGATTAGAAGGGTCCGATATTGCAGAAATATATTCCCGTTTTCGAATTGCCCATTTTACAAAATAATAAATAATTTTTATTCTTTTTCTTTCGTAGCTTTGGATATGACGTAGGCCTAATACAAGTATAAAAAATATAGGTAGATATGTATGTTTTTATATTGATAGGCTAACACTGACCATAGTCGCAAACTGATATAAAGTGTTGATGGGGTCTAAGATGCTACACATTTACCAGATCTTTGTTAATTCTAGTCTAGACTTATTCCATGTTGAACCTAATGTAACTGTTTTTGAGAAATAAAACAACATTATGTACTAACAAGTAGTTTCTGAATTGAAAATTTGTAGCTAAGCACTACTTAAGTACAAACTTTGACATTTGAAGTATGACTCAACTGTCAAAGTGTGTGCTTAAGTAGTGCTTAACTTCAAATTGACAACTTAGAAACCAGCCGTTAGTACCTATGTATGTAAATGTAAATCTGATCGACCCTTTCATAGTTCGTAGTCATCAAAAGTTGTACTAACATCTGCAATAAAAAAAAGTTTATCTGGCAAGCAGTCCAGTAGGCCAATTAAAAAAGGAGACATATTTTCCCAAATAATAAAAAAATGCTGCTATTATTTGCAGGGCGTGTGATTTTTTTTTCTTTTCTATCTAAAGGGGCTTGTTAGTGGTCAGATGTTTTTTAACAAAGATGTGCAAATTTGTTTAACACTCCGTCGGAGTGGCTGAGACAACATTTTTTATCTTTTTTTGTCGAAGATCTGTGTACAAGATTAAATATTTATAGGCAAGGAAAAAACACAATAGCGGTCAAAATTAGGGGATTTGGAGTATTGCAAAATCAGTTCAAAACTGACAGATGTGTAGAATGTTGTCCAGTATTTTTTTTAAAACAAGTAAAATATTTTTTTTGTCAATGAATTAGAATTACTTTAATGTTCTACTATATACCTAGTTACTTATAATTATTAGTATAACTAGAGTTGTTTTATTGATGAAAGCGATCTCTTAAAAAAGGGAAAGAAAATAATTTTGTAATACGCCCCGTTCCCGTTAGTCTTGTGGATTAAGTACTAGGCCATAATCTTGGGTCCCGAGTCGAGCAAAAGTATATTTCGTATTTTTCGACCATAGCTTGGGTTTGTGATCACCAACCCGCAGTAGACAAGCGTCATGATTAAGCCTAATCCCATGATAAGTAGTAGCGATGACTTGATTTCTATGATGGAGGCCTTGTCCTGCAAAGTATATAGGCTGATACTTTACTTTTTTTACATACATCTTAATATTATTTTGTAAGTACTAGAGGAAAGAAAATAGCAAACGGGTCACTTAATGTTACCATACCAATAATACTTAGTAATTACCACTATCGCTGATCCGCTGACGTCCTCTTACGCTCATCTCTTAAAGGTCATTACCAGGTAAACCGCTCCAGCAGTGTTTCGATATTTTTCAAAGAGGTCACAAGACACCAATAAGATCTCTACCTTAAACCTGTCTCTTTCGCTCCAAAACCGACCCTTGCTTAAATATTATTCATAATAGCCGCATGAATACGTTAACTCGGTGAGGTATTTGAGTGCAAATATTCCATCAATACCCCCATCCATCAAGGAGGGTGGGGGATGTTGACGCAAAATTTACGATATTAATATTTACAAAGGGGCTTTAGTGGGCCCGTCTAATAAGATGTATCCTGAAGACACTGTTTGCAGGGAAAGTAAAGAAGACCACATACTTAATACTAACATAGCTATACTAAGGCCTATAGGATTAAGCACTTTAATCTCGAATTATACGTTATCATGGAACTTTTTTTTTATGTGATAGGTAGCAGACGAGCAGGCGGATCACCTGATGGTAAGCAATTGCCGCCGCCCATAGACACTTGCAACACCAGTGGAGTAACAAGTGCGCTGCCAGCCTTTTATCCCCTGCCCCCCCGGGTGGGCCTCCGGTACCCTCACTCACTCGGCGAAACACAGCACAGGGGCTGCTTCACGCCGGTTTTCTGTGAGGCAGTGGTATCACTCCGGTCGAGCCGGCCCATTCATGCCGAAGCGGGGCTCTTCCACAATTAAACTAAATTAATAATTAAACTAAAATTTTAAATTGGTCTTGCGCATTTCGGATTAGCTCTTAACACCGCTTGTCGAGGCCAGATACCGCTTAGGTAGTGTTTATAAGTTTAAAAAAAAATACTTTTTCTTGACGTCTTGTTATGGTCTTGTATTGCTTTGACACATTGGCTACCAATATGTAAGAAAATAAGTTATGTTTACATAATCCGTCCTTAGCATAGTTGCAGTAAGTACGCTCTCGACGGTTTCGAGAAAAACGCGGTTAAAGTTTTGGTGCGAAAATCTTCCATAACTCCTTAGTTTATTATCAGATCACAGTGATTGTAACTTTAAATGAAAGAAGGCGTTAGCACCTATGTATTACTGTATAAAAAAGTAATGTCCGTTAATTTAAACATAAAATAAATTCACTATTGTTGTTATACTAAGTATCACTTAAAAATCTCGACTAGAGATCACTTAGCATAAACACAGTAAGTGTGTTTTTACTGTTTTTATGCTTAGTAACCTTATAAATTTTAAATATTTATTAGAGTATTTTATTGAATAGTAGTAAAAATTTAATTTCTCTTTCACGAATTATATTAAACGGTTGGATGCCATTTTTAGATGTTTAAATAATTCGTAAATGAAAAATTCCAAAATGGGCAAACTGAGCCTGTCCTGCTGCGAGGTGCTGTGAGACAAGGAGATGTTATATCTCCGAAACCCATCTCCGCTGCGCTGCAGGACATGTTCGAAACGCTAAACTGAAAAGAGCGCGGAATCAATATTAATGGCGAGTACATATCACTCCTACGATTTGCATACGACATCGTCATCTTGGCGGAAACCTTACATGACCTACATGAGATGGTGAGCAGCCTGGTTGAATCTTCCAAACACATCAGTCTTTGGATGAACTTGGATAAAACCAAGGTCATGTTTCAACGAGCTCGTTGATCTGAGACCGGTCGCTGTTAATGGAGTACCTCTCGAAGTTGTTCAGGAATATGTCTATCTAGAACAAACGCTCCAATTAGGCAGAAACAACTTCGAGAGAGAACCCAACAGAAGAATTTAGTTAGTCTGGGCAGCATTTGGTAGGCTTCGCCAAATCTTCCCGTCACCCATCCCTCAAAGTCTTAAGTCGAAAGTCTTCGACCAGTGCGTCCTCCCGGTCATGACTTACGGTGCCGAGACGTGGACACCCACGGCTGGACTAATCCCACCGGTTCAAGTCGCTGAAAGAGCTATGGAAAGGGCTATGCTCGGAGTATCTCTAAAGGACCGCATCAGAAATGATGTAATCCCACAGAGAACCAGAGTCACCGACATAGCCCACCGAATTAGCAAACTGAAGTGGCAGTGGGCTGGTCACATTAGCCGCAGAACTGACAACCGTTAGAGCCATAAAGTCCTTGAGTGGTGACCGCGACTCGGTAAACGTAGTGTTGGACGCCCTGCGACAAGATGGGATGATAACATTCGAAGGCTGGATGAGAGTGGCCGAAGATCGGAACATAATACAATGTACTCTGTGATCGGAACTGAATCGGAACACATGCAAAATGTCAAAATGCATAGAAACTTGTCATTTTCATCTGTCAGTTTACTTTACATGATTATGAATCAGAGTATAGATATCAATTTCTTTTGACGGTGAACTCGAACTTAAGTTAGATTTCAATACTGATACTGCCATAAACGCAGTATCACATGATACTGCTTTTATGGTAAGTATAATTTGGATCCTACATTTCAATCATTACTTAGCATACATGCAGTATCACGTCATCTTACTGTCTTTATGTTATGTAACTTGAAGGTAATGGATTATGAGATCTACTAAGCATAAGTACAGTAACGCATCATACTGTTTTTAAGACTAAACCACTAATAACTAATATAGTTAAATATGTTAGCCTACGTAAGAAGAAAACAGTATATATATCTTACTGTAGTTTTGCTAAGTGAACTCTGAATAAAAAGTTTGCAGTAAGTGTACCCACTGTATTATGCTAAGTAAAGTAACAAAATTGCCTGACTTACTGCAAATTTCTAAATGCTAAATTTGGATTGAAAAACGATACAAAGAAATGGATTAGACGAAAATGTAGATCTCGTTATCGTGATCACGGCTGTATATGTAACTCAGTTTTGTCAAAATGCCGACTTACTGCAACTATGCTAAGGACGGCAGATTATTTAATTAGGTTGTAAATATATTTCCTTTACAATGAAAAGTATTAAGACGACCCATTTGGCGTAGTGGTTTGTGCGCCGGTTGAGACGCAAGGGTCGCGGGTTCGATTCCCGCATCAAGACAAATGTTTGTTGACGATACAGATATTTGTCTTGGGTCTGGGTGTTTGTAGTTCCTTCGTTGTTTCCATCTGAAACAGTAAAAAATCCAGTCTTTAGATGACAAGCGAAATGGACACCCTACTCAATGCAAAAATAAAACTTTGACTAAACACTTACTTATGAAAAGATACACCGCAACCTTTATATGATTCACTTTTGCATCCTATCACACAACAAGTGAGAACCATTATTAAATAAATAAGCACAATTTTTACACTTTATTTTTGTCGTCACAATAATACAATCTTTCAAATTATTTTTGCCGCCGCCATAATGGTGATGTCCAGACGCCAAGTGTTGCATATTTATTATAATTAAAACTACCATATCACCGACTTTTACATAAAACTAGTCGTTTATCATGGTTTAAAATTAAAAAAATAAAAAAGACATTATTAATTCCAACGTATCATTCCTTTAAATTATTCAATATTTTGAAAGTTCCCCAGAAGAAGAAATATAAACTTTGCGTAAGTTATACCACAAAGGTTTTTTTTTTATGATGGCAACCCTTTAGACAAGGACATAGTCGCTGCCGTGGCCCGCCAAGTCTAAGATAACCATCTATGTAGTTCCATTTTCAAATCGGCGTCAACGTAAATAAAATGTCCGAATCGCAGACCCTTTGTCCACCGTCCCGTCTTGCTGGCACAATATAATTGCGCTGGCCCCCTTTGCCAAAAAAAAAACAAACTAGGGCCGCGGAAAAGATAAAGATGACGTATTCAAAACATATGTCACTTCGTATATCGAATCGAATTGACATGTCCCTTACTTGGTCTTATTAGTTCAACCGTGAATTTCCCATGACGGCGGAATTTACTTTTTGAATATTTACGGCGTTTTTGACCCATTGCTTTATATGCGATGTTTTCGGAAGCTGAGCGGATTAGTTCCGTGCGGACAATG